>CM053581.1:521582461-521598315 GCA_028627135.1 Pseudochirops cupreus | reverse complement strand
TGTTATTAACTACATCCAACTGGAACTTGAGATACACAGGCACTGTGGTTGAGAGATCCATCCTGCCCTATTGAAAAGTCAGAGGGATGAGGGTGGAAGACATAGGAGAGAATAGACTGGGGGAGGAGGGATACACTGGGATGTCTGTTTTGGGGCAGTGGGTAGGGGAAAGATGGGGAGAAAATATGTAACTCAAAATCTTGTGGAAATGAATGCTGCAAACTGAAATAAAATTTAAAAAAAAAAACAAACTGAATGTTGGGGGCAGCTATGTGGTGCAGCAAATAGACACCGGCCCTGGAGTCAGGAGGACCTGAGTCCAAATCCATTCTCAGACACTTAACACTTACTAGCTATGTGACATTGGGCAAATCACTTAACTCCAGAGCACTTTTCTCTAAAAAAATAAATAAGCAGTACAAAGACCAAGTCTCATGTGATATGAAGTATTCTGTAGCCATAGTCTGTAAAATCTGCAAAGAAGAGATGGGATCATTGGTGGAAGTTTGATTATTAGATTTTCACAACATTCACATTTTTTTTTTCTTTTTGGAGGTGGGAAAGCAGGGCAATTGGGGTTAAGTGACTTGCCCAATGTCACATAGCTAGTAAGTGTTAAGTGTCTGAGAATGGATTTGGACTCAGGTCCTCCTGACTCCAGGGCTGGTGTCTATTCACTGCACCACCTAGCTGCCCCCAACATTCAGTTTTGATTGTGAGTTACTTGAGGGGAGAGATTACCTTTTGCCTCTCTTTGTATCTCCAGCACTTAGCACAGTGACTCACACATGGTAGATGATTTATAAAAATTGTCTGACAGATCCTGCCATTGTTGTCCTATGCATTTCAATTGGAGCAATCATTATATGTATTGTTTTCTTGGTTCTTGCTTCACTTTGTAACATTTCTTATGTCTTAGATTATTTTCCTGTTTTTATCATATTCATATTTTTAAATCAGTAATATAATATTATTCTTGTATACCATAATTTATTTAGTCATTTTGTAAATGATGGATATCCCTTTTCTTTATGTTTCTTTACCTCTACCACAACAAAAAAAGTCACTTTGGTAACATTGCTGAAAAATCAGTCTTAGCTAGCAAAGGTCTAGTCCTCTCCTATCACTAATTGGCCAGGGAAGTTTCATAAATCCACCTACGTGAGATCTGTTCTTCTAAATTCTGCCCTAACACTGTGGATTAATTTGAGTCACTGTAGTTTGTTGTAACTAGAGAAATAGCTTTGTTGAAAGGGAAATTCTAGATTGCCTCTTCTATCTGTTTTTTTTTTTCTTTACCCCAGATTGTTGATACTCACCAATGAGGACAAGCACAGAATGTTTGGATTATGATCTAGATACAGCCGTTCTCAACCTGTGCATCATGACCCCTTTGGGGGTCGAACAACCTTTTCACAGGGGTCACCTAAGACTATCAGAAAACACGTATTTCTGATGGTCTTAGGAACTGAGACACTGCTCCTCTGTCCATCTCCAGGCAAGTCTGCCCACATGCAGATATGCCCACATAGGAGTATTAAAGGGTCGCAGCATTAGGAAGATTGAGAACCACTGATAGAACCACAGCTGTTTGGTCCATTTACTTTGTGTTTGCAAAATTATACATATATATATATATATATATATATATGTACACACACACACATATATGTATGGGTTGTACTGTTATTCTTTTAACACTTCGCTTCCATATAATATTTGATAAACCTACATAAAGCAAGGCAATTAAAAAGAATGAAAATCATTTAAGTAAGGTCACTGCCATGTAGTAATCTTAGTTCCACACAATTCAAGGCCTGAATCTAGGTCTGACTTCCCTGATGCTAGAACAACAAGTTCTGATTGTTACTATTGCTGTTCTGGACAGTGTTGGGGTGTGTGTATGTGGGGGGGGGGGAGGAATCAAGATGATAATAAAGAGAAATAAATAATTGTCCTTGATTTCCTCAAGGGTTTTATAACAAATAGATTTTTCCTTGTAACACTTTGTGTGAATAATCTATCTTTCAAACTTACTCTTGCTACTTACATCCAGGAACCTTTTGTTCCAGTCAAAGTGATCTACTGTATCCCAGACATTGTATGAATATTGTCTCTTTCAGACATTGGCCCACATCTCTAAGGAAAAAACCTTTCTTTCCTCTATATCTAGTCATTTTTAAGAAGCATTTGAAGTCCCATTCCTTTCAGGAATTTTCCTTTCTCATTCTATAATAATCTCTTTAATTTCTTTTTCACTCTGTTCATTTATTGGGGGTACTACTCTTGTCATTTTGCCTTATCATTTATTTTTTAAAATTTTTTCTTGTATAGAGCTTTAACTGTCATATTGCTATTTATAAATACAATTTATATGTGTGTCTTGATTGGTCAATTAGACTGCAGCCTAAGTGAGAGCAGAGGTTAGGTCTTACATGTCTTTCTCTCCCCCCACAGCACCTACTGCAGTGTCTTATACACATTTGTGGCCATTGATAATATAAGGAGACATCTGCAGAGAAGGCATAGTAGAAGATATGGCAACGAGTTAACCATGACTGACTTAAATACAGGAGAAGAGAAGGTGCCAAGTAAGTCAATCCATGAATATAGAAATATATATACATACATATACACCAAATACCTACATAAATGGTCAATTCAATTGGTCAAGAACCCCACATACAAATGAACAAAAGCAATATCATCTATGTGTTGAAGCCTCATACCAGTCACAGGTATGAGTCTCACTGCTTCGGTTGTAGCCAAATAAACCTTAGTGACCCAAATGAAATGAATTAAAGGAGATTTGACTATGTTAAATAGTGGAAAGTCACTACTTTGGTTTTTGAGGAACTTGGGGAATTATTTCTACTGTCATGAGCTCATTAGGGAGGGATCAGCTTGTTTTACCCACCACCATCCAAATTTCTAAAAGGTGCCATCTATTAATTATGATATTACTAAGGAGAGCAGAGCAGGGGATTACTCATGATAGTTATTTCTATAGTACATTGCTCTAGTTGTGTTAAATTTAAAAAAAAGCACATAGTGCAGAAGTAGTTCTGACAACATGCTAATCAAAAATATGGATATCTTCAAGGCACTGACATAATTTCCATCTTTGAGTCATAAGAAAGGCTTCCTGGGTTCAGATCTACACTTTATCTGAATCCATAGTAGAGTGTCTGACATATACAATGACATTCCACTTGCAGGCTGTCTGTATTAGAAAGTGTATTTGAATAACTTCAAATGTGAAAATTGAAATGGAGGCTTTGGGGCCATCAAATGAATAAGTAATTTGTTTTTGAAAGAATTCAGAGGGGAACAGGGCCCTAACAGTGCTATGAGAATGAGATTTGAAATGAGTGAATATATATCAAAATATATTTACCATCTATCTTTCTATGATTGAATAAATAGAACTTAAAGCCTCCCTGCATTTAGAGATGTAAAATTAGATATATAGACAAACTCATGATTTTACAGATGAGTAAACTGAGGCTCAGAGATATTAAGTGACCCCTCTATAAATCAGTGAATGGAAGAATTGTGATTCAGACCAGTCTTCCCACTATAAATTATACGCTTTTCATTAGAAATTTCTCCTATTCAAAAAGGGCCAATCAATCAATAGTATTTGTGAGCTATGCTAAAAAAAATATACTTGTCTCTGTGGGGCATGTAAGGGAGAATAACATAGTCTTGTTACATCAAAAAGTCTTTCAGTCAAGTCATAAAGACAAATTTAATGTTTGTGGTAAAAACAAAAATTGGTGAATGCTATAAAGCATCATATAACAGTACCAGATAGATTATTGTTGTTTGTCCATCATTCTTGAAGAGGACCATGACATCAGGGAGGCGATGCCGTGACACGCAGGTGAATTGGAATTATGTGAAGGAGGCTTAAATGAGGGAGAGCTGAGTACAGTCAACAGCCTCATTTTCTCCTCTGAAGCCATCTGGGTTCAGTGGCAAGATATAGTTCAGGATGACTGGAGAAGGCCCTGGATGCAGTAGGAGACCTTGACCTTTTTAAACTAAAGTCTTTAACTTGTCTCAGAATAGATAGATATTAGATAATAAATGTCTAGCAAAAGTAAATGCTATAGTTTCCCAGAGGAAGAGGCGAATCACTGTAGGCTAGAATAAACATGAAAAGACTTCTTGGGGCAGCTAAGTCTTGTTCTGGGACTTTGAAGGTAGATAGAATTTGGATACCAGAATTGGCAGAATGAATGGACATTCCAGCAGAGAGAATGAACACAATTAGATTGGGGAGGAGTGGTTAAATGAATGATCTCATCAACAAGCATTTATGTGATGCCTACTAAGTTCTAGACCCTGTGCTAAAGGCTGGTAAAAGAACAATAAAAAAAGAGGCAGGGACAATCTTCAGGGAACTTCAGTCTACTGGGGGAGATTACATGCAAACAAGGATGTACATGCAGGACATATACTGGCTAAATTGGAGATAATGTCAGAAGGAAGGCATTAGCATTACAGGGATTAGGAAAGGTTTCTTTCAGAAGGTAGGATTTTAATGGAGATTTAAAGGAAGTCAAGGAAGCTGGGAGGTGGAGGAGATGTGTGTAGGGAATGCCTTTCAGGAATTGAAAAATGCCTGGTGTTGGGAGTTGCAGTGTTCTATGCAAGGAACACCAAGGAGGCCAGAGTTCTTGGATCACAAGAGTATATGTGTGGATTGAGTTTATACTATTATTTCAAGATAGACAAAAAGTTTATCAGTGGAGTTGAGCCATTTCTGGAAACGGTTTCAAAGTCTGGCACTGGGGTCTACAAACACAGTTCATGTTGAGACTGTATGCTTGAAAAGGAAATTTGGTCAACTCCAAAGACAGAAAATAAGAGATAGTCTAGGTGCTTGAGCAAGGAAACATAAAAGACAGACAGTAGTAGATAATGGGGAGTCGTGTTTTGTATTT
Organism: Pseudochirops cupreus; assembly: GCA_028627135.1. Taxonomy (NCBI): domain Eukaryota; kingdom Metazoa; phylum Chordata; class Mammalia; order Diprotodontia; family Pseudocheiridae; genus Pseudochirops; species Pseudochirops cupreus. The sequence goes on along the minus strand of CM053581.1, from coordinate 521,593,363 downwards.
GAGTAGAGGAATTCCGTGATGTTTTAATGTTTCTGTGAGATTTGTTTGCAGAATAGTGATGGGAAGAAATGAATGCCAGTAAAGCAGACATCACAGTGTCACAGGTGTGATTTGATGAAAATCTGGCTTAGCATTTTGGCAGTAGGAACAGAGAGAAAAGGATGGATTGGAGAAATGATTTCCAACCAAGTAATGCATTTATGGATGGTTTCCAAGGCCAGGCAAGTACTATGGTAGTGGAACACCTGAATTATTTGTAAATACTGAAGAATTAATTCAGCTACTAAGACAGAAGTAAATGTTAATAATCATGAAATAATTTTTTTTAATTTAATGTTGCCTTTTTCTAAGATCATCCCTTTCCATCTGTTAAGTGAAATTTTTGTTTAAAAAATTCTCCATATATACCCTCTTGCTAGCTCCCATAAAGGACTGAATGGAGATTTGAGCTGTGATAATTTCATTGAAATATTGATTGCCAAATAACAAAACCACCTCTGCCTTTGCAGGTGAGTATCTTCTCTCCAAATCACAAATTAGAAACTCCTCCTCTCCCAAATGACTTGTCTATGATTACATTTCTAGTATGGATTAAAGGTGGAATTTAAATTTCAGTCTTCCTGAGTATCATCCACTATAACGTGATTGTATCTAAATATCTACCATAAGCAATCAAAATTAGAGAATACTTTTATTCTAACCCCTGAATCTCTCATTGTTTTAGATGTAATCCCAAGAAAAATCCTAAATACTGAAAATTGGCAATCACTCGCACCTCTTTTCTGGTTTGTGTCAGCCAGGGTTCTAAGACATTTCAATTGCTTTTTATCAATGTTGGAAACCAAAATATAAGCAATTTATAATTTATGTATTCGATTGGCAATGTTTTTAACAGCATTAATGTATTTTTAAGGATAATTTTTTTTTTAATTTTGGAAACAAACTATTACCCCATATGTGTTTCACTGAAGAGGAAAAAAAAAGTGATTTGCCAGACTAACAATCTAAATTTTCAAGCATTGCTGTATAAATAATAATTCTATTTTAACTATTCAGACAAAGAAAAACATCTGTCCATGACCCTTCTTGTTGAATCTGTGCCTGGGGGCAAGAAACTAAGGTTGACCTAGAAGGATAAATAATCTACTTGAAGACACGGACTGTTTTATTTGTGTCTTGTATTTTCAGTGCTTAACACAAGGCTTAGCATATACTTTATAAACACTTATTGATTGAATGATTCCTTAAAAGGCAATAAATTGTGAGAAATACTATACCTCTAGGGCTTGGAGCCTAATCAGGAGTTTTGATAGGTTAATGTCCCTCCAGGGTACACTGATCTGTATGTTGTTCTTTAAAGAAATAGGAAGTAGGAATTGGTATACCTACTTGATTGTAATTATTGTATAGTATAGGCCATGTGGGCTAGTGGATAGAGTTTTAGACTTGGACTCAGAAAGGCCTGAGTTCAAAGCCTGTTTCAGAAACTGTGTGAACCTGAAATAATTCCTGAAGCTCATTTTCCCCTCTGGAAAATGAGGTTTTATTGGCAGGAGGTCTTTGAAGTCTCTTCCAGGCCTAAATCTATGATGTTATGATAAAAAAGGCAAACAAGGATAAGAATAGGAAAAATAAATCCATCTTATCCTAGTCAAGGAATGTAACAACCATCACTTTTCAAAGAAGAAATCATGGTTTTAAAAGGCAATACATTGGACCAAAATGTCATTGTTGTATTCTTGTGTGGAAAGATTTAGAAGAAATGAAAACACTATCTAACAGTGATGAAAATACAGTGAGTTCATTTGTAAGGGACAAATGGAATTAGCTCCAAATGCTTCAGCCTGTTTGTGTACCTAATACCCTATTGGTCAGATAGTGGAACTAGAACAGGACTAGGAGTTAGGAGACCTGAAATCTGTTGATATATAATTAAATAAAATTGGAAAAGTCATTAGCTTGATTCTTCTCAACTCAATCCAGTTCAAGAAATAATTATTAAGCTCCTACTATTGTGTGAATTAGTGAAAGGAATTTAAAGATAAAAAAAAAATTGTTACTGTACTTAAATAGCATATATGCTACCAGAGCAGTGGTTCTCAACCTTCCTAATGCCTCAACCCTTTAATACAGTTCCTCATGTTGTGGTGACCCCCAACCATAAAATTATTTTTGTTGCTACTTCATAACTGTAATTTTGGTACTGTTATGAATCTATCTGATGTGCAGGATGTATTTTCATTGTTACAAATTGAACACAACCCACAGGTTGAGAACCACTATACTAGAGGAATACTCAATATGTAAAGATGAGCACATATATAATATTATGAATCTAGGCTTCAGTTTTCTTATCTGTTAAATGTTAGGGTTGGACGAGATGACTATTAAAATCTCTTCCATCTCTGTGTACAAACTATCTTGCATGATAAGAATTATCCACTGGAGGGGAAGGGAGGAATCTAAACAATAGAAAAGAGGAAGGAAAAGGAAAACTGGACCCAAAGTCATCAAACATTGGTTCCTCTCCCAGTCCTGACAAGTGCTCGCTATTTTTATAACCCTGAGGTTGAACAATCAAAATCATCACTCCTTAGTCTCAAATATTCATTCATTGACTCCTTTATTTTTTTATTTTATTTATTTTTATTATTTTTATTTTATTTTATCATTTATTTATTTATTTATTATTTCTTTTATTATTTTTCTTTTATTTATTTTTCTTTTTATTATTTTTATTTTATTTTATTTTATTATTTATTTATTTATTTATTTATTTATTATTTCTTTTATTTTATTTATTTGTTCATAAATCTAGAAACACAAGCAACCTCTGAGGGCCTTCTAGTAAAAATCCCCCCTTTTAGGTGAAGAAATGGAGACTAGAGGTTATATGATTTTCCCAAAGTTGCACAGGTAATAAGTTCTGGAGGAAGAATTTTTAACCCAGGTTCTTTAAATCCAGAGTCAAAAATTCTTGTCATGCTATCTCTTTCCATCTAATCTGATTGGTTTCAGTATGCCAATGAGCCTGGGGATAAAACTGAATGTAATGCTTCCCTTAGAGATGTGGAATCTTCTGCATTTGAATCTATGTATCCTTTTAGGAACTGCTGAGCTGCTCAAGATCATGGAGGGACTGAGCAGCCCCAGAAAGCTATTGACAGACTTTGATTAGTGTTTACCATATAGTTCTTATCTATTTTTAGAACAATGAAAAGAGTGGACCCTACCACAAACCAGCCTGAAGAAGTCAGTTTGCATTTCCCTCACTTTTTATTTCCTGATTAAGCTGTATATCAAGCTGTCATCACAGGGTTCTATGTGAACCATTCTTTGGGGTTCTCTAGATTCTACTCCAGGTTCAAAACATGTTTTAGACTAAAATAGAGAATTCCACAAAATGTATCCTTAAAGGACAATGTATTTCTCTAATTAAGATCCTGGTTAGTGAAAGTATATGAAAATTAGTATCTCAATGTCATTTATCTCCTCTCTCCACCCTTTCCTCCCCACCATCCCAGACAGCTAGGTCGCACAATGGATAGAGCTCAGGAACCCCTGAGTTCAAATGTGGCCGCAGACATTTACTACCTGTTTGTCCTTGGTTCAGTCACTTAACTTGTGTTTGTATCATTTTCCTCAGTTTTTTCTTGTTTTGGTTTAGTTGTTTCCCATTGCATCTAACTCTTTGTGACCTCATTTGGGATTTTCTTGAAAAAAGACACTGGAATGGTTTACTCATTTCCTTCTCGAGGTCATATTGAAGATGAGGAAACTGAGACAATTGAGGGTTAAGTTACTTGCTCAAGATTATACAGCTTTACTAGAGTGTGTCTTAGGCTTTATTTGAACTCAGGTCTTCCTGACTATAAGCCTGCTAGTCTACCAATGTGCCATCTAGTTGCCCCTATAATAGTACCTAACTCCCAGAGTTATTGTGAGAATCAGATTAGATAAAATTGTAAATATTTTTAATATTTTAAAATTAAAAATATTTTGTGTTAAAAAACATCTCTTTTAAATCATAAGGAACTTATCAAAGTTGAACTATTTACATGCCAACATGGAAAAACAATAATTGTAACTTATGAAACTTCTCTGAGTATGAGGATAGGTAAAGGGAATATAAGTGTACATAGACAGAGGGCACAGGATCAACTGAATAGGAAGGGATGATATTTTAAAAGGTGAATTTGAGAGGTGGGAGAAGAATAGAATGAGAGGAGACAGGGAGAGAAAGAATAGGGTTAATCATCTCATATTGAAGAGGCAAGGGATAACTGTTACAATGAAGGGGAAGAACAGGAAAGCAAAAGGGAGTGGGTCAACCTTACTCTCATTGAATTTGGCTTAGGGAAGGAATGACATACACTCTAAATTGGGTATCTTGCCCTATAGAAGAGTAGGGGGGGAAAGGGATTTGAGGGGCATGATGGAAGGGAGGGCAGGTTGGAGGGGAGGGTTGTTAGAAGCATGCACTTTTGTAAAGGGACAGGGACAAAGTAGAGAATAGAAGTAGTGAGGGGCGGGATAGGAATCAAGGAAATATTGTCAGTCTTTCACAATATGTCCATTGTGGAGATGTTCTGCGTAACTACACATGTGTGGTCTATATTGAATTGCTTGTCTTTCCAGTGGGGGGTGGGTGACGGAGGAAGGGAAAGAATCTAGAATTTAAAATTCTAAAATCAAATGTTAAAAATATATATATGTGTCTGTGTGTGTACATATATATATATATATGTATATATATATACATTTACATATATATGCATATATATATATATATTATTATTTACATGCAACTGGGAAATAAGATATACAGTCACTGTGGTAGGGAGTTCCATCTTGCTGCACTGGAAAGTCAGAGGGGTGATGGGTGAGGATATAGGAGGGAGAAGATTGGGGGAGGAGGTATACAGTGGGATCACTGTTTTGGCGTGATGGGTGGGGGAAAGATGGGGAGAAAATTTGTAACTCAATATCTGGTGGAAATGAATGATTTTCTTTCATTTCCACTAAACTACAAATAAACAAAAGTTAATTTAAAAAGAAAAAAGAACAACAAAACCTTTAGGGGTGGCTATGTGGTGCAGTGAATAGAGCACCAGCCCTAGAGTTAGGAAGACCTGAATTCAAATATAGCCTCAGACACTTAACACTTACTAGCTGTGTGACCTTGGGCAAGTCACTTAACCCCAATTGTCCTGCCTTACCCCCTCCAAAAAGCAAAAGCAAAATCAAAACAAAACAAAACAAAACAAAAAAACATTTGTAACAAATATGCATAGTCAAGTAACACAGATTCCCAGAGGGCCATTCCCAAATGTATACATATTTCGTTCTGCACCCTAAATCTATCACTTCTCTGCAGGAGGCAGGCAGCAAGTTTCATCATCAGTTTTCTAAAATAATTGTTAGTCATTGTGTTGATCAGTGTTCTTAAGTCTTTCAGAATTGCTTGTCTTTACAAGTGTCATCATTATTGTAAAATTATTCTCCTGGTTCTGCTCATTTCCCTCTGCATTAGTTCATACAAGTTTTCCCAGGCTTCTCTGAAACCATCCCTTTCATTATTTTTTTTAAACATTTCTTTATTTTGTTTGCTTCTGTACATCGCATGCCCAATCTTTTCCATTAATCTACCTTTCAATTTTTATTTTACTAAATTTGTTCATTTACTTTTAGTTTACAACATTCAGTTCCACAATCCCTTGAGTTCCAAATTTTCTTCCCCTCCCTGTCCTTCCCCCTCCCCCATGGCAGCACACAATCTGATATAGGCTCTACAAATACCTTTGCATTAAGCATTAGGTTGTAAAGAAGAATTATAACCAATGAAGTGAACGAGAAAAAAGGGATGAAGCAAAGCTAAACACAAAAGAGAGAGCAAGTAGTTTACTTCAATATACACTCAAACTCCACAGTTCTTTTCTCCGGATGTGGATATCCTTTCCATTGTGAGTCTTTTGGAGTTGCTTGCATCGCTGAGAGGAGCCCAGTCTATCAAAGTTATTAGTCATAGATATGATGTGTCTATAATTGTGTACACCTTCCTGGGAAGGAAATTTCACAGTTATGCTTACTGGAACATTGCAAAATTGTGTCACCCAGCTTCAACTTGGCCCTCTCTGTAAGTAAATATGGTAGTCTTTTTGCTCATCCCCAACTGGTTTCTTAACTCCCCACAGAAGCTTTTCTGGAACTTCTCTCTGCCATTGTCTCATGAAAACCTCCTGATTAGGGTTCATTTGGGAGTACTTGGAATTCAGTAAAGTATACAGCATCTGTCCTTTTAGCTGAATCTTGAAACATTTTTTCATTAAGGAATTAAATTTATTTGTATACTTAAAAAAATAAAAAAAAAACAAAAAAAAGATCTCTTCTTTCCAATCAAGGCATATTAAGTACTGAAAGGGAGAGAACTTTTTGCCTTGTGAAAAGGTGTCTTTAGTAGGGAGCAAAGGAGGTATTGCTTTGAGTGATAAACTTGGAAATAGGAAGACCTAAGTTGTAATCCTGACACACTTACTAGTTGTGTGACCTTAGGCAAAATACTTAACATCTTTCAGCATCAATTTACATGTATATGAAATTGGGATAATAACAGTACCTACCTCATAAGGCTGTTGTGAGGATAAAATGAGATAACAAGTAATGGCCTTCATCAACTTAAAAGCATTATATAAATGCTATTTATAACAACCAGTAATTATTCTACAATAATAATAATAACTTGGATTCAGAAAGACACTACCTCAGATATTCACCAATGATATCACAATGGGGATGCCACTCTAATCTGTTTTAGGATCAATTGTCTCATTTTCAAAAAAAAAAAAAAAGGATAACATAGCAACTACCTCACATCTCATCCAAAGGGATGATGTATCTAAAGGCCTATGGAAACGTGAGCAGTGATTTTTAGTGAACCAATCATAGTTTGCACTTGGGAGTGTTAGCCACATAATATTCTTGTGAAGTTAGTATATACTTGCTCTTAGAAACATTAGTTTTCCTTGAACCACTATGTGGCCAAATGTTTCTCAGCATGAAAACACACTGAAAAAGGTAAGAATTAATATTTGAAGGCTATGCTACAATGGTTGAGATTATTATAATAAGACGATGGATCTGAATGCACATTCCTAATTACTTAGGTTTCTAACATAACTCAGAAACAGAGAGCAAGTATTAGGAATAAATGCAAGCTCTGGTCTGATCCATTGTCTTTTCCTCCTAGAAATTTCTTTTCCCACAGAGGTGATTTTTCTTCATGAAGGTTTTCTCCTGCCTATTGATTGGACTAAGTAGTTTGATGGGTATTTTACCTTCCCCTGGGCAGTGCTAAGGTGTCTGTCTCTCTACGGCTGTCACTTACTCATCTTCCTGAAGAGCTGATTGCCTTTCTTTATTATTGGGGCTGAGCCTGCTTAGCATATTTCATGTTCTCATTCATTCACATCCAGATACATGTCAAGAGGGAAGCTTCTCAGTTCAGTGATATATGGGACAGACTGGAGAAGAGCATGCACATTAATACCAAATTAAAGCTCTGTCTGTGAGACATTTCATGCTTCATGTTGCATATTAAATATGGGAGTAACTTGACCCAAAAGCACAGTTTGAGGGACAAATTGAATCAACAAAGGAGAGGGAGGAAAAAGTATTTTCAGATTGTTGGCACTTATAAACATGTTTGGCATCTAGGTTTATTTTCTGAAACATGTGCTATGTCCAGAGGAGACATCAACTGCAAATGGGAATTGAGAACATTAAGCTTCCTGTATTGTTATCACTATAGGCATTATGCTGAACCTTACTTTGCTACTTCTTTGGTTGTACAGGTTAGGCGAATTAGCCAGCATTCCCATGAATAACTTTGATTTGGGGTTTGGCTACTTCATGTCAGGTAAGGGGGGACAATAAATAGAGTTCTTGACATAGCGCAAAGAAGACCTATGTGCAAATCCAAACTTATACTAGCTATATCCCTCAGGGTGAATCATATAACCTCTGCTTTTCTCAATTCCCTCTGTTAAAATATGGAGATAATAATAGAACCTACCAAACAAGATAACAGGGATGAAAAATGAAATATATTTGTAAAACACTTCACAAACCTTGAATGGCTTTATTAATGGTAGTTATTATTCAGGTGGTATCATATTCATTGGAGCACTAACTTTAGAGTAATGAGAATGTAGGTTTAAAACCTACCTTGGACACTCATTACCTCTGTGACTCTGAATAAATTTCTATAGCAATCAAGAATTTCTAGATGAAGAAAAGATGGCAGAATAAAGGCAGGAACTCACTTGGCCTAAGCTCTGGCAAATTTTCCTCCAAACAACATTAAAATAATGGCTAAAAATGAATTCTTGAACAGCAGAGTCATCAAAAGGATGGAATGAAGTGATTTTTTAGCGCAAGACAACTTAGAAAGTCGACAAATATGATCTATCTTGCTGAGTTGAGAGCACAGTCTAAAACAGGCTATGCCAGTGCAAGCTACAACCAAGCAAATGAACATCAAACTTTGGGAGCAACTGAAAAGGCTGTGTTGGTGATCTCCAAAACTCTCAGCCCACAGATGGTAAGGAAGTCAGAAAACTGGTCAGAAGGGGACATGAGATCCTTTGCTGGCAGTGAATACAAGATTCTTTTGAATTGTTTGTACACAGGTCTGAGTTATGATACCAGGGCAAAAAGGTCTAGCAGGAACAGGGCCATGGTCATATTTTTAGGGTGGGAAAGAGTACTTGTGGTAATTCACAGACCAAAGCACAGGACAGGAGAGCATTGAGCATACCTTTCCTTGAAGAAGTGAAACTTACAGACCCCCTAGAACTAGCTTTGAACACAGCAGCACAAAAAAATCCTGAAATTTATAGGCTCCCAGAACTAGTTTTCAATATAGCAGCACAAAAACAAAAACAAAAAAATAAACTTTGGGACAGTGCCCTCTCCATCTCAGGAGCAGAGACCAACCTTAATATAAAGTTAAAAGTCAAGAAAAAAAAAGACTGGAAAAATGAGCAAACATGAAAAAAAAACAACAACCTGATCATAGAAAATTACAATGGTGATAGGAAAGATGAAAACAGAAACTTTGAAGGAGACAATAAGTTCAAGGCAGCTACATGCAAAGCTCCGAAGAAAAATGTGAATTGGTCTCAGGCCCTGGAAAAGCTCAAAAAAGATTTTTAAAATGAAACAAGAGAGGCAGAGGAAAAATGGAGAAAAGAAATGAAGATGATGCAAGAAAGAGTCAATAGCTTAGCAAAAGAAGCAAAAAATAAAATACTGAAGAAAATAACAGTTCAAAAAGCAATAGACCAAATCTTAAAAGATGCACAAAAATCCACTGAAGAGAATTCTTTAAAAAGCAGAATTAGTCAGATGGAAAAAATAAAGAGGTACAAAAATTCACTGAAAAAAAGAACTCCTTAAAAAAAAAAAAGAATTGACCAAATGGAAAAGAAGATACACACACTCACTGAAGAAAACAATTGCTTAAAATTGGAATTGGGCAACTAAAAGCTAATGGTAAAAAAGAGAGAAAAATAATAAAATCAAAAGAATGAAAAAATAGAAGAAAATGTGAAATCTCTCATTGGAAAAAACAGCTTACCTGGAAAACAAATCAAGATGAGATAATTTAAGAATCATTGTGCTATCTGAAATCCATGATCAAATGAAAGAACTTAGACATCATCTTTCAAGAAATTATAAGTGCCCTGTTGAACTAAAACAAGAGGGTACAAGAGAAACGGAAAAAAAAATTCACTGATCACCTCTTGAAAGAGATCCCAAAATGAAAACTTCCAGGAATATCAAAGCAAAATCCAATTGTTCCCAGGTCAAGGAGATAATATTGAAAGCAACTAGAATGAAATAATTCAAGTATTGTGGAGCCACAGTCAGGATAACACAAGATTTAGCAGATTCTACATGAAAGGATCAGAGGGTATGGAACATGAAATTCTGGAGAGCAAAGTGGCTAGGATTACAACCAAGAATCTCCTACCCAATTAAAAATGAATCTCACCCTTCAGAGGGAAAAATCAACCTTTAATAAAGTGAAAGAGTTACAAATATTTCTGCTGAAAAGATGAGCCAAATATTAAATTGACATACAAATATGATTGAAGAGAAGCATAAAAAGGTAAGCAGGAAAGAGTAATTATAAATGATTCAATAATTTAAAACTCTTTACATCACACTGGGGAAGATGATACTTTTAACTACTAAGAACTTTTTCTTTACTAGGGCAGTTTGGAGCATACAAAGATGAAGGGCAAGAGTGTGAGTTGACTATAATGAAATAATATCCAGAAAATAAAATTAAAATTGAGGGATAGAAAAAAGGAATACATTGAGATAAAGAGGAAGGGAGAGGTAGAATGGAGTAAATTATCTCACATAAAAGAGGTACATTTGTCTCTTTCAAAACTAGATAAATCTAACTGAAAAAATAAACAAGAAAAAAGTAAAGGAAAGGAATAGAATTTTAGGAAAAAAGTTAAATATTATAGGCCATCAGAGAAAATTTTATGGGAACAGAAAGCCACAAGTCTTTTTCTCAGTGGTATGTGGAACTTACACAAAAATTGACCATATATTATGGTATAAAATTTTCACAGTCAAATGCAGAAAAGCAGAAATGTAAAATGTCCTTTTCATATCATAATGCAAATGAAATTATATTCAGACAGCCATGGAAACATAGATTAAAAATTAGTTGGAGGGGTGGAAGGTGGTGCAGTGAGTCTTGGAGTCAGGAGGACCTGAGTTCAAATGTGGCCTCAGATACTTAACACTTACTAGCCACGTGATCTTGGGCAAGTCACTTAACCACAATTGTCCTTACCTTCCCCCCCCCCCCAAAAAAAAAAG
>CM053581.1:521556531-521581961 GCA_028627135.1 Pseudochirops cupreus | reverse complement strand
CACTGATAAACATAAAATTAAAAGCAATTAGGAACTGTTTTGTACAATTATATGCCAATAAATTTAAAAATCTAAGTGAAATGGATGAATATTTATAAAACTATAAATAGCCTAGACTGCTGGAAGAGGAAATAAAATACTTAAATAACCTTGTTTCAGAAAAAAGAAATTGAATGAGTCATCATTTAACTTCTTAAGAAAAATTTTCCATAGTCAGATAAATTCACAAGAGAATTCCATCACACATTTAAAGTACAATTATTTCCAATTCTATGTAAGCTATTTTGAAAAAATAAACAAAGAACGAGTCCTTCCAAATTCCTTTTACTTCACAAATATGAAGCTGATACCTAAACCAGGGAGGGCAACACCAGAGAAAGAAAATTATAGACTGATTTCCCTAATGAAGATTGATACAAAGTTTTTGAATAAAATACCAACAAAATATAGTAATATATCACAAAGATCCGACATTATGACCAGGTGGGATTTATGACAGAAATGCAAAGCTAGGTCAATGTTACAAAATCTATCAGCATAATTGATTATATTGATAACAAAAACAACAATACAAATTCTCTGATTATATAAATAGATGCAGAAAAAGCTTTGTGAACTGATTCAACCATTTTGGAGAGTAATTGGGAATTATGTCCAAAGGGTTAAAAATCTGTGCATAGATTTTTATCCAGCAATACCACTTCTAGGTCTGTATCCCAAAGAGATAAACAAAAGGAAAAGGATATACACATACGAAAATATTTAAAACTGTTCTTTTTGTAGTGGCAAATAATTGAAAATTTAGGGGATGCTCATCAGTTGAAGAATTGATGAACAAGTTGTGGTATGTGATTGTAATGGAATACTATTGTGCTTTAAGAAAGGACAAGCAGGATGCTTTCAGAAAAACTGGGCTAGGCTTGCCTGAACTGATATACAGAGAAATGAGCAGAACCCCGGAAACATTGTATACAGTAACTAAAATATTGTATGGTGATTGGCTGCGAATGACTTAGCTATTCTCAATTATACCATGATCCCAGATAATTCCAAAGGCCTCATGATGAAAATGCTATCCACCTCTAGACAAAGAGCTGATGGAGTCTGAATGAAGATCAAAACATAATATTTTTCACTTTCTCTATTTTTTTTCTTTCTTTCTCTTTAGTCTTTTTTCTCTCACAACATGACTACTGTGGAAAAGTTCTTTTGCATCATTGCACATATGAAACTTGTATTAAATTGCTTCTCTTATGAAGAAGATGGGGAGAGAAGGAGGGAGAGTATTTAGGACTCAAAATTTTAAAAAATGATAAAAATGTTTTTACATGTAATTGGAAAAAAGTAATTTTTTAAAAAATCAAGTCACTAAACTTTTCAGAGCCTCAGTTTCTTAATCTCTGACATAGAGTAATAGTAACAAATCCCTCACAAGATTCTTGTAAGAATCAAGTGATATAATGTGTATAAAGTACTTTGACAACCTCAAATATATTAAGGTGATCAATGACTGTTCTTCATAAATGAAAAAAAAAAAAACTAATGAGGCACAAGAGGCAGTATGGATGCATGAAAATTAGTCCTGGACTTGGACTCACAGGGACTTGTGTTCAGGTTCTGACTCTGCTAATTCATAGCCACATGATCTTAGACAACTCATTTATCATCTGGGCCTTGGTGTCCTGTGCTGTTAAATGAGATACTTGAACTAAATAATCTCTAGCAAATCTTCTAACTCTAGATCTATTCTTTTATCATCTGTATTAATATGCTACCATTGTTCCAATTCCTCAAAGAAAGAGATAATATAAGAAAATGTTATTCTATAATATGCCATGTTGTCATTGACCACAAAGATTTCCTCCACCTTTGAACTCATCCTTATTCATTAAGGTTGATTGGTTTCTCCTTGAATCTATGTCTATTTTCCCACCACAATATGGATATTTTGACTCTACCCAACTGTAGATTGATTCTATTCTGACATAAAAGACCAAAAAGAACCTTCCCGATTACTGATTTTCTGTAAAGAAAGGTTCATGACTGAGAAAGTTAACCCACCTTTACTTTCAGAGTATACCCTTTTGGTGCTGATTTTATTTTATTTTTTATCTGTTTGGGTCCCTGCCCTTTTGTAGAGAGACTCCTTAATGCCTATGTGTAGGTTCAGTCCACCATTAGATTTTAGGATAGGTTCCTTTGCCTGGTAGAGGACATAGAAAGATGTCTACATAGGTCCACAGCATCGTCATCTTTGCCTCCTAAAACCAAGATCAAGTTTTGTCCTTCAATTTTGAATAACTTGGTATTTGTCTTGCCTTGTATTTCCATGCCTAATTTTGTGTTGGGTTCTCTAACTAATTTTTTCAGTCCCATAAAGGACTGAAATTATGCTTTGTTCTTTATTCTAAGTCCTTCTGCTCCCTAACCTCAATTTTCCACACCTCAGTCTCTGCTATACATTCACAGACTTGCCTGGTATAGCATGGCTATCTTTTTTGGACATCTGTCTTTTATATTTTGTCTGCCTACTAAAAAATAAATCTGTTGTCTGATACCACACTTTCTTGATGTTGTCCACCAATGGTTTTCACCTACTCTTATTGTATGTTTAACTGAGAATATCCCTTGTTGTCCATCAAAACTTGTGGTTTTATTTGGCTCCTGATTTGTACTCATTATTCATCTAATAGGTAGAAAATGTAGTTGAAAGTGACCTTAGAAGCCATTTAATCTAACTTATACATGAAAATAATATTTTAATGTAACTTTTATTTTACTTTTTAATTCAATTAACTAGCATTTGTTTTCCCTCCCTCTCACCTCCTGCTCTTGTTGGAAAGGAAGAAAGTAAGGAAAGAAGGAAGAAAGAGAAAAAGAAAGAAAGCACATTTTGTGCTACGTTTGTTACGTCTTGTAACAAGTATAGTTAAGTAAAAGAAATTGTCACCTAGGCCATGCCTCTGAACAATAATTAAAATCAATCCACAAACATTTGTTGATCGTCTCCTACGTACTGAGGAGAAAAAGACACAAAAAGAGATTTCCTCCACAGCATGCTGGACGTGAAGTTTGCCAGCCTTAGGTTTAGACCTACAGTGAAGAAGAATGGGCTTCCAATTGAGGCAGGCCCATCCCACCTGGACATAGCCTTATTTATTCGAAGCTTATTTCCATCAAATTTATTTTGGCCCTTTCTTAAATTCCACTCATTTTTCTTAGTTATGCCCTTTGGGACAGAGGAGAACAATGTAATTCTCTTCTCCAACATAATCTTTCAAATACTTGAAGACAGTTACAAAGTCCTCCCCTCCAAGTGATCTCTAGGCTAAGTCCTACAGTTTCTTTGATTGAACTTCATACGTCATGATCTTTTAAACCCCATAACTAATCTGGTTGCGCTCCTCTTATGATCCCCAGTTTTTCAATGTCCTTTCTAATTTATAATTCTTAGTCTTGTAGATGGGTCTTAACCAAGACATAACTTCTCATAAATCAATCTAAAATTGAATTATCTTTTGTGCATGCCGTATCACACTAGTTTCTCGTATTGAGCTTCTTCATCATTAAAATGACACATCATTTGTCAGAGAGAACTATTGTTATTTTTTGTCTACCCAGGCTCTCCTCATTATATTTATTGAAGTTCATTTTTTTGGACACTGTTTTGAGATTTTATATTTATCCCTATTAAATTGAATCGAACTATATTCAGTCTAGTGGTCTAGCCTTTGAAAACATTTTTGAATCCTCACTCTGTTAACAGTGAATGACTATCCTTTCGAATTTTATATAATTTACAAATTTGGTAAACATGTCACCAATTCCTTCATCCAAATCACTAATGAAATATGAGACAATATGGTACATAGAACAAACCGTAATAATACTCTATTAAAGACTTCCTCCCAGTTGAAATTGAGCTATTAAGGACTGCTATTTTCATCCAGTTATGTACATCTCTCTATCTTTTACATAAGGGAAAAAAGGAAATATTTTGCCACATATTTTTTCTTAAAATGTATATAAACTGTAAAGGTGACATTCGTCCAATCTACCAATCTGATATTAAAGGAAATCAGTAGGATGTGGCCTATTTTTGATGATTCCTGCTATTTGTCATTTACTAAGAATTCCTTCTGTTATGTATTCCAGGATTTGTCAAGACTGGAAGTCATGCTCACTGGCCAAGACTTTGCAGGTAGTATTCTTTTCCTTTTTTTTTTTTTTTAGAAGCTAGGACAACAGTACATTTCAGTTCTCCACATTCTTTCAGATGTCACTGACAATGGCTTAGCAATCACATCTGCCAATTCTTTCAGTAGCTGAGAATATAGTTAATATATCCAGATGCCTTGAATTCATCAGTTAGCTAGGCCGTCCCATATGATCACATCATTTGACCATCAACAAAAATGTTAGTCAATTTTATACTTTCCTATTCTCAAATTATTCTCCATGGTAACAAAGATAGAAACAAAAGACAATTTCACTATCTTTTCCTTTTCTCTCTTCTTGATCCTCATTTTCTCAGACAACCTGATAAGTGATTCTGTCTTTGATCAACTTCCTTTCCCCAATAGAGGTGAAAAAAATCATAACAAAACAATGCAGTTGTCCTGAACTTTCCTTACCAATTTCAGTGCATTCTGAACTTAAGCACTCATGTCACTATTCTTACCAGTCAGTGTGAAACTCTTATATTCCCATACTGCTACATGCCATTGTTTCTATATTAATTATATTAATATTAATAATTGTTTTTAAAGTGGATTTTTTTAAAAATTAAAACATTTTAACCATTTCTTGATGAGTTTCCTGTATATGCAACTTGGAAATTTTAGACAACTTTCCCTTCTTTCTCCTTCCCGTCATACCAATGTTTCTTCAGCATTTGATTATTGAGAAGATTTCATTCCCTCCTACTGAAGACATTTAGTCCAAAGTATGTTACAGATCTCTCTCTCCCTCCCTCCCTCCATCCTATCCTCTCTCTCTCTCTCTCTCTCTCTCTCTCTCTCTCTCTCTCGTTCTTTGTAATCTGTTCTCTTTAAAATTCAGGTCTATACCTAAATTTGGTTTGACCTTTAGAACTCATAACTTTTCTTTAGTTAGAAAAAAAAATAACATAGGTTTTCATAAGTTGTATTTCAAGAATTCTTTGCATATACATTACATGACTCTGGATTCTTGGAAACTATAACAGTGAGGCACAAGTTCTAATAGAACCTACAAAAAAATTAAAAAGCCTTTATATATGGGCTAAGTGGCAAACTTTTTTTGTCTTTTGTGGTTGTTTATAGAGGTTTGGCTAAAGAAGACAGGTATTATTAGGTAAAAAGTATGTGAGTGGATTAAACCTCAAGCTGACAATGCTCTTCCATTGATTAATTGAAGATTAAACTGATTTGGCAAAGTATTGCTTTTTCAGTTACAATGCTGGAAGAGAATTGACTCAGCAAAACGGAGGTACAGTGTCATTAGAGAAGAGAATCTATGCATACTTTATTAAGTTCATATGAAATCTATTTACTTGTCTTTCAAATTTTGCAGCTGTCATAAAATCGTGACTGTGAAGCAAAAATTGTTATTTTGGGAAGACCACACATTTATACTCTATATGCCACACATACACACATATGTACACATAAAATATATAGAAATCAGGGCTTAGTTTGTTGGGGGGGATCTAAAATAAAATTTAAACCACATTTTAAAATGAAGTGCCAATGCTATGTGAATTATTATTCTCATTTATCATCATGGCTAAAGGATCCACAATATAACAATTGCTTTGAGTGGTGATGCTCTCAAAAAGTTTTTGCTTATTTAAAAAAAAAGGTTAAAGAAGCAATTTCATTACTAGTTATTTCCATAAATTATGGTTATGGGGTATTTCTAACAAAGACAAGTAACTTTCATAAGTCTGCAAGGTGGCACAGGGGAGAGAGTACTGTAATTGGAGTCAGAAAGAACTGAGATCATTTTTTTCAACAGGCAATAATATGTTGGCTATGTGTGTCTGGATAAGCCACTTAGTCTCTGTCAGCCTAACTTTTTTCATCTATAGAATGACAAGGTTGGTCCCCATGGTGTTTAAGATCCCTTCCAGTTATAATCAACAATCCCCAAATCTCTAATCAAAAAAGAAAATCAGCTTCCAGGACTGGTCTAACGAACCTAGCACTAGAGCAACCATTGCTGTACACTTGTTGGAAGTTTTGGATTGAACCACAAATGGATTTGATTCACCTTTTTATTTTTTTCTCCCTGATTAGATAGATGCAAGGTCTCCATACTTTTCCATGTCATTTATCCTTAAGTTTCTTTGACATTTTCAGTTATTTGTTAATGATACACTTTCCTTGTGCCTTTGTTGTTTCTGTATTTTTCATTTAACCTCACATTGCAAATGATGGAATTCTTCTTTGAAGTCATTTTTCATTTCCCTACAACTCTAATTTTGATTTATAATATTAACAATAATTATAACCATTTTCTGAAAAGGGTATTATGCACTATGGGTTATAAAACATGCTTCAGCATATTTTATGCTAAATATTGAATATAAAATATGCTAATATATACTTCAAAATTCTAACTAATTATATTATGAGAGACAATGTAGCTGTAACATAAAAATCACCACATTAGGAAATAAAATAACTCAGTTTTTTGTCCTAACTCTGCTTCTTTTTGGCTGTACAATTTTGGTCAAATCACTGAAACTTTTTGGAATTTGTGACTCTTCTCTAGAAAATAAGAATAATAAAAATATTTCAGCCTAAATCCCAGATCTCTTGAAATTTCTTCTACTTCAAAAACTTGGATCATATGACATATATGACATCCCTTTGCTGTTTCATTGATAACATTATATATTTAATGCTGGTGATATTTCTCTGCATTAAAATTATTTACTCATTGTTTTAGATCTGGAATTGGTAACCTATAGCCTCAAGGCCACATTTGGCCTTTTTAAAAAAAGGATTTGTTATGTAAAACTTTAACTCAGTCAAAAAGGCTGTACCCAAGGATATAGAAGGTGATATGTGACCTCAAGGTCAAACATTCCCCACCCCTGTTCTAGATGCAGGATGACTTCTAAACCTAATCACATCTCAAAGAGGTAAAAATCAATCCATAAGCAACCAAAGAGGTATGCTCTAAAAGTTGTGAGAATGGCTTACATCATTGATGCTTTTTATATCCCTGAAAGGTGTGATTTCGTGAGAATATAACTTCTCATCACAACCTCAGCAAGCATCAGTTCTGACAAAGACTCTCTACTTTCTTTTTCCAATCACCTTTGTCCTACTAGCTCCTTACATAAGGATGTTAGTGCCTATCTTTGCACGTCCTCTACAGCTCAGCACAAGGACTTTCTACCTTAAGCTTTTCCTGGTGCCTCTAGTTGACAATAGAGTTAGAATCATATGATTATGGGATCCTCACATCTGAGTCACATCATAAATCTTCTTATCATGGGGGCAACTATGTGGACATCTTCTCAACTTAATGTATTGTATACTCATCATGATTAAAGATGATAGTATTAATTTCATTTCTCCCTCTACCCCAGTACAGAGTTCTAAACACAACATGCATTATATGGTTTTTAATATGCATAATTCAGTATTTGAATTATTAATGAATTAATCAATTCCTCCACTGATAAAGATCATTATCCATTTACTGAGTTGCTGTCACCAACAATAAAATATGATCATTATCTAGTGCCCAGTAGTCTGGTGATGATGTTATCTGAACTCAGCAGAGCAAGTCCTTAGACAACAAAGAGCATCTCAATATTTAGAGACTTAAATCTTTATGAGGCCTCTATAATCAAGTGAACATTGATTACGATAATTAGATTGCAAGCTCTTTGAAGACAGGGACTGTCTTTAAACATTTTTTTTGCTAATATCCAACACTTAACACAATGCCAGGCACATAGTAGGTATTTATTAAATGTTTATTTATTGATTAGGACACACATATATATTTGTATACAATATATGTGAGGGAAATTATTTTGCTTAATTATATGTATTTGTTACAAGAAATTTACCTTCCCTTTTTCTCTTCCTTCTTCTCCTTCTCCTTGCCCTTTCCTTTACCCTTCCTTCTTCTCCAAAGGGATGGAATGCAAATTTACTTCTGTTAATTAACAAAAATAGAAATGTTTATGATGCTAGAGATATAGAATGTTACATACCTTTTCAGATCTAATCACAATATTGTTGGTCACTTAATTGTTTTTCTTTGTTCTAAGAGATCTCTCTTGGAGGAGGGAAAATCTATAAATGTAATATAAAAAGAACACATATCCCTGAAACTCAAAGGGATGTGTGTGTGTGAGAGAGAGAGAGACAGAGAGATAGAGACACACAGAGAGAGAGAAAGAGAGAGAGAGAGAGAGAGAGAGAGAGAGAGAGAGAGAGAGAGAGCAAAACAGAGAGGGAGAAAGACAGAGAGAGAGAGAGGGCAGGGAAAGAGAGAGAGACAGAGAGAGAGAGAGAGACAGAGAGAGAGAGAGACAGAGAGAGAGAGAGAATGAGTGTATGTGGGGAGAATGTTAGTCCCAGGATGTAGCTGGAGTAACATTGTACCAATAACCTATCTGCTTTTCTACCCATATAAACTTTCTGCACCACTTTTCTGTGCTTTCAAAATTGAATAAAGAACTGGTGATCTTATCTATAGAAGCCTCCAAGTGGTGTGCTTATGTGTCCTTCCTGATGTAAAGAGGAATTAGATAGCCTGGTTTTAAGTTTTGTGCCCTGTGGAAGCTGCCTCAACTCTTCCAGACCATTAGGGCACTTTTCAATAAATTATTGCTTTGGTGCCCTCTCTGGCATTGAAGTGACATGGAAGAATTAATACAGCTCCCAGAGGTTTGCAATTAACAGTCTGAGACTCACCTAGTCACTAGGAATAGTTGGCTCAATATGTTTAATACTTGTATTTGTTAAGTTTTAAAATGCGTTGTCACACAAGTCATATACTTCATCATTTTGGAATTTCAGGGGATTATAAAGGTTACTTCTTTAAATCTAATATATAACCTTAGGCATCATATATCACAGAATCCTAGAATTGCAAGGGACCTCAGGTGATCTAGTCACCCCACTCTCCCCATATGCCGTCTGATTTAGGCTACCTCCCAAAATAATTGATCATCCTGCCTTCACATAAAAACTTTCAATGAAAGGTAATTCATTACATCACCAGGCAGTACTCATTTCTCATCTTATTCTACTTTTGGACAGCCCCAATTTAGAAGAAAGTTATTTTTTCCCCTAAACGTTCAGTGGAAATTTGCTTTCCTTTAACATCCAGTCACTGGTTCAATTCTGCCCTCATAGATCAAGGACAACACATTTACCTTATATTCCCCCATGACAGTCCTTTAGCTATGAGCCTCTCGTCTCACTAGTTCCCTCTGACCACTCTTTTCTTTTTTAGGCTAATCATTTCCAGTTACTTCAATCCATTCCTTTATTTTCTGGTTTTAAGTCCTCTTACAATGCTATTTTAAGTGTTCCTCTTTAAAGAGAAATTTAAGGCTGCAACCCATATTCCATATGCTCTATGATCTAGTGGTCAGTAGGACATTAAGTTAATTTGTTTTGGACACCAAATTTCAAGAATAGAGGACATAAATCAAAAAGGTTAAACCTCATGTTCAAATGTTATGAACATTGATTGAAAGAAATGGGAACATTTAGCCTTTTGGAGAAAATACTTGATAATTGTCCTCAAGTACTTGAAATTCTGTCACTAGAAAAGGGATTAGATTTGCTCTACTTGGATCATGAGAATAGAAGTATGATCAACAGGTACAAGTTCCAGACAGGCAAATTTAAACCTAATGTAAGGAAAATCATCCTAACAATTGGGGTTATTCAAAAATAGAATTGGATATTAAGGGAGGTAGTGAGTTCCCATTCATTGGAGATCTTTAAGAAAAATTGGGATGGGCACTTATTGTGTTGCAGAGAGGTTCTTTTTCTATTATGGGTTGGATTAGATGGTCAATGCTGTCTTTTCTAACTGTGAAATTCTTTTTATGTAATCTAAGACCACTGTAGCATTCTAGTAGTCATGATAAACTGTTGGGTTTATCTCACTACTGAAGAAGGATCCTAGATTTTTTTTTCATTTCACATGAATGTCTTTTTAGACATGTGGTACCTGGCATAAGTCTGGCTAGTTTTTTGTTTTTTTTTTTATATTGGTATAGGACTTTCAAAATATTCTTGTTCTATATCAGCTTGTTCTGGCATGTGAAAATCATTTTTAATTCTAATTCTGTCTTCCAATATATTTGGGCTCCCTCTGACCTTTGTGCTATCTTAAAACTTTAAAAGGATATGTATCTGTTTTAGTAATATGTGTCATATATATGCATATCCATATGCATATATATACATATGTATGTACATACATATACAAACACACACATACATATATATCCTATTCTTCTAGAGGTAGAGAGTTTATGAAAATTATTTTCAAATAGTTTACAATACAAAACACATGTATATTATGGGATAATTGTTAAGAAAGTTATGTGGCATTTTACCCTTGGATAATAATTAATAATACTAATAATAATAATAATAGATAGCCTAAATTTAAATTGTGTTTCATGGGTACAAAGCACCTTTGTATATGTTATGTCATTGGATCCTTAGAACAGCTCTGTGGAATATGTAAATTCTTTTATGCTTATTTTACAGATGAGGAAACTGAGGCTTAATTTAAGTGACTTATCAAAGTTCACACTGCCCAGTTTATACTTCAAAGAATAATTCATTGAATCTTTTTGTCCTGTATACATTTTTGTTCCCTTACTATTTTTTAAAAATATTAACACATTCTTGGTAAGTGAACATAAAAAGCTCAACTTAGTTCAGTTGAGTCAGAGTGCCTAATCAGGGATGTAAGAATACAATGCTAAATGAGGAGGAAAACATGGCAGAACTTTAACAGACTATTTTTATTCGTGAATACAGAGTATTGGCGCAAACCTACCAGAAGTTTTCTAATGGATAAAGGTAGAACCCTGAATCAACTACTAGGTAATATTGTTGAGATCAAATAGAAAATAGTAAAAGACACAAATGTCAAAAAATGGGATAATATTTATGCCTATGCCTACACAGCTAAGACTGGATGGCAGAAAGAGAAACAGAGACAGAGAGAGAGAATTTTTAACTGAAAGAAAGGTGACCCTGATTTTTATAGAATGACCAACAGAAGATTTCAATACCTGGGAACTTTCCAGAACAAATCATCCCACAATTAATTTGCAGTCACCTAGAAGGGGACAAAGTACTGGGGAACAATCAACCTTCCTTTGTGAAGGGCAAATTGTGCCAAACCAATTTAATTTCTTTCTATAGTAGAGTGACAGGATACATAGACAAGAAAGAAGCAATAGATGTAATCTATCTGTTCTTTGGGAACACTTTGGCATCTGTCCCAAAGGACATTCTTGTCAAGAAAAGAGAAGGTTGTGGCTAGTTACGTGGACAACCATTATTAAAATCAGATAGGTCAACAGCTGTTTGGGAGGCTTGCCATTCAATGGAAGGCAAAACAAGAGCACATGGAACTTTGTGTTGAAGACAAGTTCAAAGGTGTCACTGAAGTTGGACAATTTTAAGTTCTAATAACTTAAAGCTTTCAAAACTTGTTGTTGTTTATGTTCAGTGATTTCAGTTATGTCTTAGGACGTTTTATAAACCCATCTGGGATAAAGATATTAGACTTATTTGCCATTGCCTTTTCCATTCCATTTTACTGATGAGGAAACTGAATCAAACAGGGTTAAGTGAATTGCCAAAGCTAAAGTGAATTGCACAGCTAATAAATGTCTGAGGCCAGATTTGAACTCAGGAAAATTAGTCTTTCTGATTCCAGGCCTGTTATTCTATTCATTGTTCCACCTAGCTGCACTTTTTAATAGCTTAAAACAACACAAAATTCCCAGGTCATCCTGTATTTACTTGATTCATATTTTGAGACTTTCCCCCTGTCATTTCCATGTCCTTGTACCTCACCTCCTGAAGAATTCTTCCTTAAAACAGAGTCGAACTTCTTTTCTTTAACTTATGAAATGTCTACATATCCAGCCTATGTCTTTCTCCAAGTCATTCCAGAAAAAAAAAACAATACAGGGACATACAAGGACATTATCCAAAATCAATTAAATACAGATGAGAGATTTTTCTGGCAGCAGGAATATGACCTCTCATGTTTGAAGGACAGATAATTCTCCTATTTTCCCTTCAAGATAGCTGTTTCACAGCATCCTTAAACCCCCCCTTCCTCTGTGCTACTACAACAGTACAGAGTTTAGGAAAATATTCATGAGAGGGCACAGTCTCATCCAGAGTTTTAATTGGAATGAGGCAACGTGGGTTTTGTCCTAAAGCACTGAAATATAAACTGCAATTTAAGTACTCATTCAGTCTGGTTACAATCTGCCTTCACAAGCAGTATATTGTAAGTTCTCTGAAGGCAGGGACTGCTTTGTTTTTGTCCTGATAGCCTCAGAAACTAGCACCTTCTCTTTGGGAGAAGCTTAAAAAATGTTTATGGAAATGATTAGGATTTCTTTTCAGAGCTGAAAGAAATCCTAATGATCATGTAGCTAACCATCTTCTGTTTAATGAATTTAAGATGAATTTAGAAAACTACTGAATTTAGAGCTATAAGATCTAGGTTTAAATTTTGGCGTTGCTACTTATTAAGCTGGGCAAAGAGGCTGCTAGGGGGTGCGGTAAATAGAGTGCCAGGCCAGAAGTCAGGAAGACCCCTCTTCCTGAGTTTAAATTTGGCCTCAGACACTCACTAGCTAGTCACTTGTGTGACCTCTGTTGAGCTATTTGCCTCAGTTTCCTCATCTGTAAAATGAGCAAGAGAGAGCAATTGGAAGCCCCAAATGAGGTCATGAAGAATTGGGCATGACTGAAAGAATTGAACAGCAAAGACCTTGGGCAAGTCATTTAACTCCTTTGGGCCTTGATTTCCTTATTTATATAGTAAAGGGACTGCATTTGCATGATGTCTGATTTTCCTTCCAGCTCAATCTTTATTATCCTTGGAGATAATAATGCTAGAAATATCTATTCCAGAAACTTGTTGTGAGGTTCATATAAGAGTATATATAAAGTACTGGATTCTAGTTAGGAGGACCTGTGACCCAAATCCCCTGCAGATATATTTTAGCTGGTTTATCTTGGGCAATTTATCCTCTGAGTCTTAATTTCCTGATGTGTAAAGTAGTCCTAGCATCACCTCCTTCAAATAGTTGTTAATGAGACAATGTATGAAAAACTCTTTAAGGTCTTAAAGTGCTATAGGAATGTCAGCCACCATCATCATCATCATCATCCAGGTCTGATCATTTCACTCTGGTAAATAAGCTTTAATGCTTCTCTCTTATCATTAAGATAAAATACAAATTCCTCTGTTTTGCTATTACAGCTCTTCACAAACTAGATCCAAATGACTTTTCCAGGCTTAATATGGATTAGTCTCCTTTACACAGTCATTGGTTCAACAAAACTGGGCTTTTTGCTCTCCCATATGTATGGCATTCTGTTGCCCACCTCTGTACCACTGGAGAGACTGCTTGGCAAAACTGGAATGCATTCCCCTCTCACCTCTGCCTCCTAGAATCCCTAATTTTCTACACAGCTCAATGCCAACATCATTTTCTACATGAATCCTTTTCTGACCCTCTCAACTCATTATGACCCACCTTGCATGGAAAACCTCACTTTTTTTGCATTTATTTGGGATCTGTATGTTACATGTTATCTCCTTTGGCAGAATGTAGGCTACATGAGGGCAAGGCCTGTTTCATTTTGTCTAGTTAGTGCATGGCAGACCATTGTCTGGTGCTCAATAGCTAGATTTTGTGGTAGATAGATTACTAGAACTGAAGTCAGGAAGACACTAGATGTGTGACTATAGGAAATACATTTAACCTCTGCCTGCCTCAGTTACCTTGTCTGAAAAATGGGGGCAATAATAGCACTTCCTTTCTCAATTTGTTATGAAGATCAAACGAGATATTTATAAAGAGAAAATATTAAAGTCCTATGTGAATGCTAAATGATAACAACAATTTGTTGTTTTTAGTCATTTCATTTATGTCCAACTCTTCATGACCCCATTTGTGTTTGTTTTTGTTATTTTGACAAAGATATGGAGTAGTTTTCCTTTTCCTTCTTGAGGTTGTTTTACAGATGAGGAAACTGAGACAAACAGGGTTAAGTGACTTGCTCAGGATCACACAGCCAGTAAGTATCTGAGGTCAGATTTGAACTCAGGAAGTTGAGTTTTCCTGACTCCAGACCAGTTATTCTATCTACTGTGCCACCTAACCACCCTACAATAATATTAATAGTTGATAGTTTTCTTTAAAACAAAGTTAATTTAGGTTGACACCTCTCATTGACTTCCCTTTTGTCTCCATTGTTGCTATAATGCTTAGGATGGCATTTATTATTTGCTCTTACAGTGAGTGGTATTATCAGAAGCATCAGCCCACAGCACCTAACCTCAGGATTTGCCACCTCCTCCTCTCCTTGCTATAGGCAAAGTCCCTTGTAGTAAACACCAAAAGTGCAGCTTCTGGGAGGCCAAGGAAAGGAAGAGACTTGGAAAATGGGCTTCAAGTCACACAAAAATTTGGACTAATAAAATCACCTCAGAGCCAAAACCTTCCCTCTTTCATTAGTAACAGAAACAGATGGGCAATTAGAGCTGGAAAAGTACTAGCAATGATGAAAACGAAAAAACAAGTTAAAATCAGACCAACTTTAATGGGCTGTGTCGATGCTTCAAAATTGGATGCAAAACATTCAAAAACTTGAGGGCTGAGCTCAGCCAAATGCCTCAAGGAATTGTGCACACAAATGACAAAGAGCTACAGTAAGCAATATCGAAAGCTTAGTGCCAATTACTTTACATTTAGAATAAACATATTGTTTTCTGTTAAATCTTCCTGAGGCCAATTCTAGCGTGTTGTTTAGAATGTGGGCTTTGCAGCTACTATTAGTATTATTTAGGATGTATTCTCTTTTTAGCTCTTTCATTTTTCTACCCCCTAGTTTCTTCATCCTGAAAATGGGAATGATAACACCCGTCCTTCCCACATTGCAAAGTGTTATCACATGAACTAAAGGTTGCCTTCACACCTTAAAAATGATCACATTTTGTCCAGTCCATTCTCTCTCCACACATTGTTATCATATTCATTTTCCTAAAGCAATGATTTCCTGTTAATCTCATCCTTCAAAACCTTTTACAATTTTGGATCACCTGTCAGAAAAAGACCAGACTCTCCAGCTGTTCTTCTAAGGCCTTTCTTCATCCTACCTTTTTGCCCTTCCTATACAAATTATTTTCCACTACTTCCCACAATAAGCTCTCTGTTCTATCCAAGAATGGCTTTCCTGTTTTTCCCTTGAATTAACCATTGTCTTATCCAAAGACAAGCCTTGGTTTATACTGTTCCTCCTACAAGTATTAAAGTCCTTATTTCAATCCACTAAGCCAAATGCTACCTATTCCTCAAGGGCCATCTCAAGTTCAGGGTCCACCAGGAAGTTTAACTAATCAATCATCCTTTCCAAAACTGTTCTATCACTTCTTTTTTTTTTGGCAATATACTTTGCTACAAAATTTGATACTCTATATGAATTGTTCTGTATGTTGGGTTCATGGATCTTTCATTTGGCATGGTCATGAACCACAGAAGAATGGGTTTGGGTCATGAACCACAGGGAGGGGTTAATAGGTTACAGTCTATATCCCTGCATAAGTACCCATATGGACAAGATCATGGATTCATTGGAATATTGAAGAAATGTCAGTCTTGTCTGTATGAAAAGATTATAATTTGTGTAGAATGTGAATAGAGTTTTGTAACTCTTTTGTATCCCCTAATATTCCCAGAACGTCATTTGTCAGTAGGTGTCAAATAAATACCAATTGAATACATGAAAACACTTAAAAAATACCAAAATTCTGTATACATATAATTGTTGATTATTTTAGCGTGTGCTTGCTCTTTGAAGTTTATTTCTTTTGATTCATTCTAATTCTACAAGTATTATTTAAATTCTTCCTATGCTTAAGACTCTGTGTTAGGTGCTAAGGGTGCAGATATAACAAAAAAAATGCCTTGTCGACTTTATATGACCTATTGACATGCCACTTTTGGATACTACCTGTGTGACTTTAGACAAGTCTTAACTCATCCCTTGGTCTTACTTTCCTTATATGAGTTTTCATCCAGCCCCAGAACTATCTATTTAAATGCGTCTAGAAGATACACAGATACTATGTACCCTATGATATCTCTCCCAGCTCTACATGTTTCTATTTAATTGTGTTTATGGGACTTAAATAGATATGTAGAAATGTCAATTTGAGGAGAATTAGAGTGCTAATAACTAGATGGGAAGGGGGCATGAAGAAACAATTTTAGGAGTAACTGACACATGAGGTCATCCTTAGAGGTAACCATGGGTTTTGAAAGCATAAGAAGTAAGAGACTACTTTCAAGAGGAACAATCTATGCAAAGGCACATAGGAGATGTAATAGATTTGGAAAATGCTAAGAAGGCCAATTTGGATGGAATATGAGGTATATAAAAGCAAGTATTGAGTAAAGCACCTGGGGGGGGGGGGGAGGTTCATTTAAAACATGCCAAAAATGGGAAGGGGCAAAAGACCTAGAAAAGGGAAAAGTTATTTGAAAAGCCTCTATGTAGAGTCAAACACTAATTGTGTGTGTGTGTGTGTGTGTGTGTGAGTGTGTGTGTGTGTGTGTGTGTGTGTATAATGATGTCATAAGTAGGAATGACTGATCACATTTACTGTGTGGTTCACATGTTGTTTAAAAAATTAAAAGTACATTCTAGTAAACTACTCCCATAGAGTAAGTCATGCCTCTTGTATAGCCTGACAGCAGAAAGATAGGCAGAGCCAACAGTTGAGTAAGGAGAAATATATATTTTTCATTCACTTAGACCATGTCTATAACCTCAGTTTTAGTAATAAGGTGGGAGTTAGATGGGGGCCCTTATGGAAAGTGAAACTTGGTAAGAAAAGAAGTCAGTCTGGCAAAAAAAAAAAATTACTGTCAGAAGAGGACTTATTCAAATCATGGCATTTCTTAGTGCATGGCCAGAAAGTCTGGAATGAGAAAAATGAAGGTAAATTTCTTTCAAGCCAAAAAACTTTGGGAAAAAACCCAATATCAGAAACATAGAAAATGGGGTTCCTCATAGACTGGGGTTTTCATAACCATCTATCATTTGTAATTTGATTTTAGAAAGGCTAAGAGGCATAAGAGCCTTACCGGACTAGAAACCTGTGTCCTGTTCTTATATTTCTTTAGGCCCCGTTTTCCCTGTGCAAGATCAGTGAGAAGAAAGATTACCAGACAAAAGACAGAGGAATTAAAAAAGACAGCTTGGTTCGGCTCTCAGTATTTACATTTAAAACCAGGATTAAATATTAAGACCTCTCTAATTTATAAACTTCCCCCTGATTTTGTCCTTATTCCTTTCCCAGTTGTTTTCCTGTTTAATAGTGAAACCTTTAAAAATACCAAAAAGAGGGTAAACACGCTTATCTTAAGGAGCAAAACAAGGCAAAAGGGAGTGATTTGTGTTATGTCCAAGATACTATATTGAAGTGCAAACTCCCCTAGTTCCGATTAGAAAGCTGATGGAAGTGAGAAACTATTAAGAAAAGTCAACCAATCATTCACCAAGCACTTACTAATGGCTTTCTGGTTAGACGGGTCAGGGTAGAGGAGAAAAGAAAGAAGGAAGAAGAAGAAAAAAGAGGAAAGAAAGAAGACATGAGAAAGAAGGAGGAGAAAAAGAAGAAGAAGAGGAGGAGGAGGAGGAAGAAAAGTGCTTGAGCTCAAAGAGCTTGCATTCCATAGGAGGAGATAATATTCAATATAATCACAAATTAATCCTGTGGGATACAAAGTGGGGATGAGGTTCCTAGAGGCTGGCAACATTAGAAAAGGTCTCATGTAGAGCATAGGTCTTGAGATGACTTTTGGAGAAATCAAGTCATTCTAAGTATCAGAAAGTACTGTCCTCATTTGAAATCTCAAGTAACTCCTGATTTATAGTCTGTGGACCAACTCCAATTTGTTGCCTGTTTTTATGGCCTGGGAGCTATACGAAAACTACTTTTTGCTAGTGGGCCATATAAAGAGAGGAAGCAGACTAGATTTGGCCCATGAACCATGGTTTGTCAACCAAACTGCCCAAATCTCTCATTGTACAACCCACCACTCCCCAACATAAACCCTGTCCTTCATACCCTTTAAATTAATCATAGTCATTACAGCATGATTATTTCATATTTACATTTTCAGAAAATTGGAATATGTGAACTAAGTAATGTAATGGAAAAACTCGTTATTCCATTAGTCCTGTATATAAGTGTGATTACTTGTTTTAGTGATCTCAGATTGGATTTGACTTCTATGGATTAGAGAGAGCAAATTAATCCAGAGTAAATTCTATGTTTGATAATCTCTGAATATCATAACATGAAGTACTAAAGGAAAAAAGATTTAAAATTTACTATAGGCCTGGCATTTTTTACCTCTTATTCTTTCTAGTCCTGAAGCCATACTTTCCTTGAATTTGAGAAAACAAGAGAATGCAAAGTGACTTTCAGTAACTATAATGATTTTGGAATTCAAATAATTCCCGATTTTTCATGTCTAAGATCTATGCATAGGGCAACAGACACTCTATACTTTGCTAGGTAATTACAGTTTAATAATTTTAATGGCTAATTTCTTTAGCTTATATAATATACTACTCATAACCATATATTTATTGCTTCCAAGATGAAAACTGCCTGTAATGGAACTGTTGAACAGATTCTCTTATTCACGTGTGTACTTGGACATTATAACATGGACCTCTGGTAGTACAGGGCCAGGCTAACATAAGCATTGTGTCTGTTGGAGGACAAGACCAGGACATAGAGTGTAATGTTTGTGTGAGTACTGCAAGTAATGGGGCTTGGTGCTAGTACCTGCTTGCCCTTATTCACTTGATTTTCAAATGTGATGTAAGATACAGAAGCATCTCACAGAAGTTGAAAGACATAAAGGAAAAAAAGAAATGAAGATAGAGTTGTACACATCCATAACTATTTCTTGTACCTTAAAAGCATTATAATCATTTGGTAACCTGGGCAGTATTAGCTTTTAGGGTTCCCTGTCATTTCTAAGCAGAAAAATAAATACGTTTTAATGATGAGGTTGTAACTCATCCCCAACTCCCCAAATCCTGATTATTTTCATTAGTTGAAGATGAATGTTATATGTGTTTAATGATGGTCAGATGGTAACTTTGTGAATTTTCAGAGAAAAAGTACATGAAAATGACCCATGATTCCCACCTCTGACTTCAAGCCTACTCAGGCCTTTTTACATGGATTCTCCATTGCCTTTCAAGATCATACTTGGAAAACGGAATTTCTACTTATTGACCACTTAACAAGACTCTGCTATTAAAAGGAAAGATTGATGTTTTGGCAGGTTACCAATTTCATGTTGGTGTAAACCTTTTCCACTCCTTACAATTTACCCTTTTTAAAGATCTCACTGATACCAAAGTTCAAAATCTTTTGAATACTCTGTCCTTTTCCAAAGCATGGGAACAAAGTTCTATTTCAGTCAGTTTTCTGATTTAGAAATAGGAGATAATTATGATTACGTAACAAAAACATGTACCTTTCCTTGTTTTTCTGAGGTTAAAGATGAAGTATTTGTAGGCACTATTAATTTCACCTAAGAATGTAACTACGTTAAAAAGTATAGTGTATTTATCACAACTCAGTAAGCATTTATCACTAGCTTATGTAAAATATAATTAGAAAAGCAAGAAGGGAGAAGGAAAATTCACACAATCACAGAATCTAGATTTGATAATGAATTCAGAAGCCCTTTAGTCCAAACCATACAAGAAAAATAATCCTCACAATAATGTATTTAAAAAGTGGTCATGCAACCTCTGCTGGAAGACTGCTAAAGTGGGAGGGGGAACCGATACCTCTCAGGCCATCCCTTTATATTTTTGATTAGCTCTAATTGTCAGGAAATTGTTCATTAAAACTAAGCTTCTTTTTGAAACCTCTGCCTGTTGATCTTTGTTCAGTTGTCTAGGAACATGCAAACTAAGTCTAGTAGTATGATGCAGAGGGATATGATGGGACGATTCCTCATTCTGGTGAAGAAGATCTAGGTTCACATACAAATTCTGTCATTTATTATTTTTGTGACCTGGGAAAGTCACTTAGTATCTTTGAGTTTCTTTTTTTTTTTTTTATGGTGAAAGTATAGGAGGAGGAGGTTGGACAAGGTGACCTCTAAGGATCCTTCCAGTTCTAAACTTAAAATCCTTCTTATCCCGAATGTTTTTTTTAAATGTTTAACAACTAATTCACAAAAGAACACAAAAATAAAATCTAGAAGGGAGGGAGATGGTAGCTGTTTGGGACAAGTGCTTCAAACAGAAGTCCAGAGAGTGAGTCAAGTCAGTGAGGTAAAATCTGTTTATCAGATTAGAGTTTTAGGACAGAAATTTCTTCAGGGCCAGCAGAAGCTAGAATTTGGGAAGGAGGATGGGAAGTCTAGAGTGAGTTGAGACCTGAGGATAAAAATAGCTAAGAGTCTCCCAATAGAGCCTAAGGCTGTAATTCTTCTGTACTCCCAATGGTGATACAACCTGTTATTAGAATTGCCAATACTGAAGAAGTTGGCTTGGAATGCAAAATTTTAGTGCTATTACATAAACAGGGATAGAAAATGGTTTAATGAATAAATAGTTGGTTTTTCAATTAGTTGTGTGACCTGGTTTAGTCACTTGGTACTTTAGGCAATGATCTAAGAGAGAAAAGAAGAAAAGTAAAGAGAGGAGAGGAGAAGGAAAGAGAGAAGGGGGAGAGAGGAGAGGAAAAGGAGAGGCTGATTACCAGGGGTAGAGAGACTTTATTTATCTGAGAGTTCCCCATACTAATGAAATCACCTATCCAGTTCCTATTTTACATAAACTGATGACTGCCTTCCCTGTCCCTATGACTCACTGGAGACCAAATATTAAGTTAAGAGATTCCTACTTTCCATTGATAAGAGTAAGCTGCCCTTTTGCCCTATGTAGGAACAATCAAGACATCCATAGAGCAAGGGCATTCTCTTCCATATTCTCCCCCATATAATTAGAATTCAATTGTTAATTCATATTTCTGGGATAGTTGGGAAATGTATATGCCTTATAATACTGATTGAGAAGGATTTCTGATTTTGTATAATCCAGTTTCCATTTCTGGATCTTGGTTTTTGTTACAGTTTGTGATCCATTGTTAAGTTTCCTAAGAGTAGAATTCAAAAGCTTCATGGGATGTGCTTGGTCTCTCTGTCTATCATAGGTGACATAAAGAGTGCTGAATTTGTTGTCAGGGGATCTATTTTCAAGTACCAGTTTTGCTACTTACTCCCCATGTGACATTGTGCAAGTCACTTAGCCTCCATGCTTAGTTTCTTTACCAGAAAAATGAGGAGATTGGACTACATGATATCTAAAGTCCCTACCAGCTCTAAATCTGATTCTATGAGGCTAAGGAGGGCTATTGCTAATACTTCTGTTTTAACAACAATAACTTTATCTTTTCACAAAATTATCTCTCAGGTGATATGAGATCTAGCAGTTAGGCTAGTAGGAGAAGAGGTTATGAGCATATGGACCTCTTCTCATCCCTTAATTTATGTAAATATCGTGGGTTGATATTCCCCCAAAGGACTCCTCCATTACTAGGTGTTCCTACTGGGCTTGGCCCATTGATAAATAATAATATTGATGGCAATAGTTATTTTTCCACCTACTGTGGATGGAGATTCCCCAGAAGGTACTAAACTCTTAATAGGCACATGTATTACCATAATCTGGGAAGACTGGCAATAGAGCTATGAATATAAGAAAGCTATAGCAGCTGCCAGTTGCTCTAATAATTACTTTCCCTTTTTTTTCATATATTGAGGCTGCTTGTAGATGATTGATAAAAAAACAGAGAGGTTCAGAATCCCAAGGAGAGTGTGCCTTAACTGACTTTTATACTGCTAAGAGATAGACTTACAGAGCCCATTGGGTCAATAAAAATGGGTAAATGAATGAGTCTCTTGAAGCCTCTTTACAATGCAGTACAGCTCCAAGGAATGTTCTTTCATGTGTGGCTTTTTCTGTGTATCACTGAGCACCCCAGAATTCTGTGTGTTCCTGGTGAATGTCTTATGTGGTGGGCTGAACTGCAAGTTCCATGAGGTCTTAATCATAGGGAATGCCAAGCAATTTGGAGCATGAGATTATGACATTCTGATTACGAGTTATAAGATCAATGGCATCCTCATTCTTGCCAATAAATTGTGAGTCCTTCTCTAGTCTCTCAAAAGTGACTTAAAGCAGGGTCAGAAATCAGAAGACTGACAACAGGATTTATCTCCCATGGTGTAAGTTATAGTATGGGTAATTATAGCTATTTTACATCAAGGAAAATTTTGGGAGGGGCAGGCAGTTGGGGTTAAGTGACTTGACCAGGGTCACAGAGCAATTATGTGTCAAGTGTCTGAGGCCAAATTTGAACACAGATCCTCCTGACTCCAGGCCAGTGCCCTATGCACTGTACTACCTAGCTGTCCCTACATCTAAGAATTTCTAAGGAAAACAAACCAACTAGAAGAATTATGGTTTATTCCAAAATGGGGGGCCTGTAGTATTTCGTTTATGATGGAGCCTGGAGGCCATTCTTATTCTCACTGTGATTCCCAGTTTTTCAATAATCAATATTAACACTTTGAGAAAAGGATTTGTTTCATTTTTACCCTTCTTTCTCCAAGACTAACAAGCTTTGTGATATTGGGTGTTAATAATAACAATTAACATGTTTATTGCACTTAGTGTTAGGTACTGTGCTAAGTAGGTTACAATTATTATTTCATTTGATTCTCACAACAATTCTGCAAAAGGAATGCTTTTATCATCCCCATTTTTGTAGATGAGGAAACAGTCAAGTGACTTCTTCACGATCACACAGCCCGTAAATGTCTGAGGCTGTATTTGAACTAAGATCCTCCTTACTCCAGGCCTAG
This sequence comes from Pseudochirops cupreus, assembly GCA_028627135.1. Taxonomy (NCBI): domain Eukaryota; kingdom Metazoa; phylum Chordata; class Mammalia; order Diprotodontia; family Pseudocheiridae; genus Pseudochirops; species Pseudochirops cupreus. The sequence goes on along the minus strand of CM053581.1, from coordinate 521,558,743 downwards.
CACTGTCCACTAAAGCACTTAGGTGCTTCAAGTCACTCAATCTCTGTCTACCTCAATTTCCTCAACTATCAAAATGAAGTTAATAGTAGCTACTTTCCAAGGTTGTTGGAAGGATTCTATTTGTAAAATTTTTAGCATGGTGGCTAGCACATAGTATAATAGGCTCTCAATAAATGCTGTAAACCTCCCTCCTTTCCTTCCTCCCTTCCTTCCTTCCTTCCTTCCTTCCTTCCTTCCTTCCTTCCTCCCTCCCTCCCTCCCTCTCTCCCTTCCTCCCTCCCTCCCTTCCTCTCTCCCTCCCTCCCTTCCTTCTTTCCTTCTTTCTTTCTTCCCTCTCTTCCTTCCTTCCTTCCTCCCTCCCTTCCTTCCTTCTTTCCTTCCTTCCTTCTTCTCTCTCTTCCTTCCTTCCTTCATTCCTCCCTCCCTTTCTTCCTTCCTTCCTTTCTTCCTCCCTCTCTTCCTTCCTTCCTCCCTCCCTCCCTCCCTTCTTTCCTTCCTTCCTTCTTTCCTTCCTTCCTTCCTTTCATCCCTCCTTCCCCTACCTTCCTTCATTCCTTCATTCCTTCCCTCCTTCCTTATCCACAACTATGCATAATATCATATGTAAAGTACTAAAAGGGAACTAATAAGTCATCTAATCAAATTCCATCATTTTACAGGTGAGAAAACTAGTGGGCAGGGGGTGGGGTAAATGTCTTCACCAAGGCCACAAATTATTTTTCATACTTTATAGATCTTCAGGCCAGCATTCTTCACCCCAATCTGGCATAAAATGCCCATTTGAAGACCCAGTGGAGAAGACTTTTAAAATTTGTCATCTCTTGCTTCAAATCCTTTGTAGTGGCTGGACCAGAAATACTGACTTTGTAAATACTTAGAAGGGGGAAAAAGCAGCACCCAACAGCAAAATTACAGCTTCTTGAATAAAAATCACCACTTTTTACAACTTAATAACAAAGACTTACAATTCCTTTAATGAAATCTGATAATTTATTGCACAATGTAATCAGCTTCATTTAAGGCAATGTACTTTGTTGCTGTTGTTGTTAGATGAGCAGGTTAATTAGTTTTGTGATCAACATCCTATAAATGCCAAGTAAGGTCTGTGCCAGAAACAAAACAATATATCCATTATAGCGAATGTGATATGGAGGTACATAGTATTTTTTTTTAATTCAGCAATTCTTCATAATTATAATGGCGAACTGTCCACATGTCAGCATTTCCTTTGAAAACTTTCATTTCATTAAAAACCCATCCTGATTCAGACTTCCAGGCAACTGTATTTATCTTTGCAACTTGCCCCAAAATTACCTATTTGGAACGCTGAAAAAGTGAGAAGTTGACAGTTTTAGGAGATTGTTCTTTCTTCTTAAGTACATCTTGCCTCTTAAATTGAAGAGATAAAAAGGAATTGAAAATCAAATAACCATTACTTCCACAGAGAACAGTGACCATCCATGAGGGCTCTTTGCTCTGGAGCCCTGGGTCATTTGTCAAAATCTGAAAAGCCAAGTAAAATTTGCATACATAGTTTCATAAGTAATATATCAGACTATGCACTGAATATGGCAGCTAGGTGGCATGGTGAATAGAGTGCCAGGCATGGAGTCAGGAAGACCTGAGTTGAAATCCCATCTCAGACATTTACTAACTGTGTGACTCTGGGCAAGTCACAACAATCCTGTTTGCTGTAGTTTCCTCCTTTATAAAATGAAAGGAATGGCAAACCACCATAGTATCTTTGCCAAACAAGGTGAGGAAGAGTTGGAAATGACTGAACATCAGATTTTTTTTACACAACCTTGATTTTTATTTTTCCCCTTCTCGTATATGTAGCATAGTTTTGTTCATTACTGCTCACATTCAACTAATTTTCTTCCAATATCACAACCTACCTCAATACTTTGGAACTCTTTATTTTCTTACTCAATGCCCTGCCCCTTGTTCCCCAACTCTTATCCTCCAACATTCTTCCATTTTCCCTTTCTTAACCCCTTTGTGTTTCCTCAGTTATCCCTTGATTCAAGAACAGTAAAAGAAACAGGGGCCAGGCATTTGCAATAAAAAAGTATGTTGGAGGGATGATATTTTTAGTTCAACTTTACCATTTGATAATTTTGACATTAGGCAAATAATTTGACCTTCCTAAGACTCAATTTACTCCCTTGTAAATTGGAAATAATAATACTTGCTCTAGCTCATGAAGTAT
>CM053581.1:521539167-521556031 GCA_028627135.1 Pseudochirops cupreus | reverse complement strand
TGGAAAGAATGCACATGTCAATGAGATGTTGCTGGTGTATAGAATGGTCAGGATTTAGAATATAGACTCAAAAAGACAAGTAATAATATAAGGTTTTCTCTTTCACAACTGCCAAATAATTGACACCTAGAATTATTAGCAAAGTTCATAAGTGATAAGAAAGGGATACCCATTGCCTAGAGTGGTTAGGATAGTTTTCAGCTGAGAGGAAGAACTTTAGGAGCACACATTTTGTTCCTTATTGCCTTAGTTATGAAATCATGTCCAGTTTCATGCTCCTCATGAAAGCAATATTGATAAATGGAAAAAAAAAACAAAAAACCTTGTACCTCAGGGTTTTAGTCACTACTGTATAACCACAAACCAGATACTTAGTCTCTGGTTTCTTCATCAAGAATAACTGATATCTAGATGCTTTTCCCATTCTGCTCATATTGTCCAACAAATCTTCCAAAAATAATGATTCTATGAAATTCGGATTCGTGGTATTAATTTGCTTTGAAAATGGGGGAGGCTATATTATAGACAATATAGAGTGCATTTTCCTAGCCTTTAGGTAACCTAAAGAATCAGGTACACTGGTAGATATAAATAATGTTATAAAATACAAGCAGAAAATTGAGATCATTCAGTAATGCATTGTTGGTGGAGCTGTGAACTGATGCAATCATTCTGGAGAGCAGTCTTGACTACGCCCAAAGGGCTATAAATAATTGCATACCCTTTCACCCAGTAATACCACTTCAGGGGTTGTACCCCAAAGAGATCATAGAAGTGGGAGGAAGACCCATATGTACAAAAATATTTGTTGCAGCTCTCCTTGTGGTGGCAAAGAACTGGAAATTAAGGGGATGCCCATCAATTGGGGACTGGCTAAACAGGTTGTGGTATATAAATGTAATGGAATACTATTGTGCTATAAGAAATGGGGAGGAGACAGTCTTCATATTCACCTGGAGAGTCTTATACAAGCTGATGCTAAGTGAGAAGAGCAGAACCAGGAAAAATTTGTACACAATGACGGACACATCATATGTGTGATGACCAATTTTGATAAACTGGACTCTTCTCAGCAACACATAGTTATAATACAACTCTACAAGTCCCAGGATGGAAGGACATATCTACATTAAGAGAAAGATCTAGAAAGAACAAAGTTTAAATGGAGACTGACACATTCTACATGCTATCGTTCTTTTTTGAGTTTGGTTCTCTTTCTTTTTTCCCATTGTTCACTCCATTGGTTACACCATTCTATACAACCAGACTAATGTCCAATGTGAAAATATTTGCAGATCCTATACTTGATTACATGCTGCCATGGCAGAGGGGGGAGAGGGAGGAGAGAAAATTGGTAACTCAAGAGATTATGGAACAGAATCTTGTAAACTAGAAGTAAGTAAAAAATAAAAAAATTGAGATTATTAAAATATTTGAAATCATTATTTTTTTTTCTACCTTGTTGGAGAATGAGGAGTGACTGTATGGCTGTTAGCCTTTCAAAAAAGCCTAGAAAGCAAACTGAAAAGCCATCGAAGTTGACATTTTAAAAGTTGGTGGATCATGATGAGTAAAAATATGGTTAGAAGAATGAACACAGCTCTTGCTTAATCTTGAGAGAATAAAGTTTCTTTTGATAGTTGTTCAAGACTACTTGGCTACACTCTACAACCCTTGGATTTTTAGCAACTCTGATTACTGAGACAGAATGCAACTCCTTTGTGACTTACTGGAAGGTCTTGGAGAGATGACTTGGGAATAATAGTCTTCATCTTCCTGCAACGCTGGTGTTCAGACTGTCTATTCATAGCTAGAATGATACTTCATCAGTGGAAATTCATCCATTACTGAACCTATACTCAAAGAACTTGTGCCATACTGGCATGGTCTTATCTTGATATCATAGGGAACCATTGGAAAAGTCAACATGATTACATATTTAAAGCTGGAAGGCATTTTAGAGGTCATCTAATTGAAATGCTCATTTTACAAATTAAAAAAAAACAATAGAAAGTTAGAGAAGTTAAATGACTTGTTAGGATCTCATGGAAAGTGTAAGAAAAATAATTCAACCCAGTTCCTCTGACTCTAAGTTTAGGCTGAGAATCTAATACAGTTTCTTTTCTTATTCTAAATATTTAAAAATATTTATTTACTTTAAACACAACTTGAGGTTTTTTATTCTCAAATATTTTACTTATATTTTCACTAACTCTTTTAAGTTCTAAGTGACTGCCTCAGTTAAAGAACAGTGAGAATTAGACAAAATTGTTAACATATTGTGCTGTCTTTATTCCAAGCCTGTGGCATGATATCAGGCAATTTATTCTAGTTTCACAAATCAGTATTTACCTTCTGCCATATTTGTAGATATACATTTCTCAGTAAGTACTAATTGGCGATGTCAGGATTTTTCAATCTAATTAGTATAATTGCTTAGATAAGAAAAGTACAGAACCATTTCTAATATAAACCCTATTTCCAATGACTGCTAAGGCTGTTGATTGAGTTTCCTAGGTTACTATGAATACAGTGCTTGTCAAAATTCTACATATCTTGACATCTAAAGTATCTGTGAACTTGAAACCTTGAGAAAAATGTCGAGCATCTGCCAAAGACCATTTTTTTTTGTCATCAGCTCTAAATAGACTGGTAAATTTGAGCTTCAGATTGTCTGCTTTAATTGTGTCTGTCCTAGACTTTGATGTAAACCTTCTCCTAAATTTTATTTTCCTCTAGAATTCTTTATTTGAGTATAGGAGAGACTTATTTTATGGGTAGCTTTCCAATTCTTAAATAATATGATGTAGGACATGAACACTGGGAATATACTTGTGCCTGGAATTCAGTCCCACAAACATCGAGTAATGCCCCTTGTGGGCTACTTGCTAGGGAAACAAACGTGAATAATTGTGGTCCCAGACTTATTCCAAGTATACAATCTAGCTAGCTGGAAGGACAGGTACTGTGGCAGATGGTATAGAATCCTGGATTCACAGTTAAGAACCTGAATTTAAATCTTACTTCGGATACTAGTTATGTTGTAACAAACAAGTCATATAACTTTTCTTGGCCTCAGGCAACTTGCCAAGACTAATCTCCTAAGTTATATAGATGATCCTGATCTATATCAGTGGAAAGAGTTCCCATACTGACTTTTAATATTTTGGCAGAAGAGGGAAAAGGATATGCACATGAGTAAGCCAGAGTCAAATCAACACATACTTATGTGATGGGTTATACTAAGTACACAGGATACAATGAAAGCTAAAAAAATATCATTGTGTTCAAAGATCTCCCAGTCTAAACCAGGCAGTGGGGAAGGGGAAGAGAGTAAATAGAGTGTGTGGGGGGGCAGAGAAATATGAAAAAAACAAGACAGGATAAATTGGAACTAATCTCAGAAGGAAGGAACTAACATTAAAGAAGGGAAAACAAAAGGGTTTCTTAAAGAAGTTGAGATTCTATTAGAGTACTGAAAGCAGGTTATGAAGCCATGCCTCAGAAGCACAGAATTGTAAAATTACAGGCACCAAGAGGGAGGAAATGATATACCCAAGATCATACACATAGCAAGTGAAAGAGCCAGAATAGTACCCCAATTCTTATGATTCTATATCTACTGTACTGTATTTTGCTTTATATGGGTCTGGAACTGGGATTTCACTGGTTATAGGAATCTCTCAGGTTAGGAAATGTATATTCTTAAATATTTGCCCAAAGCATTGCAAGGTTGCATGATTTGCCAAGAGCTACATAGACATTATGGATTGTAGCCAGAACTTGAACACAGGTCTTTCTGATTCTGAGGCCTGCTCTTTATCCATTTCATCATGCTGATTGACTAACATGGATATAGCTTTTTGTATCTGATTAATCCATTATTATACCTTATTACTCATCAGATCCCTAAATTACAAAATGCAAAACTCTTGATAGGGACTCAGTAACATCACAAAATTAAACACAAGATCATCAAATGTGTTTATGAGAGTTTTCAGCAAAGGAGAGGGTGGGGGGATGTGGGTATCAAAGTGAGAAAGAAGTCCAACCAAAAATTTAATAGAGGGTGCTAAAGACAGACTTTATTTCATCCAGTTCTGCCTAAAGTATGAATACACTGCAAATAATATTGAATTAGAATTATAAGCTCCAATATGCAGAGTCAAGATGGTGAAGTAAAGGTAGCAACTCATCTGAACTCACCCAACATTCCCCTCCAAAGAATTCTAAAATAATTCCTCAAGTCAAATTTTGGAGTGAAGAGACAACAGCAGTTGGGGAGATATTTTTGAAGCCAAGACAATTAAGAATAGGTTAGCAGGAGAGATCTGTCACACTTGGAGTGGGGTCCTGTTCATAGCATGTACACATGTCAGCAGAAGAGGGACCTTGAAAATGGCAAAAGCAGGAGCTTCAAGAGCTCTCAGCTCAGAGACTGTTAGGGGGTAAAAATGAAATTACAGGGAGACCTTTGCTGTCATTGGGTACAGTTGTTGCTGATTCACAATTCTATTGTTCAAACACAGTTCTGGCTTGCAGTTCCAGTGTGGAGAGGAATGCTTCCGGTTCATCATGAAAGAGAAGGGGCCCTGGTCACAGTGCCAAGGCAGAGAGGAACACTAGTACTATGGCTTCAGGAAAGCAGGAGAGCTGGGCATAGTTGGAGAGCCAATAGGAGTGCTACACTTTGTACCTACAAGGCAGCAGAGGCCATTCCTGGGTAAAGATCAAAGCACAGGCCAGGATGACTGTGACCATACTTCTATGTGGATTGTGCCACTTTGTATGCATAAAAAATTTGTTGATCTCCAGAATAAGCTCTGAAAAATGCAGAAAAAAAAAAAACGAAATGTACTGCATCTTGGGACCTACACCCAGGTGAGTAGATCCCAACTTTAACATAAAGTCCAAAAAGGCTAGAACAACAAGCAATAAACAGGAAAGAAACTTGACCATGAAAAGCTACTAGAGTGATAGGAAAGACCAAGACACAAACTCAGAAGACAACATTATGAAAATTACTACAAGAAAAGCCTCAAAGAACAATGCTAATTGGACCCAAGTACAACAGGAATACCTGGAAGAGTTAAAGAAAGTATAAGAGTATATGAAACACTGGAAGAAGATATGAGAATCATGCAAGAAATTATGAAAAGAAAATAACAGCTTGGTAGAAGAGAAATAAAAAACACTAAATAAAATAACACCTTAAAAAACAAAATTGGCTCAATGGTAAAAGAGGCACTACATTATTCACTGAAGAAAAGAACTTCTTAAAAAAGCAGAATAAATCAAATAGAAGAGGAGATATACATATTCATTAAGAAAATAACTCCTTTAAAAATAGAATTGATCCAAATGAAAAAGAGGTGTAAAACCTCACTGAAGAATGAATTTACTTAAAAATTGCAGTTGGGCAAGTGTCTAAGTCAAAAGAATAAAAAAAAAGAAGAAGAAAATGTGAAATCTCTTAATGGAAAAACAACTGGAAATTGGAAAGATAAATAGATCAAAGAGAGATAATTTAAGAATTACCAGATTACCAGAAAGCTACAATTAAAAAAAAAAAACAAATCTATACACCAAGACATCACATTAAAAAAAAAAATCAAGGAAAACTGCTGAATAGCTTATATCCAGAAGTTTAGATAGAAATTGAAAGAACCTACTCTTCCACTCTCTTTCAAGAGATACCTAAATGAAAACCCCCATGAACGTTGTAAGCCAGATTCCACAGACCAGAACAAATACAAAATTTGACATAAAAACATGACTCAAGGGAAGACTGAAAAGGTAAATATGAAAGAAATTATAAGAAACTTAGAAGAGTTATAATGATTTCATTCTGATATGGGAAGATGATACATATAACTTCTAAGATCTTTTTCATTATTAGGACAATTAGAAAATATCTATATATCATGAGTGAGAGTCAGTTATATTCAGATGATTTCAAAAAAACTAAAGATGAGATAGAGGGACACCTTTGGAAAAGGGAGAAGAGAGAATGGGGAAAATTTTCTCATATAGAGGCATGCAAGGAAGAACTTTAATTGTGGAAGGACTGATGGGGAATGGGGATGGTGGGAAATTTCACACTCTTACTCTAATTGGAATTGGTTCAAAAAAGGAAGAATATATAGACACTCAGTTAGGTATAGAAATTTATCTCACTCAATAGAGAAATAGGAGGGGAAGGGGATAAGAGATATGTAACGGACAACAAAAGGGAGAGCAGATTAAGGGAGGTGATGTTAAGAAGCAAAACAGACTTTTGAGGAGGGACAAGATAAAAAGATAAGGATACATGAGAAAATAATATGGAGGGAAATATAGTTAGTAATAATGACTGCTTAATGTGAATTGGATAACCTCAACCATAAAATGGAAGCAGATTATCAGGATTAGAAACTAGAATCTTAATATGTTCACTACAACACATATACTTGAAATAGAAAGACACACAGAGAGATAAAATAAATGTATATTATGCTTCAACTGAAGTAAAAAAAAAAGGCAAGGGTAGTAATCATGATCACAAAGGAAAAAACAAAATAGATCTAATTAAAAGAGATAATTAAGGAAACTATATTTTGCTAAAAGTTACCATAGACAGTGAAGTAATATTTTAAAAAAAATATTTACAGCAAGTAGCTCTGATAAGGACCTCAATTTCTCAAATTTCCAGGGAACTGACCCAAATTTGTAAAAATAAAAGCCATTCCTCAATTGATAATTATTCAAAGTTTATAATCAGGCAAGTTTCAGAAGAACTCAAAGTTATATTTATATGAAAAAAAATATCCTAAATAAATATTGATTAGAGAGGTAAATTAAAACACCTCACACTCATCAGAAATGCCAAATGCTGAAGGGGTTGGGATAAAATAGATGCAGCAATAAACTGTTAATAGAGTTTTGAACCAATCCCATCATTCTGGAGAATTTGGAAAACTAGGCACACCCTTTGACCAAGCAGTACTAGTGTTAGATCAAAGAATAAGCAAGAGGAGTCATTCATATGTACAATATTTCTAGTAGCTCTTTTTGTGCTGTCAAAGAATTGGAAATTGAGGCTGAGGGAGGGAGGTGGGGGAAAAACTGGGTGATCCTGGTCATTACCGCTGGGTGTTGGCATCAGTGGCAACCAGGTGCTGGTGGCAGCTGTGGCTATGACAGCCGTCATAGAGTGACCAACACAGCCTGGGGATCCCCTCAGCCTGGCCTCATGGGACAAATGGAAATAAGATGATGTGATGATGGATCATGATGTTCCATTCCACCAGAAAGTCTTCCCCAACTTTACTGTGGTTAATGTGGAAACACCACCTTGCTTCCTGTGAAGTTTTCACCTGATAGGCACTACTTTAGTGCCTTTTTTTCAGACCAGACATACTGGAAATTTTTTGAGTACAAGGGCTGCCAAGCAACAGAGGACCTACTGCAAGATTATAAGGGTGAAATTTTGGCCAATGGCAATGACCAGAGGTCAGTCAACATCTGAGGCCGACTATTTGAATGCTTCTTCCTCTTGTTGCATATCACTAATGTAGCTACTAAAGGTGAACACCTAAATCATGAGTGTGGCCCCTTCATGGATGACTGCCATTGTGTCATTGTGGGTTCAGCTATCTACCTGTCTGTAGAGCCACACCCTCATTTTTATGTAGTATATCACAACCGTGAGTTAGTGACATCAAATCCCCACTCCCCTTTGGAGGACAATTCCCTTCCTATCATTGATCTTCACACTGGCAGGATTGTGACACCAGCATATTCAAATGTTATAAAGTGATCTTGTCCCAAAATAAAGGGCTATACTTACATAAAAACTTACTAGTCATTCTTTCAGTACAGCAGCAGACCATTCATGTCTTCCAGGTCACTCCTGAGGGTGCCTGCATTGATGTGTATACCACTGGGTGACTCTGCTATGAGGATGGCCTGCTCACCCTATCAGCTACCTACCTGAGGGTACAGTGAGACAGTCAAACAGGCATGGCCAATCCCTACAAGTAGCCCTTCATTAATTCGCAAAAGCAACAACTATTGGTGTACTTGTGGCACCCAACAGAGCAAGATGGTAGTGCCATGGCCAAGAGGTGCTTCTTTCAGTATTTTGACCAGCTATGACATTTGCTCATGTGGAAGATGCACCTTCTAGATGAAAAACACCTATTTATCAAGTACGCTAGAGAAGGTGTAGTGACACCACGGGTCACAGACCCATTACAACCTTCCTTATTTGTTGTGTACAATATAGTGATGACAGAGGTGATAGCAGTGTTTGAGGATACCTCAGATGAATTACTGGAGCTCTTTAAGAATTTCTGTGTCTTCTGCATTGCTATCCAGAATAGTGAGGCCATCCAGTTTCCCCTTCAGGTTCTAGCAACAACTTTGCAAGATAGATTCAGTGCCAGTTTATGGACACTATTGCAAATGCAAAATATGGAGGGCACACAGAGGCAGGATTGTGGCTGCTTGGTCAGCTCCCCATCACAGCCCAACCCTACACTGGCAGGCCCTACCTCAATCTGTCTCTTTTCAGCTATGATGTTAAGTGGGTATCAGTCATGGAGCAGCCCAAGACTTGTGGAAATCACTGGATTAGGTTCTATGCCTGTGCTTCTTGTCTTCTCAAATTTAAGATCCAGGCAGGCCTGCTGGGCCACGCATCAACCACACAGTCTGATGCCTGGTCTCCTTTACCTTCCATGCTTCTGAGACCTTTACCATTTCAGTGCAAAAGACTAATGCTGAATGTTGTCAAATTCCACACGCAACAGAACTGCACATAGGATGTTGCCCAAAGACTGCAGACCCACCAAAGCCAACTTGTCTTGCCTTCTAAGACTTATACCCCATTCTCATTTCTGCAGGTTGGAAAGCAGAGTCTTTCAGGTATCAGCATCATTCCTTTGGAACCAAGGTCTGTGTTGGTGAACCTTGGTTGGTCTATAGTCACTCAAACATGAGTCCAAGAGACATGTTGAACCCCGGATAACTTAATAACAACAACAACAATCTAGCTATCAAATAATTTTAACTTTTTCCACAAGAGATTATCCAGCGTTAAGTCCTTCAATTATTTTGAGTGGGGGGAGCTCTATGTGCATATATTTTATTGAGGTGTAGATGACAGTGTTCTACTATTTTTTCCCCTTTTAGTCTTTTCTTGAAAATAGTATGCGGTCTGAAGCAGAGTAATTGGTTGCTATTATGGCCAGACCAAATAACCGATTAAGACCCTGCTCATTCCTTTTCATTTAGCCAAAAATTGTGGCTGTCTTATTAAGCGAAAATGAGAGACATGTTTTCTTAACTTATTAAAAAAATGGAAATTGAAGGGATGCTCATCAATTGGGGAATGACTGAACAAGTTATGGGAAACGATTGTGATGGAGTTCTATTGTGCTATAAGAAATGATGAGGAAATGGTTTCAGAAAAAAACATGAGAAGACACTTATGAACTGAGTCATTGTGAAGCTAGGTCTACAGACAGATACATACATTTATAGAAAGATTACTATAGATATTGCTATAGGGAGAAGATTTCTCTCCATAGCTATATCTATTTATATGTCATTTATATGCGTATTCCATAGCAATATCTATAACTGATTATAGATATAGGTATATACAGCTCTCCATACACACACACACACACACACACACACACACACACACACATATATATGTACATTATATATGTGGAGAAGAGGGGAGAGAGAGAAATATATAGTTCCTATTAATTAGGTAGAAATACATACTGATCTATCTGTATATTTAAAAAATTAAGCAGAATAATTTGGAATCATGTAAACTCAGCTGCCCTGACGTGAGTTTTTCCTTATATATCCCAAGGTGAACAGAGCTGCACATATACATCTGTACTCCATTGGTCATTTCTGTTGCTGTTCTCCACTAAAATAGGAATGATTGAAGATAAGATTACGGGTGTTGGCTTCAGATGATTATTGTGATTTTCACTGTTTTCATCAAAATAGCTGGATCTAGCTACATCCCACAATTCACGGGACTTCATTTTGTTTTGTAGAGCAACTCCAGGAAACCATATTTTTTCCCTGCAGCGTTGATAGCCACAAATCACAATGAGTAGACTATAATGAACCAAAAGCATTCTGTGGGTAAACATTATCTTTGCCCTTCTTCTTATGGAAGCTAGCTGTAAGAAGAGAGTCACTGGAGTTAGTTTAGGGAACATTAATCTAGTGGCTATTTGGGGAACAGGAATTAGGATAGATGGCATTGAAGTAGAAATTGTAAAATTATATTAATATTTCCATTAGGGAAGACAATATATAAAATCAACATACTTTTTCTTTCATCTTGGTTACTGACGCAAACATAATATAAAAATAATGCTATCGAGGTGTTCTTTAAGGATATTAAATCAGGGGTGTATAGGTAATGAAATGAAAATATCATGAAATACTAATTAAGACAGTTACACTATGCTGAGAGAAAATGTGGGCATGGGAAGATGGAGCAGTGAAAGAAAGTGAGGGAAAATTGTTTATTTGAGATTTGGAAAGGAGAAGGCAAGAGAACTAAGGCAATGATAAGAAAGGAGGCAGTAAGAGAGGATCAGAAAAAATGGGACCCATAGAAGACCAGTTATAGGGCTGGGGGGAAAGTCCTGGAAGAAATTAAAACCAGACGCCATTACATCATCTCCTCACTGCATGGCTGGAAAATAGTTCACCTAAATGTTAATTGTTGAAGTTGAATCCCTTGTTTATCTTTCCCTGGAGACCAGGATAGGGAAACATTAATGGACGTGGGGGTAGAATCATCCCTTGCTTCCCTACCAACTAAGCTTTCCCAGTTGCTTTCTGAAACCTGAAATCCTTTTAACAAGAGACAAAGTGTTTAATTTAATAGAGATTAAAGAACTAAACCACAAAATATGATTTAATTAAAACTTTGAGGGGACAGTTTGGTTCACTGAGAAGAGAATGGGCTTAAATTCAGAAGACTTCGGCCTTGTCTCCTCTCTGCCCTCATTTGCCTATGAACTCAGGCTAGTCAGTTTCTTGGTCTTTCAAGTTTCTTCATCTGTAAAATGGTGATGATAACTTCATTACCTACTTCACAGAGCTGCTATAAGAAAAATGCTTTAAATATGCATTTTTAATAGTGTGACTTACAAAGTGCAATCTGTTAAAAGTAAATAACTGATAACAATTCTTTACCTATTTTTTTTATTGGGAAATGAGCGTAGGAGGTCAGGGGGATAATTGTGTAGTATAGGAATGCTAGAAAACAACAATTTGCAACTTCCTACCATTCATAGCTTTTCCTAGGAACTGTTCACCTTCAACACAGTGGGAAAAATTAGAAACCGTGTGTAGATTTGGTTTTTAAAATAAAGTATTTATTAATGTGTAGATTACATTCTCATTTAATACAACTAGACTTAACCTATATTTTTTTGAGGAGGAAAGGCAAGGCAACTGGGGTTAAGTGACTTGTCCAAGGTCACACAGCTAGTAAGTGTGTCTAAGGCCAAATTTGAACTCAGGTCCTCCTGACTCCAGGGCTGGTGCTCTATTCACTGTATCACCTAGCTGCCCTCAAACCCTTTTTAAACAAAATTAAGAGGGATATGGATTCTTCTAACCGCTATCTTAAGCTAATAAAAAGAAATAAATCTAAACAGGATATAATTTCTTCATTTGCTTCTAATCTGAAGGTTAAAAAGAAAGACTTCATTGTAAACAGTAATTCACAGGTATAAAATCCTCTAACATTTTTCCCCCCAAAACAATTCTTGTGATATGGGTAGTACATCTATTTTTATCTCCATTTCACAGATGAAGAAACTGAGGCTTAAAGAAGTGATAGGACTAACTTCTGGTTATAAAGCTAATAAAGTCTAGAGCTGAATAAGAATTATTTCCCATATGGTTTGTCGATGGCATCATTTAACTGGAAGTTCTACTTCTTCTGAAAAAGAAAATTAAAAAGGAGAAAGGAAATGTGCTGAAAAAACCAACAAATCCTGAAAGGACGCGTTTCTCAAAGCATTGAGATTTGACATGGGAAAATGTGCCGAGAGTTTATGTAAACATTGAGGACAGTGGTAGATAAATTGGGAAGAAGAGACTCAATGGTAACTCTCTCGGGAAAAAAGGGACAAAAAAAGAAGACTGCTCTTACTAATGGAAAAAAAGAAACTTTTCTCTGTAGCTCAATAAGTATGGGCAGAGAAATTCTTGTTGAAGTTAGTGTCTTTCCCAGCCTGGTATGAATCATCAGAGAAGCTTGTGTTAAGCACCATTGTCAATGACACTGAAGGCCTGAAGTGTTATCCAGCTTGGTGACTGTGGGGGCTGCTTCTTGGGAGAAATTATCTGATTTCATGCTGTCAGGGAGTAGAAAGAGTTGGCTTTTTTTTTTCTCTTTCTTATAGAGTGGGAATTGGAAATTTTCTATGAATATAATTCTTTGCTTAAAGAGGAATAAAATACTTCACTTAAAAAGAAATTGAAACATTTTCTTCTGCACAAATGAGATTATATAATGAATTTTTAGAATGTTGTTATAAATTATAAAAGCAAACAGATTCAATGGCTAGTAGGTGCCAGACACTAGAGAATAAAAGGCCAGAAATAGACAAAGCAAAACAACATTTTTTTATTCTCTTAGATGGAAGAAACATATGCATAAATAAGTTAATTTTAAAAAGAAAGTAGCATCGCTATATGGCTCTAATGTTTGCAAAGCAGTTTGCAAAGATTTTCTCATTTTATCCTCACAACAAACCCAGTGGAAAGGTGCTGGTATTTTCTATATTTTACAGATGAGGGAACTGAGGCATACAGAGGATAAATGACTTGCCCAAGGTCACAAAGGTAGTAAGTATCAGATTTAAACTCAGATCTTCCTGAATCCAGGTCCATCTCTCTATCCACTGGAGAATATATTTCCACATTACCTCTTCTGCCTGGGTTCTCTCCACTTCTTCTTCTCTCTGTTGACCAGGACTACCCTAGGTTATACTCTCATCATCTCTTTCCTAGACGAGTGAAATAACTTACTCCCTCACTGCAAGTTTCCTGCCTCTGCCCTCTCTAATCTATTCTTTATGCTGCTTCCAAATTCATATGGCACAGGTCTACCATGTGACCACGTCATCTTCTGTATCACAAAGGCAATATTCACAGCACCAAATGTGACAATAAATATGCCATCATAGCTCTGAAGTGCAAAATATAACAGAATCTCCATGTAAAAGACAGAAGCAGAACCTTTATTCAGAAAGCCAAATCTCAACATCAGAAAGCCAAATTCATCACAGCAACAAAGAAATCTATACACAATAGCACTGCAAAGAGCAACACCATTTCACAACTTCCCCACAAACAAACACTCACAAGCCTGGCTGTTTCCTTGCATGGGTCCTCTCTCTCTCTCTCTCTCTCTCTCTCTCTCTCCTCACTAATTTATCTGACTCCCAGTTTTCCCTCAGCTCTGCTCCAGTCTTCCTGCTCCACCTGTTCAGCAAACTCCTCCCATCATAGGCTCCATGTGATTATGATTGGCCTATTTAGGGGGCAGGAAATCCCTTATTAAGGGTCTGGGAAGATCTTCAAATTTCCATTGTCATTACACCTTCAGATTCTGAAAGTGATTGGCTCTTGCTTCTAGGACAAAATTCAAACACCTCTGCTTGGTATTTAAGGTCCTTGATCATTTTGCTTCCAAACTCTCAGATTGATCTCATATTAGTCTCCATAGGGAACTATCCCCTTACACATATTTAGTTCCAGCCATGTCTACTTCATGTTCCCTGTTCACAGTATTACATTTCCTTCCTAACTGCCTTTGCATGGGCTGTCTCTCATCCCTGGAATGCACTTTCATCCCAACTCTACCTCCGAGAACATCTCAGCTCAAGGTCAGCTTCCTACAAGAGGCCTATTACAATCTTTCAACTCTTCATGATCTATTCCTCACTCCCCAAATTATTTTTCACAGCAATGTATCAAAAGCAAGTGGATGAATGATATGATTGTCCAGAGGAAATGTTGTTGTCATGTTCTTTGGGTAAATAGATTTGAAGCATCCAAGTGTAAGAATATAATCTGCACTTCTACACCTTGGAAAGCCAATTAGAGAATTGCGTGGCCCTCTACCATTGTTAAAAACATACTCTCAAATACTGTGGAAACACAATCAGGAAAACCCAGGATCTAGCTGCTTCTACATTAAGGGATCAAAGGGCCTGAAATATGATATTCCAGAGATCGAGGGAGCTAGGATTAAAACCAAGAATCATCTACCCAGCAAAACTGAGTATAATGTTCCAGGGGAAAATATGGTCATTCAATGAGGTGGAGGACTTTCAAGCATTCTAAATGAAAAAATCAGAACTAAATAGAAAATTTGACATCCAAATACAAGAAGCATGAGAAGGTAAACATGGAAAAGAATTCATAATATACTTATCAAAGTTGAACTATTTACATGCCAACATGGAAAAATGATAGTTGTAACTTAATGAAACTTTACTCAATATGAGGATAGATGAAGGGAATATAAATGTATGTGTGTATACATATATATATATGTGTGTGTGTGTGTGTGTGTGTGTGTGTGTGTGTGTGTGTGTGTGTGTGTGTATACATACACATATGTCTTTATAGGAGGGTATATATGTATAGGAATACATATGTGAGTGTCTGTATATATGTGTACATAGACAGAGGGTGCGGTATCAATTGAGTAGGAAGGGATGATATTTTAAAAGGTGAAATTGAGAGGTGGGAGAGGAATAGAAGGAGAGAAGATAGGGAGAAACAGAATGGAATTAATCATCTCATATGGAAGAGGCAAGGGATAACTGTTACAACAGAGGGGAAGAACAGGTAGCCAAAAAGGAATGGGCCAACCTTAATGTCATTGAATTTGGCTTAAGGAAGCAATAACATACACTCTAAATTGTGTATTTTGCCCAGGAGAGTAGGAGGGAAGGAGATGAGATGGGGCAGAAGGAGGTCAGGTTGGGGGGGAGGGTTTTTAGAAGCACACACTTCTGTAAAGGGACAGGGGCAAAGTAGAGAATAGAACAAGTGGGGGGCAGGATAGGAAGGAGGGAAATATAGTCAGTCTTCAACAATATGTCCATTGTGGAGATGTTCTGCGTAACTACACATGTACGGCCTCTATTGAATTGCTTGTCTTTTCAGTGTGGGTGGGTGATGATGGAGGAAGGAAAACAATCTAGAACTCACAGTTCTAAATGTTAAAATATATATATATATATGTATATTATTATTATTATTATTATTATTATTATTTACATGCAACTGAGTAATAAGATATACAGGCACTGGGGTAGGGAGATCCATCCTGCCCTACTGGAAAGTCAGAGGAGTGATGGGGGAGGATATAGGACAGAGCAGATTGGGGGAGGGGGTATACAGTGGGATCGCTCTTTTGGGGTAGGGAGTAGGGGGAAGATGGGGAGAAAATTTGTAACTCAAAATCTGGTGGAAATGAATGATGTAAACTAAAAATAAACAAAAGTTAATTTAAAAAAAAAACATACTCTCAAAAAAGAAAAAAAAGAAAAAACAACCAAACCAATAACTTTCTTCTACTATACATTTAAAGGATATGTTTTGGCAGGTTTGAATTTCTGGCTGAGTCATTCAGCTCTCCTTATTAATACTCTATATTTTTATAAAGTTTTCTGTCTTGTTCACCAGAAGCAGGGCATATTACTGGGAACACATTGGTCCCTTTATATTTTAGGTCAGACAAGGCAAAAGGTGAATAAATCTTCCCTAAAAGGTAAAACGCATTAGTAATTTTTCTAATCTCTCCTAATGATAAGAGAAAGTATATCTAGGCTAAAAACAGTAGAACTAAAAATCAATTCCTCAGAACCTTCAAGATCTAGTGATTAAATAGCACCTACTACATGTAGCAGGGATTGTATTTTTTTTTTCTTTTTCCACCAGGGCTGCCAACGTTGGAAGTACTTAGTTCCTCATATCTGTCACTCTATCCTCTCGTCTATTTCAAAGGAAGCTGCCCCAGGTAATATAGGATCATAGAATTATATTGGAAGGAAATTTAAAAGGAATTTACTTCAAGCCCTTCATTTTCCAGATAAAAAAATGAAGCCTAAAGAAGTTCAGCGACTTACTTATGATCACACTGGTTGTAAAAACCAGGATTTGATTTCAGCTCCTATGAATTCAAAGCCACATCTCTACCCACCCTACCAATGAACAATTGACCAACAATATTAAGTGTCTATGGGTCCTTTTCCTGTTGGTATGATCTCTTTGAGATACAGCCCTAGAAGTGGTATTGCTGGGTCAATTTATTTTTATTAGCAAATATTTATAGCAGCTCTTTTTGTGGTGGCAAAGAATTGGAAATCAATCAGATGTCCATCGATTGGGGAATGGCTAAACAAGTTGTGGTGTATAAATGTGATGGAACACTATTGTGCTATAAGAAATGGGAAGGAGATGGACTTCATAATTACCTGGAGAGGCTTATACGGACTGACGCTAAGCGAGAAGCGCAGAACCAGACAAAACCTGTACACAATCACAAACACATCGTACATATGATGACCAACCTTGATAAACTGGACGATCCTCAACAACACACAGCTAAAGACAACTCTACAAGCCCCAGGATGGAAGGAGATATCTAAATGCAGAGAAAGATATAGAAAGACTATGGTTTAAATGGAGACTGAAGCAAAACACGCTTTCGTTCTCTTTCATGTCTGGTTTTGCTTTTTTTTTTTTAATTTTTATTTTCCCAGTGATCACTCATTGGTTACAACCCTTCTATATGACCAAACTA
>CM053581.1:521526652-521539067 GCA_028627135.1 Pseudochirops cupreus | reverse complement strand
CCTGGAGAGACTCATATAAACTGATGCTAAGTGAGGGGAGCACAACCAGGAGAACATTCATTATATACAGTTACAGACATCATATCTGTGATGACTGGCTTTGATAGACTGGGCTCCTCTCAACAATGCAAGATTATAAGACAGCTCCAAAAGAATCATGATGGAAAAGGCTATCCACATCCAGAAAAAGAATTACAGAGTCTGAATGCAGAATGAAGCAAACTACTTGCTCTCTCTCTTTTTTGTTTTGTTTTGTTTCTTCTTCCTCATTATTAATCCCATTGATTATAATTCTTCTTCACAACTTGACTAATGTTGGATGTGAAGGTATATGTAGAACCTATATTGGATTACATACCACCATTAGGGAGAAAATTTAGAGCTCAAAAGCTTGTGGAACTGAATGTTGTAAAGTAATAGTAAATAAATTTTTAAAAATAATAATTAAAAAAAAAAAACAAGATTAAGTGCCCATTGTCTGAGAGGCACTTTAGATTTGGGGATACAAAGACAAAAGGAAAGAAGCAATTTCTGCTCCTAAGGGGTTTATTTCCTATCCAGAGAGTCCCAAACATTTTCACAGAGTTGAGGAATAACTAAGAATTGTGCTTTTCAAGACATGCTAGATCTAGAGGAAGTGCTGGAGCAGGTAGAAAACAGAAATCCTGCAAATTGTATTTGTGTGTATGATGGAGAAAGGCATCTGAATTCTGTGATGTGGATCTGTGTAAATATGAGGAGAGCAGATTTGTGGTCCTTTTAGCTAGGTCTTTTAAAAGAGGGTAGGCACCCTGGTCCAACTTGGTGTTTAAACTGCAGTGCCTCTATGATATATGTTCCATGCAAGGAATGACTCATGCTGTCCTGCTGCTTCAGTCTTAAGACTGGAATATGACAAGATAACTGTCACCTAGACATCTAAAACTCAATAAAAATGAATTTTTCTTAAGCATGGCATGGAAAGGAAAGTCAGCAAGGATACAGAATTGATTCAGTTGAAGGAAGTTTCCTCATCTCTTACAAAGGCATATCTGGTCACGAAGGTTGATACATATGCGATTCCATTAAATCAAAGTCACATAAGATTCCATAACATGTAGGAAACCCTACCACGTGGTCTGGGCATTTTTCTTCTAGGAAAAAGCAAGGAAAGGCATGTTAGTTTACCAGGAATTGCCATCAACAAGTTCAGACAATGCTCTATATGCAAATTACGTCTTGTGTTAGCTTCCTTGAAATTTTAGGGAGAAACTAGCCTAGTTTATGGGAAGCAGATATTGTTCCTACCATACCAGGGGTCTCTGAAATTCTCGTGCTCTCTTTTTGTTGATTATCTCTACTTTATCTTGTGTATATCTATACCTATCTATACTTATATATCTATAGGGAGAGAACTATATGTATACAGCTCTCTCTTTATATACACACATAAATATATATATATATATATATATATATATATATATATATATATCTTTATACATAATTATTTGCATATTGTTTCCCCTATTAGATGGTGAGCTTCTTGAGAACAGGGTATGTCTCTTGCTTGAATTTGTATTCTCAGAACTTAGCAGTGTCTGAAACATCGTAAGCACTTAACAAATGTGTACTAACCAACTAAATTTAGAATACCATCTTTCTTCTGTATTTTTTCTTGGGCTTATAACAGAAGAGAGACTTCTTTAGGGGGAAGGAAAGCACTAAAAATGTCACCCGAAGGGAGCCACAGCTACCTAGAAGCACAGGCAGAGTACTATGTTCTGTACAACTGGAGAACAGAAAAAGGAAAAGAAACGATAATAGAAACTGATAGCTAGGTGGAAGGTGTAATGGGCACCAATTACTGGGAGTTGGATTTGTTAAGTCATGTCCAACTCTTCATGACCCCATTTGGCGTTTTCTTGGCAAAGATAACTGGAGTGGTTTGTCATTTCCTTCTCCAGCTCATTTTACAGATGAGGAAACTGAGGCAAATAGGGTGAAGTGACTTGCCTACAGTCTTATAACTAGTTAAGTGTCTGAGGCTATATTTGAATGCAGGTCTTCCTGACTCCAGGCCTGGTGCTGTATCCACTATGCCACACAGCTACCCCGGGAATTGCAGTAGATGCCACACACTGAAGAGCTAACCTGTTGGAAATACTGCTTATTGAAGGACTCAGAATAAGGGAGACTTGATGTCTGAGGAAGCATTTATTATTGGACCATGTAAGTGTCTTCCATGAGCTAAAATAAGACCTGGATTTCTTTTTGAACTGAGTAAACTTTGATTTTTTTCACCTTTTTTAATTATTAAAAAATTAATAAATTCTGTAATTTAAAAATAGGGGTCTTTCTCATATCCCCACAGCAAATTTAAAAAGAAATGCAGTAGAGTTTATTATCATTTTCACAAAAAATCAGAGACAAAGTCAAAGCTTTGAGGAAACATTGAGTTATAGTAGAACTAAACTGCAGTACCTCTAGAATCAGAGTTCTTATGATCAAATCCTGCTTTTAACAATTACTACCTTGGTTCTTGGACAAACTCACTTTATTTCCATGGGTCCCAATTTCATCATCTGGACCAGAAAGCTTCTGAGATCTTTTCCAGCTCTGGATCTATAATTCTAAGAAGATAAGTCAAACTATTTAAAATGGATTGTGGAAGACTTCATTAAACCAAACAAAATAAGACCTTGTTTAACTAGGGGTATGACTTCATTGCCATATTTATTTTATGCTGCAAATACCTATGTTTTCATTGGTTTGAATATTCCCTACACTGATACAGAATTTAGGTCCCTTCACTCCCTATTGGAAAGATTTCATGAACTTCTGTGAGCAATTTTTTTAAAGTCCATATGATGTGCTTTTAAATTTAATCTGTATTATTCAGATTTCCCATTGCTTTCTCTTGTTTTGGAGGGGGAAGGAAGGGCAATTGTGGTTAAGTGACTTGCCCAAGGTCACATGGCTAGTAAGTGTTAAGTGTCGGAGGCCAGATTTGAACTCAGGTCCTCCTGACTCCAATGCTCTATTCATTGTGCCAAATAGCCACCCCATCCCCATTGTTTTCTTAATCAAAAAAACAATAATTCAGCCCTGATTTTAATTTTGTGATTGCTGAGGTATAAATACTCACAATGAAAATTTAACAATTAGCTTTCAAGTGCTAGTGTGACCCAATTCTACCAAGCCCTGCATTCAAGCACATATATAAGTATATACACATATACACAATATGTTGTACAGTTTTGTTATTTCAAGTATAAATGCATGAACTTGAACAAAAGCAAACATATCCACCAAAAATACAGTTAAATTTAGTACATTTTTTTGCACTCCTCTTTCCCAGAGCACTGTCTGTGAAAGGTTCTTCTGGGATATGTTACTCAATAGAATGTCATGTTTAACACCTACAGAGCAGGTCAGATCAGTGATCTCCAGCAGACTACCTACCATGCCCATCATTTACAGGGGATGCTAATTTCTTAGATCCATCTTTGGAAGTATGCAGAATTTCATTAATGAAAGAAAAAAACAAGAGAAGCACATTGATTTCTCACCAGTTTCCCTTTGAAAATATCCTGTCTTTTCAGGTTTAGAACTATAGGACTGCTGATTCTGTCAGGCTGCCAAGAAAGGAAGGTCAGAAACCTTTCTTGCTCTTCCATTTACTCTAGAGTACCTTATGGCATGTTTAGATGATGTATAGCTATGTATGTGTAGATAGGGCTTCCCCTCCCCCCAACTGTGTAATATGTGTCACTATTTACTCTTATATCTTCTTGGATGTGGACATTCTGGGGAACCCATATATGGCATCATTTCATGCTACCCTGTTCATAGAGCATCATTATTATATGGACATGATATTCTTTGTTGTACTGTACAAACTATAACACAGTCATGTTGCAGAAATTCTTATGATATTATAATAGCAATAACAATGATGAATTATAGCTGATTTTTAGGTTTATTAATGACTTTACATACAGTACCATGTTGAAGAATCCCAACAGCTCAATCAGGTAGGTTCTACATGTATTGCTAGGGTGTATGGGGTGTTCAGGGAGGACTAGCATCTCTGGTATGAATATACTTTGCTGAGCCCTTTTAAGGGCTGCTCATCTGTCTTTGATGTCCACCTGTCATCTAGCTGTCACCTGTGGCTCCAAGAAATGTAGCATGTACAGTGTCCATACCCTGGTAGAACTGTCTCAGCATATGGATAAACCAGGTTAAGGGTTATTGACAAGCCTCAAACCATTCAATTAGTTAAGGGAGTCTCTACCTCATGCATGTGAAGACTTCCTGTGGTGGAATGGTGTATGACAGCAATCTATTATTCTAAGTCCATGAAGAGGGCTGAAGCAATGCTGTGGAGAGCTTAGAGATCTTAGAGTCAGACTTTGAAGATACCAAAGTCATCCACTGTATCAGAGGCCATTGCCAGTTGTCTTGACTTTCGTCTTGCCATTGGACTTCAGTGATTCTGGAAGAGAGGGTGAGGCTGACGACTTTCTGCAACTCTGCCTCACTTAAATCCACTTCACATGTGAGTGAAGACATCTTGTGAAGTCATTTGTCCTCTTCAAAAACAAAGGATAAACAAAAACAATAACTCATATTGCTATCCTGTTTAGCAGCTGAGCAAACTTTGAGAGCTTAAGTTAATTATCCATGGGAAATAACTGCTCATCACCTAACACAATTCTTGACATATAATAAATATTCAATTAAGGTATGGTAATTGATTGATTTCATCCTGAGAATTTGATGCCTAGGGAATTGGATCCCTAATGACTATTTCTTCTACTGCTTTTCCATGCTTTCTCTTCTTGCAGACTAAGTCTACCAAACATCAGCCCACTAGATGAAATAGAATTTATACCAAAAATAGCAGGCCCTTTTATTGCCAGGACTAGAATATTTCCTATTCCAAGTGTCTCTCACTTTCTTGGGTTCTATACTGAACTGCCTATAAGTGAACTCTTCCTATAATTATTGGGTCATATGTTCAATGCCCCCTCTCTTTCCCTTCTATGTGGAAGGTCTCGGATTTCTCCCACACTCCATTTCTCTATCATTCCATTTCTCCTATCAATACAACCTTATCTGAACACCAAATGATTTTTATATTCTTGAAATCATCTTCATGTCGTAGTTGGTGCCTCATCTCCTTCCAGATGTTCGTCATTGATTTTATAGCATGTTCCATGAGGATACCAAAACTTTCATAAAATTGAAATTAAAGATATTTGTAATTCTCCATAGATGTGGTCTCATCTTTAATTAGGAGCTCTACTAGTTAGCATTTGATGTACAAACCTTTTTATAAATAACAGAAATGGAACATCTGAGAAATAATCAACTTTTCTACTTTCTATGTAATGATTAAGAAAACCCACAGGTGTCAGAAGATTCAGGGAAATCTATTAATAGGCCCAGAAAAGAGTTGCAGCCTGGATTTCAGTGATTCCCTGATTATTCAAATGGAGCCAATTTTATATCTAATAATCACAACTGATAAAATTATCACGTATTCAAGTTTATAAAAGTAAGTTGTTGCTGTTTGATCATTTTCAGTTGTGGCCAACCCTTCATGAACCTATTTGGGGTTTTCTTGGCAAAGACATTAGACTGGTTTGTCAATTCCTTCTCCAGCACATTTTACAGATGAGGAACAGAAGCAATTAAGGTTGAGTGACGTGCCCAGGGTCTCATTTTTAGTAAGGCCAGATTAGAATTCAAGAAGATGCATCCACAACTTTAGGCCTAGAACTCTATCCATTGCATCACCTATCTGCACTTATAAAAGTAAACACTACCTCCAAATTAATAAATATTCCAAGAATATGAGCAGGAAGAATTACAGATTATCAACACATATAAAATTTGATTGGCTATAGAAAGAGAACCATATTCATTTACTGTTTGTGGGGCTATAAATAGGTCCAGGAATTCTAGAAAGCAATTTGGAACTATAACCCAATAGTCAATAAACCATGCATAACATTTAACCAGCTATAAGAGTAGCTGGTCTATACTCCAAGGAAATCAAAGAAAGAGGAAAAAAAATGTCTATTTGTCCAAACATTTATAATAGTCCTTTTTATAGTGACAAAGAAAACAAAAGTAAAAGGGTATTTCATCCATTGAGGAATGGCTAAAGAATGATTGTAGGACTGCATATGTGTAATGGGCATCATATTTCTTGCCACCTCAATAGGTAGGGGAGGGGTGGAGTGAGAGAATTTGGAACTGAAAATAAAATTTCAAAAGAAGTTGGTTATGCTAGATGAATTTACTGCAATATTATAGTACTATAAGAAAAGACAAAAAGGATGGTTTTGGAAAGACATGCATGAAATAATGGCAGGTGAAAGAAACAGAATGAGGACACAATACAAAAACAACACCATTTTAAGATGAACACCTGAAAACCTGGAGTGTTTCTATTGACATGAAGGCAAAACACAGTTTAAAAGGATTGATAATGTCATTTATGACTCAAGATGCACAATGAGGCTTATATTATTTGGAAATGGAGAAAGCAGGGCATTATTTTGCTCAAATATGCAATTTATTATAAGATTTTGGTTTTCCTTTCTTTTTCTCCCATAGGAGAGTAGAATAGGAAGGTTTTTTTTTTAATGTTGCTGTTAATTGGAAAAAAAATAAAATAATTTGATTTATTTTAAAAAATACTAGAAGAAATGAGATAGAATCCAGTCTATAATCCTTAGTAGCTCTATAACTTCAGACATTTCCAGTTAACACTCTGATTCTTATTTTCCCCACCTGTAAAATGGCAGTTTTCACTACCTACCTCATAATACATAAGCAAAGGCCTTTTTCAGAACATAAAGTATTTTAGAAATTGAGTTATTCTTCCTATTGGAATTTTTTTGCTTTTTGGAGGGGGGAAGTCAGGGAAATTGGGGTTAAGTGATTTGCCCAAGGTCACATGGCTAGTAAGAGTTAAGTATCTGAGGTCACATTTGAACTCAGGTCCCCCTAACTCCATGGTCAGTGCTCTATTCACTGCACCACCTAGCCACTCTTATTATTACTTTTTTAAAAAATTATTTATTTTTGTAATTATTACAGAAATACTAACAGTAAGAAAAA
The DNA here is from genome assembly GCA_028627135.1 of Pseudochirops cupreus. Lineage (NCBI taxonomy): Eukaryota > Metazoa > Chordata > Mammalia > Diprotodontia > Pseudocheiridae > Pseudochirops > Pseudochirops cupreus. The sequence continues at coordinate 521,531,948 of CM053581.1, read as the reverse complement.
AAGAAAGAAATATACTTTTTCCTGGGGGCATGCCTCCAAGATATGATGGATATTCTCTGGAAATATCACTTAACGACCTCTAGCCACTTCTGGTGATACATGGAGGAAGAATAATATATACCAGGTTTTTCCCTAGAAAGAATATCATGGTACTTTTCTGTCAGAGATAGAAAGCTGAAAGATGGATGCAGATATGTAAGAAATATTATTTGTAATTGAAAATAGGAACAATAGAGAAGAAAAAAGAACACGGGATGTTCAATAGTGATTAAAATATGGTGCTATGGTTTGGCTCTTCAAAAAGAGTGATTTGTATTTAGAGAGTCATAGAGAGAATGCAGTGGTTTATAATTTTTTGACATATTCAGAATGCTTTACATGAAGACTGGAGGAGAATGAACAGAAAAAACATCTGTAAACGTAAAGCCCCAATATGATTTTAGGATTGCAAAAAAATGCTATTGCCTTCCTTGCCCTCTTGTTTCCAACTTTCTTCTCTCCATGCCAACTCTCTGACTCCAACTCTACCCCCTGGTCACTCTGTAACAATGATGGAGTAGACCATCACCTTTATCGAGGTCGTGCTAACTGACTGGTCACATAGCTATCTCTATCTCAAGACACTGGTAGCCCCATCAGGAGACAAACTGCTGTTGTGAGTTCATCTTGTAAGCAAATAAATTACTGTTAATAAGCAGTACAAAGACAAGTTACTGACTGTATAATCTAAATTTCAAAGAAACAAAAGTTGCTTTCCTTCTGGCATGGTGTCTTAGCAAATGTCACACTCAGACTTTTAACTTTGCCTTTAAAGACATATGTGTGTGTATGTATGTGGATAGATGATAGATAGATAGATAGACAGACAGATAGATACATAGAAGACAGATAGACATAGACAGACAGACAAATAGATAGACGGGTAGACATAGATAGACATAGATAGATGGATACAGAGATAGATATAGATATGCATACGCATATAGATATATGCATATATATCCATACACACACACACACACACACACACACACATATATATATATATAGAGAGAGATGGATGAATAGATAGGTGTGTGTGTGGGGGGGAGAAATAGACAATCACACACATTTTTGGAGATATTTTGCTAGAAATCTTGCTTCTGGTGGCACAGCCAGACCTACTTTTCTCTACTGTGTTTACCTCCTTGAATTTTGGAAGGATCTTCTTGGCAATTGATTTGTGGATGTTTGACAATGAGAAAGAATTTAAAGGCCTGGGAATACTGCCTTGTGAAAAATCTCCAAGTTTGATGGAATCCATGGCTTGTGTCAACCTTTTAGTGTCTCAGCATGGGTTATGATTATCCATGGAGCAGCCTGCTTTGGGATCTATTCTACAGGGAAAGATAGGTTTCCAACTTCTTAGAACACTCACATTGTGATAAGTTGAATGATTACTCCATCAGTGACTGACCTCATGGGTGTGTTCTATCTTTTTAATACATTAAGACAGCAAATGACGATGAAGTCTGAAAGTAAAGGAGTTGACACCAGATGCACCAAGAACAATTAACTGCTTGAGGAAGATTGCTAAAATGAGGATAAGAAAGGATTTTTCAAGGGTGCTTGGTCCAAGGATTTTTTGAGCTATACGTTGCCTTCCTGTTCTGTGCAATTAACTGGAAAAATATAATCTAAATACACTCCATTGTTTTTTGTCATTCATTCTGGAAGAGGACCATTGCATTAGGGAGGTGATGTCATAACATGCAAGTAACTCGGATTTAAGTGAGGGAGGGCTGTGAAAAGTCACCAGCCTCACTTTCTCTTCTGGAGCCATGTGTTTCCAGTGGCAAGATATAAGTCAGGATGACTAGAGATGGCCATAGAAGCACTGGGAGGCCTTGGCCTTTTTAAGCTAAGGACTTTAACAGGTAAACTAAACTAAAAATGGAAACATTGATAGATCATATAGTATACTTAGCTGTACTTAGCATGGACCACTGAACTTCAAGAAATTCCTGTCCAGTCCTTATCACATTTGTAGAATATCCAGGAAAAAATATTATCAAAAGTACTCATTTATTGTGGTAGCATCTTTAGACAATGGCAACGATGATTCAATATTCTGAATTGATTTGATTTGGGAAATACAGTTACTTTGGGTCCTAGGAGTCAAAGCACCTCCTCTCTTAAATGTTGAAATTTAGGATCATAAAGTTATACCTAAATCTCTTTATACCATTTCTCCCATTTGTACTTAAGCATTTTGCACATAATTTCAGATATTAATATTTACCAGTTATGGTATATATTGGACATTCTGATGTAAAAGAACAAGGAATAATATGGTAAAAGGTCCTTTTAAAAAACCTTTTTTGGGGAGCAATACTAACAGGGAAGAGAGTGGGTTGGACTGGCTTTCTAGAAGTTGTAAAGGCCTTTTAATGACCTCCATGTTATTATTGAAATTAAGATTCATAATTTTGATATAAAAAGTTAACCCTTAATACTATATAGTTGTATAAAATAGAACATAGTAGTATGAAAGAAATAGAAATGAGTATCATATGGATGATAATGGAAAGGTGCATAGTGATTTTTAGGAGGTTACAAAATGTAAGTAAAAAAAAAACTTAGAAGAACAGAAGTGAAAAAAAAAAGACAGAAGTGAAATGTGTTATTAGAAAAGAACAGTATCTAGTCAACTAGTAATGGTTAGGAATATTGGGTGGACACTCCAACTGCTCAACTAGCATCCTCATGATCATGCAAGAAAAGTTCCCAATGTGTTTATAATAAGATCATTAACAAGCATTATATAGGGTGAGCAGATGTAATGTTGCCTTGTTAGAGGGAACCTGTGAGTCAGTGGAAATGCAAACTATTTGAGAATAAGAAGTAAGAAAAAGAGGAAGAATAGGATAAGTTCATTCCTTGGGATGTACAGGAAAATGGTAAGCAAAACCAGAGAAAAAGCTGAATCTCCTGAAAGATAATTCCTACTTTGCTTCTTTGTTGGCTATCAAGAAAAATGATGAAACTAGAAAGGATGGTACAAAAAGGGTTAATAGAGAATTGATGGCTAAGATAAAATAAAAGATAAGAGCGGAGCTTCTACTGCTCTCAATGAGATCCAGTCACTTGGCCGAGATGACTTACTTTCCAAATAGAAAAAGTGCATTTATATGGGATTGGTGGGATACTGTTCATGAACTTAGAAATTTTCTGAAGAATAGGACAGGTGAAGCAGGATTGAACCTGGATGGATATCTTTCTAATTTTTCAAATAGGAAAGAAAAATAAACAGATTGTGCAAACCTTAGGCTAGTGGACTTGTTCATAATTCCTCTAAAACAATTTCATTGTTATAAATATTGTTTTCATCACAAGTTATAGCCAGTCAGTATCTTTGTAGGTAGTCTTCATGAGCTGTTGAATTCCTTCATTTCATAGCTAAAGATACTGACGCCTAGAGAATTGAAATGATTTATTCAATAGCATATAATAAGAAGTAACCTAGCCATACTAACCCCAGGTGTTTTGATATCAGCTGTAGTATTCATTATGTACACGTTACTGCCACTCTTATAGAAGGGAGATTCTGATTGGCCTCAGAGGACAAAACCAAGATCAAAGGATGAAAGTTACAGGGAGACAGATTTCAGTGTCATAGATTTTAAAAGTCCCTAATGATTACAGACGTCTCCAAATCGTCCATGAAGCCCTAATACTGAGTGTCTTCAAATGAGGCTAAACGATCACTGGTCTTGTCGTTCATTCATGTCAATCATGTCTGACTCTTTTTGATTCCATTGGAGTTTTCTTGGCAAAGGAACTGGAATGGCTTGCCATTTCCTTTTCCAGCTCATTTTACACATGAGGAAACTGAGGCAAAAAGGGTTAAAGGAATTGTTCAGGATCACACAGTTAGTATCTGAGGCCACATTTGAACTCTGGAAGATGAATCTTTCTGATTCCTGGCCAGGAGCTCTATCTACTGTTCCACTTAGATGTCAAAGATAACTGGTCAGGGATGCTATAAAAGATTTCCTGTCACCAAGTATGTGTTCTGAATAGATGATTTCTGAGATCCCTGATTCAAACAACTGATCATAGTTGGATAATGATATCTATGCCTTTGTACTTTTTACATTCATTCATGCAGTCAATCAGTTATCTAGCTCTGGGCTTCTAAAACTTTTTTTTTCTTATTCACATCCTCTTTTCACCTGATAAATTTTTATATGACCCCAGGTATATATGTATATAAAACAGGTATACAAATCAAACATTTCCTGATAATAGATCATAAAGAAATTTATTTTAAAACAATTCTTTGTTATGCATATAATTTTACCATTTATTAAAGATGAAAGCAAATTTGAATACTAATGAGATGGATGCGCTTGTTTATTTTTACATAAAGAATTAAATTTTCGTGGAATATCTGATACTCCAGGCATAATCTCCAACTTTTTTCAGAGTTTATTGATATTTTGATTTTATAATTGTCAATGCTGAGAATGCCGCTTCACATAAATATGTACTACAAAATGACTGAAGTACATTTAGGGCTATTTCAGAAATTGTTAGAAATTTTGTCCTAATCCCAAGCTAAAATTCATTTCATGATTTTTTTTAGGAAACTCAAGTTTTAAACTGTGTCACTTGATAACTTGGCAGATCCTTCTTGAATTTTTAATTGCAGATGACTGAAATTTTTTATTTCAATTGACTATGGCTTATGATCCCAACTTATTTTTTTAGAATCAAAATTTGAAGGAAAGTATTTTTTTAATGTTTTTTTTGGGGGGGGAGGTAAGGGAAGGAAATCGGAGTTAAGTAACTTGCCCAAGGTCACATAGCTGTAAGTATATCAAGTGTCTAAGGTCAGATTTGAACTGAGGTCTTCCTGACTCCAGGGCCGGTGGTCTATTCACTGTGCTACCTACTTGCTCCTTGAAGGGAAGTATTTCTAAAAGTGTCTTCAGACACTTCTGATTATCAATTATACCTCATAATTAAATCTTTGGAAAGGTTATTTTCAATTATAAAATCATCTGTAGCTGTAAACATTTCTAAAGAGCCATTTTCCACCTTATTCTTTCATATTTTAACTTTTTTTTAGTAAAACTTTCTATTTTATCTTTTAACATAAATATGTCATAATTTTTCCTTGAAATGGCATCTTTAAATTATTGAGTTTTTTGAAAATATCAACAAATAACACCTTTTCAGAAGCTATAACTCATTATGAAAAAAATGGACAGAATTTTATTTCTGCTCAGTTAAAAATATAACTTCATGGGGC
>CM053581.1:521501694-521526152 GCA_028627135.1 Pseudochirops cupreus | reverse complement strand
TTTTTTTAAACAAATTTTTAAACAAAATAAAACAAAACTAAAATATATTTAATGTGATTTTCTGAATCAACATGTGGTCCACAGAGATCCTTATGCATGGTTTAGTGGCTCCATTTCTATTTGAGTTTCATAACCTTGACATAGAGGGCCCATAGGAAGGGCGATCACAGGAAACATCTTGACTAAAGGTACAGTTATACCATGTAAAGGGATGGTTCTTTCCACAAAGAGACCTGGGTGTTCCTTCAGGATGGACTACCAAAGAAAAGTAGTCTCAAAGGAGGGGTGACATTGCATTGGAACCCATGGGGCAGGGGAGGGCAAGGCGCTGAGGTGTGCCTTATGGTAAAGACTAGGAGAGGACCAGCAATTGTGGACAATGAGGCCTGAGGAGTGGAAACATACAGATTATAATTGGTAAGACTACAAAACTATTCTTCCCATTTCAGTATTCTGTACTGGCCCTATCCTACTAATAATTACACATATAGTAAAGAACAGAGACTGTTTTGGGGCTAAGGTTCTATTTACTCCAGATCCAGGACTCTTTCCACAGTACCAAGACCTTCTCCCTTAGAATATGCTAAATGACCAAAATGGAAACAAAGTGTTATTTATTCTTAATCTTCATCCACCTAACTTGCTGATGATATTTTTTTGCTTAATAAACAAAAAACTCCTTTTCTTCTTCATATACAACTGAATTTTTATCTTGAAAATTCAGTGTGTAAACTTGTTTTAATTTTTTTTTCAATTGACATGCATTTATTTTCTCTGTCTCCCACCTTTACCCTCCACTAGTGAAAAAAAGAAAATCTTTGTAATATAAATGTGTACTCAAAACAAACTTTCACATTGTCCATGTCAAAAATTGCTTGTCTTATTCTCTACCCTGACTCCATCATCTCTCTTTCAGAAGGTGTGTAGCATCTTTTATCATTGGTCGTCTGAAATTAGAGTTTATCATTGTGTTGATCAGAGTTCATGTCTTTCAAAGTATTTTGATTAAAATTTCATTCTGCATATGTTGTTCAGAATCTGATCGCTTTACTCCATATATATTCATACAAGTCTTCCTAAATTTCTTTGAAACCATATTTATGCAAACTTGAAGAAATGGAACCTATTATCCCAGCTATTGGTGGTAAAGGGGTTATTTCTCAATGGAAAGGCCAAGTAATGCTTAGAAGATTTTGCTTCATTCATTCTGGGATTGTAGAAGGAATCCCAGAATTCTAGAAGGAATTAAAAATATGATTCTTACCTGATGGTAGGGGATAGACTCACTGATCTCATGCTCTCTTCCAACTCTCCAAGCTGCTGCAGGCATAATATCCTGGACTGGATGTCCTAGGGCCTCATGCATACATACCTTTCATTCTTTTTGCTCTCTGCCCAATGTTATGCTTATAGGACTTATTTTGCTTTGTAGTTGATCTTTTGCCTCTCTGAGAGCATAGCACTTTTTGTGGTTGTTGTTGTTCCAACTGAGTCATCCCATCCCAGATTGTTACATGCCAGCATGGTCTGTCGCCTACTGTCATTTCCCAGATGGTGTTGTATCATCACCGGTTTCAGTGCTGATCACTCATGCAAGGCAAAAAGGTTGGGAAGAACAGGGCACTGTAATTGTGACCTAAGTCTGCAAGTGGGAAAGAAAAACAGTCCTTTGAGTCAGAAAACAACTTCAATCATTTACAAGAGCCAGCACCAACACCCAGATGAAATGAGAACAGAGACTTTGCTAGAACTCCTTTGGGTTAAAAAGGCATGTGTGGGAGGTAGACTTTTGAAAAATGTATAGAATAGCTATTTCTTAGGATTAAATTACCCATTTACAATATCATGTTTTATAAGATGATGCACATTTTCCCCCTTCAGTAAATATGGATAAGGTAGGAAATCTTTTCTGCATTATTTACAGATTAATATGCATATTAACCATATGAATAAACTCAAGGTTTGAAAAAGGAGAATATTACCATCTATAATATTAAGACTCTCAAGTGACTCAGAGCATGTAATGAAGATTTTTTTTTTAAAGAGGTACTTAGCACATTTAGCTGGGTAGCCCAATAAGTGACCTAGATGAGCTATTAGGGCATTTGTAAAATTCATACTAGATGGGTGAAGGGAAGTTGGTCTTGAAAATATCTGAGAGGTACAATCATGTCTCTTGTCATTACTGTCATGATTAAGGAAGAGTGAAGATGCCCCCATTGTTTCTTGGCTCCACTTATCTCCAAATCCTATATCTTCCAGTCTCTTCCACTAGAGAAAGAGCAGCTTTCTGTCTAGGTCTAATCACCATTGTTATTCCACTCTCTCATCTAGATAATTTGCATTTATCAATGTTACATATGATTGTCTATTATAGCTAGAGTGGTAGTTGGGTATATGTATAGAATTATACTTAGGGTTCTAGAATCATAGAGCTAGGAGGTTTCTTTGGAGATCCCCTGGTTCTGCCCTTTCTTTTTAAAAAGAGAAAACTCAGGGGAATGGTTGACTAGAATTAGACATATACGATCTAGGATTAAAAAACAATTCTGCTTTGAAAGTATACATCTGAAGTTACTGTCCTCATAGAAGGCTCCCCTCAATTAAGGGGATGATTCTTGCATCCTAAATATCTACTCAGTGCTTATGTAGACTATCTCTAGAGCCTCTGAGCATTCTCTAAAAGTATATATGCTTCTAATTTTTTAGCAGAAAATGTTTCTTTTATCTAATTGTAGAAAGATATATCTAACTTGGAAAGTAGAGGAACTGGCATGATATTCTTAATTGATTAATATGTCTAGAATATGATATCACTCTATGTGGATGAATTAACTGATTTTTTCCATAGCAATGATACTACCATTTAACTTTTTTCTGGTACTTTAAACTTTGCAAAGCAATATACATGTATATATGTAAATATATATATATAATGTATGTGTATATATATATATATATAACAGATACATATATATATATATATACATATGCATGTGTGTATATATGCATATATGTATGTACACACACACTCATTTGATCAGCACACCAACCCTTAAGGGTAAGTGCTATTATGATCTCCATTTTACATATGAGGAAACTAAGACTTGCAGAGATTAAGGATCTTGTGCAATGTCATACAGTAACTACTTGAAGTATGTCTGGCCATCATTTTGTGTAATTGGTTTCCAGGTAACTTTTAAGACATTCAGCATCTGAATAAAGATGCTTTAATGGATTGCCTTGACAGGTGGTGGATTCTGCTTATTGGAGATCCTCAAGTAGAGGCTAACTTGTTATGTGTTAGGTATTTTATAATGGTTATACTAATTTTAGTAATTATGGGTTTAACTAGAATAGCACTCTGTGTCTTGTGAAGTCTGTGATTAAAGGAGGCAAAGAGAATTCATGGAATGGGAAGGGGTAGTTTTAAGTAGATTGAAAATATTAACATACAGCAGGTGACAGCCCACTGTCCCTGAGTAGGCCTACAAATCAGGTTTTGTACCCCTAAAACTGGGAGCCACCTGGAGGCTTAACTGGCCATTTTGAATAAGTAAGCACAAAGGGTGTCTTTGGGAGTACCAGGATTGCAGGGTAGAACAAGGTTGTACATGAGGGACCTGGTCTAACTAAGTAACCAGGGAAATTCATTGAAGTCCCAGGCTAGTTCAATAGATATAGAAAATTATTAGAGTTACATGTTTTTATGTTTGTTTGTTTGTTTTTTTTCTGAGACATCTTATTAGTCCTAAGTGTTTGTGTTAGGTAAGATCTGTACTGTTTGTACAAGAGCCCTGGAGAGAATACTGCGATCATGTATCCAAGCAAACTCTAATCATCATCTTTTCCTGCTTATTCTCAAGGGTCAGTTCTTGGCCTTGGAATCATAGACTAAAAATGTGCTTCTGCTCAGCTCTGACGCGTGACAAACTATATGGACATTTCACATCATATTCCCAGTGCTATGGTGTCACTATAGACAATATAATGAAAAATTAATAGGTCATACTCCTTCCCTTCCCTATCTACCCTTTCTAGCTAGTTCTTAGTACAAATGAATGTATCAGTTTAGAAAACCACATATTATCATTGTCTATGTTTTAGTGTTCTTTTATTTATGTTGTTAAATATTTCTGTTACATTTTATTTTTTAAATAAACTGATTTGTTTTTTTACTTTTAGTTTACAAGATTCAGTTCCACAATACCTTGAGTTTCAAATTTTCTCCCCTCCCTCCCCCCCCCATGGCGTCATGCAATCTAGTATAGGATCTGCAAATACTTTCACCTTGGACATTAGTCTGGTTGTACAGAAGGGTTGTAACCCGTGGAGTGAACAATGGGAAAAAACAAACAAGACTAAACATGGAAAGAGAATGATAGCATGTGGACTGCTTCTTTAATCAGATTTGGGCTGTATTTGGGAGTGTTGTGTGCCACATGAAATCATAGTTCACTTGTTAAACATGTCTCCTCTGATATATCTGATTGTTCCTTAAAGCCATATGGTTGCAAAAGCCATAGCTATAGTCTAGAGCAGAAAAGATTCTTAGAGTTATTCTAACTGAACAGTACTCAGGGGGTACATTTTATGATTGAGAAAGGCCAGAGCTGCTAAGTAGCTTGCTTAAGCATCCCTGCATTCTATGCCAAGCGTATATATCAACAAGAGAGTGTGATTTTCTTCCTCTTGTTAAAGAATGGTATCTCTAGGGGCTGCTAGGTAGCACAGTGAATAGAGCACCAGCCCTGGAGTCAGGAGGACCTGAGTTCAAATTAGGAGTCAGACACTTAACAGTTACTAGCTGTGTGACCTTGGGCAAGTCATTTAACCCCTTGCCCTGTCTTCCCCCTCCAAAAAAAAGCAAAAAACAAAACAAAACAAAACAAAACAATGATATCTCTAAACATGGGTTTTGGAGTCACTTCATGCTACAGTTATGAGACTGTTAAACAAAAAGATAAACAGTAAAGGTCACATAGGTGTTGGATATTAGGTGTGATTCATGAAACCAATTTCCCAGATTCCAGAGCAGTATGCTTTCTTTTGGTAACACTGTCTTCCTATGAATTTAGTCATGTCACTTTCTTTCTCGGAGATATTCGCGTGGTTCCAAAATTGTGTATAAATTCATGACACTGGCATGCTAGCCTCTCAACAATCTCATGCCATTAAATGATGTTCCTAATCCTATGTCACATTTTTTGCATTATATATGTATGTATGCTAATCTATCAATATTATGCTTGACATAATACCAAGGGCTATCTTCTGATAAAGGCCTTGGCTTTTCCCGTTCTCCATGCTTCTACTGCCAGTGTCTTCAGGTTTTGTGTGGGATGTGTGTGTATGGGTGTGTGTGTGTGTGTGTGTATTGTCAAATGTAACTAGATCACACAGACATATGGACACATACACACATGCAGATGCACACACACACACACACACACACACACACACACATATAAAATCTATTCCCTCTCTTCTACTCAAAACTATTTAGTTTCTTATTTCTTAAATATGTCTTTCTTGTCCTTCCTCCTTTCTCTTTGCTCATGACTTTCCCTATACAATGAATATCTCCCACTTCTGCAAGAACAATTTTTTTTTCCAATTCTCACCTGTCCTTTCGGTTCAGCTCCCTTAGACCTTCTCCTCTGAACGCTTTCAGGAACAGTTCCAGGAATCTTATCATAGTTTCATAGAACCATTGAACTTTATAGCTCAAAAGGCCCTTAGATGTTATCTCTTTCATTGTCCTTACATTACAGATGAGGAAACTGAGTTTGAGAACAATGTTTCTGTCTTTTGAACCCTGATGATGCTTTCTTGGTGCCACTCATAGCAGCGATCAAAGACATCCTTCTGTTATATTCATTTGTATCTATTTGTCATTTTTACTAGATTTAAAGATAGAGATCATGTTGTTTTGTATTTTATTCCATATAATGTCTAGTCCAGTGTCTTTGTAATAAAAATGTTCAATTTGAAAAATTTTAAATATATTAATAGATCAATGAAACATATTCTTTGAAGTGCACCATTCTAGATTTAATGTCAAATATACTTTGGGGTCTTCTATCTAGGGTCTAATTTACAATCTGTATTAGTGACTTGTATTCTGATATTTCCATAAACATTTGAATTTTTCATAAGCAGAGAAGCTACTTTTACTTTAGACTGCTCCTAGTCACTAGGCAGCTTCTTTAAGATAAAAGAATTTACTTTCTAACAATGGGACTCTACGGCATTTTAAGAATCAGAATTAAGAAAAAAAATCTATATGTTTCCCATCATTCCTACTTCACGTACAGGCTTATGTGATACTAGGCTATATCAGCGACCCAAGCAAGAGGCCCATAAAGACCAAATTACTTTTGGCTTTTATCTTCTCCACTGCCAGATACAAAGCCCCAATGTTTCTTCAACTGCTAACAGCAGAGGGATTTTCTGGGATTCATAACAGCTTTTGTTGTTGGTGGTGGTTGTGGTTTTTTCATTATTAAGTAGAATATCTAGAAATAAGTTTTATGCTTCAGAGGAAAAATTTTATGTCTTTCTCTTGCCCCTCATTACCACCAGTAACCATCTTGTTTACTGGTGTATCTTCTGGGAAGATGATCAGTAGCCGCTTTGAAACCTTATTGTTCAATCGTGTAAACTTCAGATAACATGTCATTCATTATTCAAAACTTAGCATTGAAGAACCTCCTTTAAGAAAACCCCAAGCAGGAAAATTTCAATTTGCTAAACATATAAATTTGGAGGTGATTGTTTGCTTTATTAAAGGACGTTAACTAGTAAACTCCGTTGGTGTATTTCAAATTGAATTTGTTTTTTTTTTAAATTTCCCTAACAGAGAACATGTTAAGTATTCTTCTGTCGTACAAAGTGAGGCTCACCTGCATAATCATAGGCCTTGACAATTTGCAGTAATTTGGAAACCAAACTTGCTTTTATACTACATTTGTGACACAATCCCAGGTACGATTGTGTGGCAAAGCTTGTTTTGGGCACTCTGCTATCCCATTCAATATAGTCTTTTCTGCCCTGGCACACATGGCCCTAGTGCTGGTCACTTTTAGCAAAGCTAAAGTCATATCCTCCCCATTGTTGACATCCAAATGGAGATGACCTTTTCCTGAAGTTTTACATGTTCCAGACCTTTTCCTTCTTCTCATCAAAATACGATATTTTCTTAAAGATTTGCTAGTCCACAGAAGTTAAATTCACAAGAGACTTCCTTCTATAACCCCATTCTATCCCCAGGACCTATTTGGAAATGTACTTTCCTCAAATGGAATGAGAGACTGAAGCATCACGGAAGGCAGAAATAAACAATCCCCAGTATCTCCTGCCTCTAATGTTACTCATGTCTAGACTTCCATCTGGGAAAACTACATATGGGACAACATTGTTAAGATATTAAGACCTAATGCAATAATATTATACTTCTTGCTACATTTTCATTTAAACATGGTACTTCATTCACTTAACCTAAATAAGTGACACTTGCTTTAGCACAGTAAGTTTCAATACTAGAATCAAAGCACTTTAAAAGGTTGTAGTCTTCATATATATGTATGCATGTATTGAAATATACATATATACATATGTATATATATGTAGACATATATTATAAGTATTTACACTCATATCTACGTCTAAACACATTTTTAAATTAATAAAAGAGGGTATGTTCCATTGGGGAAGGGGAGAGGATATGAGATGTACACAGATAAGCATAAAGAAGGCAAGAAACAAGCATCCACCTATGTGCCAGGCACTCTACTAAGCATTTTACTGCATTATCTCATTTGATCTTTACGACAATGGTGTTTTTTGTGGTTGAGTAAACTGAAGCACACAGAGGCTAAGTTACTTACCCAGAGTCACACAGACAGTAAGTCTCTAAGATTGGGAACGAACTCAGCTCTTCCTGACTTCCAGAGATCCACTCCATCCACTGGGTTACCAGTAAGAAGGAAAGTTTGATAGGGGCTAAAGAGAGAGCCAAAGTTTTCTTTAAAAAAATTGAATAAGGAGAGAAAGTGTGGATGGGTGTTCATCTGCACCTTTAGAGAGAGTAGAATATATCTGTTTCCTCACTTGCAAAAATGGGAGTAGGGAGCTCGCAAGGAAACAACAGAAGAGTACTGAGTCTCTTGGGCCCCTTCCAGCTCTGAATCTATGATCATGACTTGTTTTAGCCCTTAACTTAGGTACAAATGCCAATTCCTCTTTGTGATATTTACCTTTTCTCTTCTCACTGTACATTATCAAATGTAGTCAAAATATCCTCAAATATTGGCAGATGTTAATGTAGGCGTATATGACTGTTAGGCAATGTGTGATGCCTATTCTAAAAGCAGAAGAAAAATACAGATGCAAAAGCAAACAAAGAAACAAAAAAGGAAGCCAAAAGAACTCAGTGACTCAGAAATCATGAAAAGGCAGATATCACCTCAGAAACTAAGAATACAAGAATAGTTGGATTTGTCATTGTGAGATGAACACAATTCCTAGCATCTTCATCCTCAGCCTATAAATTAACAACACTGACTACCTGCTGACAATTTAAGTAATCTACCACATTAAATGTTTATATCTAATGTGTCAGTTGCCCAAAATGATATAATCTAGGGATAAGTGTAATTAAAGAACTAAGAGACTAGAAAAATAGAGATATGGATGAAAAGAGAAAGAAAAGGTGGTGTTTTTTTTAATTGATTCATGTAACAAATATCTCTTTAGTGGTTACCACATTTTGGAATCTAAGTACTGTACATGGTGCTAGGGACACAGACAGAAATAAAAGTCCTGTCTCCAAGGAACTTACATTTTAATGGAGACAAACAATGTGAAGAGAAGGGTAGATAAAGATGATTTTTCTGTGTAATGTGGCATTTAAGTTTAAGCTTTAAAGGAAAGTAAGCATTCTAGGAGACTGAGTTGAGAAGAGAGAGCATTATTACAGGTCTATGGAGCTAGCCTGTACAAACGTATTGGAATGGAAGATGGGATGGCATATAAGAGATATATCAAGTAGAGTAGTTTGACTCAATTTTAAACTAATGGACAAAGAGTGGTAAGTAATAAGCTTGGAAAGAAAGGCAGGGATACAGATTGTAAAGAGCTTTAGAATGGCAACACAAGACACTCCAGAGCCGCAGACACCATCATGGCCATGGGAGCTGCCCAGTCTGGATTAGCTCAGTTGTGGAGGACACTGGGAGCCAGGGACACCACTGGCTGCAGATATGAAGGGGGCAAAGTTGAAAGTACAATTATATACAAGCAGAAGGCAGTTTTATAGATTGATTCAACTTTAAGGCATTGCCATGGTTGACACAGAGATGGCATTTTGGCCCACTAACTTTGGGATCAGTTCATGGATCTGTCTGTAATGGATGACCACTCCCACTTCTTTGACATCAAACCCTTCACCACTGTTGACTTCTCCAGAATTTCCAACCCACATTATGAAGACATTCCATTCACAAAAGCTGATCCAGTGTTTCCTCAGTACAAGTATGACGTGAAACTCCAAGAGTGCCAAAGTACTATCAAATTGGAACCTCCATCCTCTCCTTATTATCCAGAAAAAAAGTCAGCTCTACAACAAGCCTCATGAAGAATCCTTTAACTCTATGCATTCCACTATGGAGTACATGCTTGTGAAGGCTACAAGGGTTTCTTCTGGAGGACAATCCGTTTGAAACTGATATATGATTGGTGTTACTTGAACTGCCAGATCTATAAGAAGAGTAGAAATAAATGTCAGTACTGCAGGTTTGAGAAGTGCCTTGCTGGGCGGATGTCCCATAATGTAATCAGGTTTGGGCAGATTCCACAGGCCAAGAAGGAGAAGCTGTTGGCTGAGATCTCCAGAGATATAGACAAGCTGAACCCAGAATCTGCTGGTCTCCAGGCCCTGGCAAAACTTCTGTATGACTCATACATAAAGTCCTTTCCTCCAACCAAAGCCAAAGCCAGAGAAATCTTGACAGGAAAGATGACAGAAAAATCAACTTTCCTGGTTTGCTGAAGGTAAAGCCCATTGAGGACATCCAGGATAACTTGCTGTAGGCCTTGGAGCTCCAGCTCAAGATCAACTACTCTGAATCCTCCCAAGATTTGCCAAAGGTAAAAAACAGGTAGACAGAAAAAAGCAAATCATTCCCATCTCCCTGGTTCACCAATTTTCTTCAGAAAATGATAGACCTCAGACAGATTGTAACACAGCATGTGCAACTGTTGCAAGTTATAAGAAAACAGAGATGGGCATGAGCCTTCATCCACTCCTACAAGAAATCTACAAGGACTTGTATTAGCACAGGAGTCCTAACTCACTGACAGCATGTTCCTTCTTCCAATTGCTCTGTTTCTTTAAGGGAAAACATGACATGCCTAAGAAATTACTGTGAAAAAAAGAAAAGTATTTTAAAAAGGAAATAGCCTTAGAATAATAAGATCTATTTTATGCATATTGTTTTTAAGACACATTTACAATTTACTTTTAATATTAAAAGTGATTATATCATGAACTTGCTGACAGTAAAAAAAAAAAAAAAAGAAAGGCAACAAAAAACTTTATATTTTATCCTAGAGGCAAAAGGGAACCAATAGAATTTGTTGAACCGGGGCATTTTATGGTCAGACCTGTGCTGTAGGATATGTTCTTTTTAAGCCTCTTCCCCTTGTTTTCTTCACTCTCACATTCCATTCTTCCAGCCTACAATGAGTTTTTTTTCCTACAATGTCTATGCTTCTACTCTAATTGAATATCTTAGTGTACCAGTTCAACTCTACATTATATTTTCTACTCTTGAAGTTTCTGCCCTATCTGCAAATATTCTTTGCCAAACACCAACCCTATATTACTCTCACCATTTACCTCCTTCAAAATTATTCATATAGTTCTGAATAGAGCTAAAGAAAATCATGATACCATACTGATTGGTTCCCCCAAATTTCATGCCAGCTAATCTCCATGAGCCCTTACTACAACAATTACTTTCCCAATCAAGTTGCTCTCCAAATCAACACAGTTGTTTTTCCAAACTTTTCGTTCCTTTTTCAAGGCTCCCTTCACCTCCCCTGCTGTTATATTTTGAGTTGAGGAATTCAACTCATACTTCACCAAAAAAATTAGGACTATTCTTTGATTTGATTTTTTTAAATCAGATTTTTTTTCTTTTAAAAAAATCTTTAGCTCTTCTGAGAACTATTATTTTCCTTTGGGGCTTTATTTATAGCTGTTTTTACATCATTTTTCTTCTTCTGATTTTGTCTTGATCTTCCCTGTCACTAAAGTAGCTTTTTATGATGAGGTTCATTTTGTTTCTTGTTTGCTCATTTTTCCAGCCTATTTCTTGACTTTGAACTTTGTATTAGGGTTGGGCTTTACTTACCTTGGGAAGAAGTACTATATTAAGACTCTAGAATTCAATTCAATTCAGTTCATGTTATTTTAAAGTAATTTAGAAGTGAATTTTGTGAGAGTTCAATTTAAATGTCCCTCTACTTTGCCATCTTGACTCTGCTATAATATATTCTCCTCATCTCCTGTTGGCTACAAATCTTTGCCTCTTTCCTGGATTTTGTTCTCTTTTTGTTCAATACTGTTTTCCCTGATGATCTCATTGGTTCACATGAATCTAATTATCATCTCTGTGTATATTATTCTTACATCTATACATCTATCTCTTTTCTCTCTCCTGATCTCTAATACTGATCACCATTTTTTTGGACTTCTGAAAATGAATATCCTCTAGGACAGAAGTGCCAAAACTTCCTAGACCCTCTGTGGCTAACAAAACTCTCAAGTGGCCCTGAAACCAGATTAAAATGTAAATGTAAAACGTTTGACAAAATAAAAATGTAATACAACATAGATTGTAATTTTGTGGTTTTTATTGCAGCCAATAGAGATCTGTTTCTGCTGGAATTTGACTGTACTTCTCTAGGGCTAGGCATCTTAAACTCAAAATGTGATGGAATGCAGTGTCTACACTTACCCAAAAAACAAACTTCTCCTCTTTCTAGCTTTCTTAGTACTGTCAAAGACACCACAATTATCCAAATCAGCCAGGCTTAAAACATCTCTAACACTTACACCATATATCCATTTAATTCTCAAATACCATTAGTACATTCACAACATTTCTCACTTATGTCCTCTACATGCACACAGACACAGACTTACAGACTGTCATCACTTCTCATCCAGATCATTTCTTTAGGGTACTAACATATCCATGATTCAAGTCTTTCCTCACTACAATCCATCCTCCACTCTACTGTGTGTTTTGTTTAACCAAATTGTAGGTATGACCATACATTGCTTTCCTACTCAGTAAACTCCACTGTTTTACTCTTACCTTGAGAGCCAAAATTAAGTCTGTGATTTGCCATTTACCTTCCTTTGAAACTTCATTGATTTCTATCTAGAGTAGAAATATGTATTTGTAAGAAATATATTTGTAAGAGTGGAGCTTTTACAAAATAGAATATAATCACAAAGGCCAAACATTATCCATTTGACCCATGGGAGGCATAATTCTCCTTCCCCTGCCTCACCACCTCAGACTTTAAGGAGGGAAAAGGGATTAAGGATATAGTATAACTCGGTTCCAATAGAGCACAGACCCAGCAAGTTCAGAATCCCCCTCCAGCTTGAGTCCCAGGCACCCTCTTCTCAGGGCTTCCATGGCAACCTCACTGGCTTACTGTACCACCTCACCTGCAATCTGGTTCCAAGGTTGCCGTTGCACTAAAGGAAAACACATACAAGTTTAAAATAACAAATGACAAAGAAAACTTTAAAAAATATTACAAAATTCCTAATCTTTTATCCCCAAGGAAACAATACCTAAATCCTTTCCTATTAGCCATCCCCTTAATTTCCTTCTTAAGCTATTCAATGTCAACATATATTTACTAAGTTCTTAACTATGTGCTAAATGTTAGATTTTTATGCTAGCAATATAAACAAAGGCAAATGCAGATCTTTCCTTGAGTTAACATTGTGATGAGGAAGACAACATGCAGACAAGCATGTACAAACAACTGATATTCAGGATTAATTGGAGATATTAAACAGAGAAAAAGGACTAGCATCAAGTGTGTTTGGGAGAAGCTACATAGAGAAGGTGGAATTTTAAATGAGACTTAAAGGAAACTATGACAGAAAAGAAAGAATTCCAGGCATAGGTGACAGTCAGTAAAAATGTACAGTCTTAAGATCAAATATCTTTTTTTGAGGAAGGGCAAGCCAATATCATCAGATGACAAAGTATGTAGAGGGAAATTAGGAATAAGAAGACTGGAGAGATAAGAGAGGGCCAGGTTATGAAATTCTTTGTACTCCATATAGAACAACGATTCTCAATCTGTGGGTTCTGTTCAATTTGTAACAATGAAAATACATCCTGCATATTAGATATTTGCATTACAATTCATAACAGTAGCAAAATTACAGTTATGAAGTAGCAATGAAAATAATTTTATGGTTGGGGGTCACTACAACATGAGGAACTGTATTAAAGGCTTGGGGCATTAGGAAGGTTGAGAACCACTGATATAGAATAATTAAATTTGATTGTGAAGTTGATAAGGTGTCACTGGAGTTGTAAGGAGTAGGAGGAGGGAATGGTCTGACCTTTGCACTAACCCGGGAAGATTAGAATTCAAATCCAGTCTCAGGCATTTACTAACTGTGTAACATGGGCAAGGAAGAAAAAGAAGAAGAAGAACAAGAACAAGAAGAACAGGAAGAAGAAGAAGAAGGAGGAGGAGGAGGAGGAGGAGGAGGAGGAGAGGGAGGAGGAGGGGGAGGGGGAGGAGGAGGAGGAGGAGAAGGAGAAGGAGAAGGAGAAGGAGAAGGAGAAGGAGAAGGAGAAGGAGAAGGAGAAGGAGGAGGAGGAGGGAACCAATAACTTTGACAGCTAAGTGCAGGATGGACTAGAGTAGAGAGAGGTTGAAGCAAAGAGACCTGACCCAGGGGCAGATGAAGAAGGACTGAAGTAAAGTGTTGACAATGTTAGAGAAGAGAAAGAGGACTCTGTGAGAGATGTTGTTGAAGGCAGAATCAGCAGGGCTTGACAATTGCTTTTATGTGGGTAGGGAGTATGAGGGAGTTTGAGGATTATATGTAGAAAGTTAGTCCAGAGCCTAGAAAAATGACTGTTCCTTTGTAAAAGGGAAGTAAGGAAAAGTGAAGTGTGTGTGTGTGTGTGTGTGTGTGTGTGCAACAGTGAGTTGATTTTTTAACTTGTTGAACTTAAGATGTATTTGGCATTTCAAGTTTGAGACGTATAGTGGGAAGCTGGAGATGTGAAACTAGAGGTGATGAGAGGTTAGGGCTGGACAAAGAAGTCTGAGAAATATCTTCATTGAGATGATAATTAAATATATAGGATTTGATGAGATTACTGAGGAAAATAGTACAGGGGAATAAGATAAGAGGGTCCAGTACCAAGTCCTCTGGGATACCCAAGATTAGCAGGTGTAATCTGTGTAAAGATTCAGCAAAGGAGACTGAGAGACAGAAACCAAACAAGTACCAAGAGTCCCAGGATACATCAATATCATGAAAACCTAAAGAAAAAAGAGTATCAAAGAGAAAAGGGCAGTACAATGTCAAAGGCTGCAAAGACTTCCAGAAAGATAAAGACTGAGGATAGCCCTTCAGATTTTAAAATTGAGGGATCATTTGTAACTTTGGAGAGAGCAATTTCCGTTGAAGGTGAGACTAAAATCACCTTCTGAGACTTAAGACAAGAGGAAGAGAAAGAGAAATATACGGATCAATCATATTTCTACATACTTTCAAATCAAACCTACTTCTTGAGGAGTTAATCATAAATGAGAGGAAAGATAATGAGGTGAGAGCCAGCAGGGATGGAATGACCTAATGAAGTGTATATATATATATATATATATATATATATATATATATATTTTTTTTTTTTTTTTTTTACATTGGTTAAGACCTGGGTATGTTTGTAGACAGTAGCAAAGCAGTTTGTAGATAGTGAGAAATTGAATATAAATAAGGGAGTCAGGATCCTAGAGGGGGAAAACTGTTGGAGAAGATAGAACAGAATAGTATCATTTATGCATGTACAGGGTTTGGCCTTGGCAAGGAGAAGGGTCTTCCTTCGTATGTGATGGGAATTGAGATGGGAAGGGGAGTCAAGACCATCCCCTTCATTTTTCAGATGAGTGAAATTGAGGGAGAGGGGGTGGCTTGTCCAAGGTTAGACCCATTTTAACTTTTTCTAACTGTCCCTTTTCTTTAACTTGGGCAACTGGACTAACTACTCCCACTTCATCCTAACATAGTTATTGCTATGTTGGTTTGCTTGTAGCTGGGAGTGAGTATGATTTACTTTGCAATCAGTAACATGAATTTTGCCAAAATATGACCCTCATGACTCATTTTGGTGGGAAGAAAATTCTTGGAGGTTCTTAGAGTTTACACCAGTGGAGCACAAACGCTTCTACCTTCTAATAAATTGCAGAATACATGTATGAGGACCAGCCCAGATGCGTTTAGAGACCCACATAATGAGAGGCCTTGCCTTTGGGTAATGCATTGTTATGGCTCATGAAGACGTTTACTAAAGCCAGGTGTGTGTGTGCGGGGTGTGTGTGTGTGTGTGGGTGTGTGGGTGTGTGGGTGGGTGGATGTGGGTGTGGGTGTGTGGCTGTGAGAGAGAGAGAGAGAGAGAGAGAGAGAGAGAGAGAGAGAAAGACAGAAACAGAGACAGAGACAGAGACACAGAAAGAGAGATGGGCATATGCTAGTCTGGTGAATCCTATTTTAAAAATATATTTTTCTATCATTTTGAAATCCAAATTCTCTCCCTTCCTCTTGTCCTCTCTTATCGAGAAGACAAGCAATTTGATATAGGTTATATATGTGCAGTCATACAGATCATATTTCTATATTAGTCATGTTGTGGAAACGAACACAGACAAAAATGTTTAAAAAGTTAAAAAAAAATTTGCTTCAATCTGCATTCACACACCATGAGTTCTTTCTCTGGAGTTGGGTAGATTTTTCATCATGAGTTGTTTAGAATTGCCTTAGATAATTGTATTTCTGAAAATAGCTGAGTCATTGATGAAGTCTATTTGACCCATTCTTGGAATAACCTTTTCACCATTTAAATTAAAATATACCTGATTACAAAGGAAACCAATTATTTTGAAATAAACTGATATAAATATGTTTTTAATCATAAACCCAAGTTAACCCATATACTATAGTTATCAGAAAGGCTATAATCTGTGCCAGTAGAGGAACCAACAACACTGATGAACTTCACCATTGGAAATACTGAAGACATTGTGACATGTAACATTGCTTTTAGACAAAGGAAACCTTGTGAGTGACATAGAGAACATGCTTTCACCAGTAACTCATTCAATAAGCACAGCTGCAACTTTTGTGTATCTCAAAAGTATAGAAAAATAGAAGCAGAAAACCACCTTGGTCAATTTCCTTCCTTCCTTCCTACCCCCTGTAGCATAATTTTTATCACTGTTTTACAAAGCTATAAGGGAATTTTGAGCCCACAGTACCCTGACCACAAATTTGTAGTGAAATTAGTTCTCATTCAATAAAATAAATCTAGCACAAGTTCAGCTAAAAAGGTCTGCAGTGATTATACAGAGACTTAATTGAAAAGAAGGTTATGGTCCAGAATCCAGCCATTTATTCATTATAGTTTCCAAAGTAAACCCATTTACACCTTAACTTATTGACTATTATCACGTCCAAATCTCATTGGAGATAAAAGGCATTTTGGAGACTGTTGAGATTCTATTTACAGTAAAATGTTGATTAACTAGTAATAAACCACTTGTCAATTAGCTGACTTCCCTGGTACTTTATTTGGGGGGAGGGGAGAAAGAATCAAATGACAACAAAATGAGCTGTCTATGAATAAATGAAAGAAACAAATTACACTTCTGACCTACACTTAAACCAATGCCACTGTATTTTAGAGTTCATGTTCCAAATTATGATACTGAGGTGTCTCAAGATTCTCCATGTAACAAGTAGAATCATTACTCTATGGGAGAAAAATATAGTAAAGCTTCTACAGTTGTGTTACTCTAGTGGGTATATATATATATATATATATATATATATATATATATATATATATATATATGTGTGTGTGTATGTATGTATGTATGTATGTATGTATGTATTCCCTTGTCCCTTATTGTTTACCAAGTAAAATTTCAGATTCTTTCCCTGGCATACAAGGCCCTCCACAATCTGGTTGCACTGTACCTCTTCAGGGTCCTAGATTCTTAACCTTTAAGGCAATTAGGAAACTCCTCATATCAAAATAATAAATGGATTGAATCTTGGAGAGAGTTAGGGTTTTCAAGAGGCAGAGGTATAAATTATTGGCATTGGGGACAGTCTCTCTTGAATCCTCTGTTGAATCCCTACACCTCTTTGTCATATCAATGATTAAGCATAGTCAAGCCTCAGTCTCAGATCACTTCTACCATTCATTATTTTTATGCCTATATATGTGCTACTGAGCAAAGGTAGGGAAAATCAAACTATTATAACTGAGTCTACTACAAATTTATATTCTACAACCTTGGATAGGTGAACCTGTTATATTTCCCTTTATCAGCTTATTATTGCAGTATCCACAGAGGCTCTTCCAAAAGTTTTCATCCCTTCTCAAACTTCCCATGTCTCCCTCTCACCCCACTCTCAACTGAGGTCTTTGCCTCATATTTTACAGAAAAAAGTGAAGCTATTCTCCATGAGCTCCCTGATCTTCCCTATTTCTTATCTTCTATTACTCAGATCCCTTCTGTAATTTTCTCCTCCTTCACCCCTCTCTCACATGAAATGACCTTATTCCTTAACATGGATGACCCCTCCACTTGTTCAAATGATCTCATTCCATCCCATCTCAGCCAGCACTTTTGACCTCTCTGAAATCCCTGTTCTCACATATTTTTAGTCTCTTCTCTGTGTGGACTCATTTCCAATTTCTTACACACATGTCCATGTCAGCCACATCTTTGGGGGGGAGGGGGAAAGAACAACAACAATTCACTAGATCTTTCCACTCCTGCTCACTATTGTCCTGTATCTCTTAAGTCTTTTGTAGCTAAACTCCTTGAAAAAAGTTTGCCTAAAATATGTACCTTCACTTTATCTCCTCTCATTCTCTTTTTAACTCTTTATGATTTCTCTTCTGTTTTTATCATCCTACCCAAATTACTCTCTACAACATTACTAATGATTAGTTAATTGACAAATCCAATGGCCCTTTTCTCATCCTTCATTCTCTTTGACCTTTCTGTAGCCCTTGACACTACTGATCACTCCCTCCAACTTGATTATCTCTTGGTTTGAGGGATACTATTTTCTCCTCTTTCTCTTCCTACCTTTCTGACTACTCCTCTGTCTTTTTTGCTGAATCCTCTTCCAGGTCACGTCATTTATCCATAGGTGTCCCTCTTTTTTTTTTCCTTCACCCTCCTCTTTCTTCCCTCTATTCAACTTCCCTTAGTAATCTCATAAATTCCCATGAAGTTAATTACCATCTCTCTACTGATGGTTCTCAAATCTTGCTATTCTGCCCTAATCTCTCTACTGAGTTACAATCTTTCAAGACCAACTGCTTTTCAGATGTCTCAAACTGCATGTTTAATAGACATCTTCAATTCAATGTGTCCTAGATAGAATGAATGACCTTTCCTCCTAAACCCCCTATTTCCCCAACCTTCCCTATCACTACAAAGGGCAACACCATCATCCCAGTCCCTCAGGCTCATAACTTAGGAGTCATCCTGGATTCATCACTCTCTTCCAAGCCAATGTCGAAGTTGTAGTCAAGGACTATTGGTGTCATCTCTGCAATTTCTCTCTTATACGTCTCATTCTCTCCTTTGACCCTGTTACCACTCTAGTGTACCCCCTTGTCACCTCACACCTGGATTATTACAATAGGCTGCTGTGGGTCTGTCTGCCTCAAATCTCTCACCACTTTAACTCATTCTCCATTCAGACACCAAATCTCAGATCAAATCTTATCACCACCGTCCCCCTCCCATACACACACAAACACACAATTAATTCCAGTGACTTCCTATTGCTTCTAGGATCAAATACAAAATTCTCTGTGTGACATTCAAAACATTTCCTAACCTAGCTCCCTTCTACCTTTCCCCTCCTCTTGCACCTTACTCTCTGACATACTGTTCATTTCAGTGACCCTGCCCTCCTGGCCCTTCCATGAATAAGACAAGGTACTCCATTCTAGTTTCTGAGCATTTTCTCTGGCTTTCAAAATGCTTTCAAAAAATGCTCTCTGCTCTGACTTCTGATCTCCTGTCTTCCTTTAATTCCCAAATTAATTTCCACCTTCTACGGGAAGCATGCTGTAACCACTCTTCATTCTAGTGACTTCCCTCTGTTAATTATTTCCTATTTACTGTATATAGCTTGCTTTAAGACAGGGCTGTCTTTTGCCTCTTTTTGCATCCCTAGTGGTTAGCACAGAGACTAGCATATAGTAGATTCTTCATAAATGTTTATTGATTGATTGAGCCTGGGCTAAAGCACAGAAGTGGGAATATTACATCACATTTTTAAATGCATGACACATCATAGGGTATAACAGTCATATTTTGAATCAGTTTTTGTTATTTTACTTTATCATTTATTCATGCCAAGTCAAGCATTTATTAAGAACCTACTATGTGGCATTGTGTGAATAACTATAAACTAAGGTTAGTTTATAATATTTTTAATGCTTTACAATGACACAACTGACTTCTTTGATAAATTCCTTAAGAACAATCAAAAAAAATCTTCCCCTTTATTCCAATCCTGAGAAGTTTGGCAAGTAAAATACAGTAATCAAAAAACTATTATGATCAACTTTATAATGAGTTAGGGACAGGTAGGTGCCACAGTTGATAGAGAGCTGGGCTGGGAGTCAGAAAGGCTTATCTCCTGGCATTCAAATCTGGTCTCAGACACTTAACTAGCTATGTGACCCTGGTCAACCTATCGACCTCAGTTTCCTCATCTGTAAAATGAGCTTGAGAAGGAAATGGCAAGCCATTCTGATATTTCTGCCAAGAAAAACCTAAATTGAGTCACAAAGTATAGGGCATGACTGGAAAACAACAAAAGAATGAAAGGTTGAGAATTATCATTTGCTACTATGTTTAGAAAATATATTACTTAAGTTACTCATTTCTCCCAATATGTTATCTAAAGATAAGCACAAGGGGAAACAGTGCACCCTAATTCTGAAAGGCACCTTAATTCAGAAAGTCTCTCTTCCTTAAATTTCTTGGCCAGCTGTGTTAGAAATAAGGGTGATGCTACAGTGGCACACAGGGGAAAAATGAATACTTTAATCCATGAGACAAATCACTTAGGAAAAAGATTATGCCACATAGCATTTTAATTCATGTTCAATTATAATGATTGATCTGGGGCAAGTTTGGGATGTAGCCAATTATTTTTCTGAAGGGGGTAGAATAAATAGATGAACATTTTTCAAGTATTAGAAGAAATTAATATAACCCGGAAGGGTTGAGCGGCCTCCTTTGCTGACCTGTTTTGGGAAAGGATTCCCCCATTCCCAGGAGTTGGTAATAAAATATTCCTGTTCACTGCAAAAAAAAAAAAAGAAAAAAGAAATTAATATGAAATGTAACAGGAATTGTATAAACGTACAAATTTTAAAAAATGTTCACATGATGATTAGCTCTTGGTTTTTGTGAAGGTGTTTCCTTACCTCCATGTTCATAGCAAATCTCATACACTTTACTAAAATGTGTCTAACACAATTTTCTCACAGATGAAAAGACTGACCAATTTCCTTACTGCTTCTTCATTGCACCAATCCAGCAACCTCAGCATGGTTGCCTGGATACTCAGAGTCTCCTTGAGGATTCTGCTGATTAAAGGGCAATTTAGTGATTTGAAGATCTTGATCTGTCATCTAGATAAAGAAATTCTCAGTCCAAAAATATGTGTATATATAGGGAAAGTGGAAATGGAGCAAGGCTTGCATCAAGTAGCCATTTGAACATTTTATTTAGAGATGATTTCCCATAAAAGCAACTTATGAATTTCCTATGATATACATGTGTCTATGATGCATAAACATGCTTGCATATATTCCAAAGGATAAATGGCCTATTTCTATGCATGTATATTATGTATGCATACTTATATATTAATATGCCAAGATATATCTATATACAGATTTCATAATCAATTATTATATAGGTATGTGTTTGAATAAAATAAATATGTATTTGTTTTTAATGTAGACTTGTGATTTCATCTGTGCAGAGATCTCCCCATAATCACCAAGAAGACTTACAAGTATTCTGTAATTTACAGTCTTTGATTGTTGCATGATTCATTGAGAGGTTAAGTAGCTTGTCCATTATCATACACAGCCAGTGTGTGTTGGAATTAAGACTTGAACCCAGGCCTTACTGAATCTAGTGTCAGATTTA
Source organism: Pseudochirops cupreus (assembly GCA_028627135.1). Taxonomy (NCBI): domain Eukaryota; kingdom Metazoa; phylum Chordata; class Mammalia; order Diprotodontia; family Pseudocheiridae; genus Pseudochirops; species Pseudochirops cupreus. The sequence continues at coordinate 521,504,606 of CM053581.1, read as the reverse complement.
TATCCACAATGCTCAGAGACCCAGAGAACCAAATTAAACAGCCATGACCCTTATCCTCATCAAATATACAGTATAAAATCTGTATTGATCAGTTTATAATACGTCTCTAGCTTTAACCTCATTGGAAATTCCATGTTTGATAAGAGCATTATCTATTTGTGTGAATAAGGAGTGATACAAGAAGCTGTGACTTGCCTTTTTCAAAAGGAATAGGTTCTACTTAATCCATAGGCATAGTTCATGATAAGACATATAGCCTGGGTAGAAGAGGTGGATTTCTCTTTCTTAATGGTTTTAAACAATTCTTTCATGACTGTCTCCTGGCAGAACTTGAAGGGTTCCTCTTTGAAGTCAAAGAAAAAAGATAGCAAGCAGACTGAAAGATTTAGAGAAGCTAAAAAAAAAGTATATACAAGTTGAAATCAAGAGCAGGTAGCCATAGATGAGTACAAACATATGGCATGGTCCTGTAAGGATACCATGTCAAGGCCTGAGATAAAGCTCAGAATAAGGGTAGGATTTTTTAAAAAGCCACATAAAACAAACAAAAAAAGACTTTTTTTTAATGTTTTGTTTTGCCACTTTACTATTATCTATTTTAAGAGCACAAGAGGGATCAAAGACAGGACGAGACTGCTTTTGGGGGAGAGAGGATGATAAGATTTGTCAGGGAGATGCAACAACTACTCATTTCCTAGTCTGCTTCTGTTTTCCTTGAAAAAAATGAACTATGGAGTGGAAAGAAAATGCTACAAATGGCTAAAAAATAATTGACACCAAAGAAAATTATGAAGCACCTATTTGTCTTTAATGACTTTAAGTCCATTGGCTCAGATATAGGTATTGCAAGCAGTAGGGGATAGGAATACTAAGCTTTTGTCAGTGTTTTTCAAAATCGTGGAAAATAAAAAAGGTATTTCAGGATTCGACGGGTAAATTTAAATTAAAAGGGGAAGCAAGTGGTGGATGGAGAAGGAAGAAGGAGGAGGAGGAAGAGGAAAAGAAAGGGGAAGAGAGTAAGAAAGAAGGATGAAAAATAAAACAGTGATGGTGGAGAAGGACAAAAAAGACAAGGAGAAAAAACCAACTAGACTTTACATGTCAGTGAACTTGACTTGGGAGTATGGCAAAATTTCAGAGTGGATCAGTAAAAAAAATAGTAAATATACAGAAATGGTCTCATTGATCTCAAAGACTAGCAAGGTTTCAATGATTTCATCAATAATAAATTATCTGGTTATGCCAGACTAACTTTGTTTCCTTTCCTTTTGCTATTATTAAACTGTAATAGATCCAGGGAATGGAGGGTTATGGAATAGATGATACTACAATGAGATATATTGACAACTGATTGAACGTCTAGGCACACAGAGAAATCATTAGTTGTTTGATGCCAACTTGGCAGGAAGTCTCCAGTGGTATGCCTCAGTAAACTCCTTGGTCTTGTGCTATTAATATTTTTATTAAATATTTGGATAAAGACATACGGGGCATAATTAAAAAATTAGCAGGTGACAGAAATTTTGGGGAAATAACCACACACACAAGCACACACGCAAACACTCACACAGACACATGCACACACACAGCAAAAGATCTTTACTAGCTAGACCATTGGACAAAATATAAAGATTTAATAGGGGAAAATGTAAAGTCATTAGCCTGGGTTCAAAAGAAAATTTCTATAAATATAACAGAGTAGAGTAAAAGTGAGAATAGACTTTTTATTTTAAGAAATTCATCAATTTGTGAATTAGTGAGATATTTGTATGGTATTGTGTATAAAAAAATCTAATGGAATCTTGGCCAATATGAAGAAGGAAATAGCATCCAGGGCTATGGAGGAAATTACACTACTGTTCTCTACCATAGTCAGATCATGACTGGGATATTATGTTAAGTTCTCGTGATTTTTAGGATGGTAAAGACGAAGATTCATGGGAAACAGTTAGGTTGAAGTATTTGAAGGGCTGTCATGCATGTGCTTTAGTTTGGGGGTGGGGATCCTGCACCCTTGAGGTGGCATGTGGCCTCTAAGTCCTCAAGTGCAGCCCTTTGACTGAATCCAAACTTCTTAGAAGGCCGCAGGATCCCCATCCCTTGTTCATTCACAAAGGAAAAATTCAGGATAAGCGTGAATATTAGCAAGGAGGACAATTTTGATTTGATTTAAGAAAAGAAAATTTCTTAACTAATAGAGCTATCTAAAAATGAAATCATCTGCCTTTGGAGGTAGAAGGTTATTCCTTAGTGGATGTTTTCAAGTAAAAGTTTTATGACTCCTTTTTATGTGTATTTTAGTTGGGATTCTTTTCCAGGTGTGGGTTAGATTAGATTATTAGTGAAGAATCCTAAAATTCTGTGATTTTGTATTTATTTCATTATAGTTCTAAAAAGGAGAGACTAATAATACCTGGGGAGGGTGGGAAATAGTGGAGATGCTCTAGGCAAAGATCAGTGGTGAGAGAAACAGAAGCAGTATTGTCATTAGTTTATGCTACAAATCACAAGGACAGAGGGAAGAGATAAGTGAAAGGAATATTCAACTTAATCAAGCACTCATTATATGCCAGCTGATAGAGATGAAAATAGAAAAAAAGCCAGATAGTTCTTACTTTCAGATATCACATGCTCCTTTGGGGAGAAACAGCAAACCAAAGAAAGGTCAGTTTCTGGTGGGGAAGCCTTAACAGGGGTGGGGAACATATGGCTTTGAGACCACATGTGGCCCTCTAGGTCCTCAAGTGTGGCCCTTTGAGTGAATCCAAACTTCACAGAACAAATCCACTTAATAAAAGGATTTGTTCTGTAAAGCTTGGACTCAGTCAAAAGGCCACACCTGAGAACCTAGAAGGTCCCATGTGGCCTTGAGGTTGTAGATTCCCCACCCCTGGTAGGAGTTTTTTTTTTTT
>CM053581.1:521469072-521492286 GCA_028627135.1 Pseudochirops cupreus | reverse complement strand
GTAATGGTCAGATGGTTTGGAAGCTCATCTGCTTATCTATTTCTCTGTCTGCTTGTAACTTGTGCTTATAACTTGTGTTTGTATTCTCTGAAGTTCAGGGTGCTGACTTTTTCCCCTGAACTAGGTAAATGATATTTGTTTGATTGATTAAAGTGAAACTGTTAACCCATTTTGAGTTGCTTTCCTTTAGAAAAGCAGATCTAAGAACCTGTTGCTAGCAGCCATCCTGGGTATGCTAGGGTGCTTGCTGATACAAACCTGAACTACGAAGGGACTGGTATTAGTTAGGCACAGTCTAGAACACACAGTGTGGACAGTTATCAATAGGTTGTGATTGTAAATGAAGGTGACATCCAAATCAATGAGATATCAGATCCATGGAGGTATTTGAAAATCTTGATGGATATTAAAAAGTGAAGATGATCGTGAATACTTCTAAAAAGTAGAATTAATTTTGATATTGGCTTGGTGATCCCAAACCACTTGTATACAAGAATCAGGGGAAGGACTATTAGAAACAAACTTAGCTACTTGGGCCTACATCAGGGACAAGAAAAATGGAGCTGCAATCTTTGCAACTTCAGAATTCCTATGATCTCCAAATGGTATCATACCTCTGCCTCTGCCTTTTCAGGCCATCCTAACAAGGATTAAGCTAACCTGGGAACATCCCCTTTAATTCCAGTGGTTGGGACTTCATTTACACCAACATTAATCATACTGTTATAGGCTTTGTAGTTCCATTAACAAATGGGTGACTCAGTCTATCCAGGGACTGATAGATCTATGAAGACAACTTCTCAGGACACTCCAGTGCATTTATACTCTTCTGTATTTAGATGACAACTTTGATAACATTTTCTTCTTAATATATTATTCCTGTTAGTTCTTATTCTGTGGGTGAATAACATTCTCTTTGAGGAATGGAAATTTACTTCTTTTCTTCTTATCATTCATACCTACAGTTGTGCTAGGGATGTCTTTTGGTCAGAGATGAAGAGGCAGTTTACAGATGTGTTGTGTGGTGACAAATGTGAAGAGGAGGAGGAGAAATGGTATAGGTATTTTTAGAATACCCATGCCTGCTCCTTTCCCCTAGCCCTTACTTCAAGCCGTTATGCCTATAAAGTGGTAAATTTGGAGGATTAGGTTTTAGGTTGTGTTCCCTGGTTAGTAAGCTATGTATGGAATATATTTCCTCCTCACCTCCAAATCTCAGAATACCTGGTTTTCTTCAAAGGACAGTTAAAATGCTGACTCTTATTTGTGGTTTTCCTTGAATCTTCCAGCTACTAGTACCCTCAAACCCTACCCCCTCCCCAAGAAATTGCCTTGTTATCATTTTGTATATTACATATGTGTTATCTATCTTGTTCAAATGCAAGATCCATGATACCAGGGAGTGTTTTCAAAGTACTTTCTCCTGTCTGTTGATGTTTAAAAAATGATTTTCAGTATGTGTGGTCTTTCTTATAAAACTGTATCATTGTTCAACAAACTCTCTAATGTTACTTTATCATGATTATTTCCATGATAAAGATATGATGTTGTGAAACCTCACCCTCTCTATATCCCCCCTTCCCTGTGCACATCACCTTTCAACCAAACATTCTGATAAATATCTCTGAACTTATGTAGGCTGGTCCACAAACAACAAAAAAATGCAATGCTTACTCTATATTCATAATATTTCCAACTGTTTAGAGCCTACTATGAATTAGGCTCTGTTACCAGAGCCTTTAAGAACTCAGAGTTACTACTCATTGCTATAATGAGTCATCAAAGGAGAAAAGTAAAAGAAGATGTGTTGTGCTATAAGAGGTGATACATTGTAATTGATTGCTCATTGGTCTTAGAATTAAGTGTTAGGAACAAAAACCAAAGTTCAGGTCCTTATTCTGATTCATACTAACTATATGACTAAGGGCTAGTCACTCAAACTTTCCTTCCCCTAAGCAAGTCTCAAAAACTATAAATTTTAGAAAGTTTCTTCCTTAAGAATTACCAATGAAATTAGTCATAAACCAATATAGACCAACAAATAAATTATAGAGTTGAAGTTAAATGATATTGTACCATAATATACTTCTATTAATAAATGCACATTTATGTGAGAAGCATTGTGATATAATAAATAGCTGATTTTAGAGCCAGGAAAACTAGAATGTGTTCTGTATATAAGTTTCCTAACATTTGAGGGCTCCCAAGTTACTTTTCAAGACCAAGTTAAAATATGCCAATTACACCAGAGCATAGGGTATTCTGCACATCTAAATCTCTAATCTAAAAATATAAGTATATAGTCATTATAACATTATTTCACAATGACCAATATTTTATTGCAATACTTTTAAATCTTGTTTATTGCACTGTGGCAGCATACTAGTGCTATTCATTATTTCTCATAAATGAAGATAAGACGAGGATGATATGTCATTTAAAAAAAAAATAATCTATATTTAAAATGAATCGTAGAAATAAATTTTTAGTGTTTTTCTACAACTGTAAGATATGAGAAACATTTGATTGGTCATACTCCTGATCTATTAGGAGCTTCACCTGGGATAGTCTATTCATTGTTCTCAATATCTTTTTTTTAACTTTCCCGTTATGAAAATTCATTATAAAATTTATCTGATAATTTCTCACATATTTTTTAAAAATGAGATTTTCTGTCTATAACCTCTTCCCCAAAAAGTGGTTTATACACAACACATTAAATGTGCAAGTGTGTGATACACACACACACACACACACACACACACACACACACACACACACATATATATATACATACACATATATCCAGGATGGATAGGAACTGTGTTCTGGTCAATAGAGGCTTATCCTATATATTCATGATTACCAACCAACTAATATTATGAGTACTAGAATGTAACTTAAACAGGCTTAAATTTAAAATCATAATGAACATAAATAAATCCTTTATAATACAGAAAACACTTGAGGATATTACATTGCATTAAGTACACTTCAAAAGTTATTGGTTTGTTAGAAATGTATAGAACAGGAAATTCTTTAAGAAACTTCAGTGGAAACAGTAGAATCAAGATATATTCAGTTTATGAAACTTACTTCCTTATATCCCTTATATACTTCAGTTTCAATATTGCAGCTATCTGGTTGTAATCACCAATGGACAATGAATAGTGGATTCTGAGATTTCATCTCATAAAATCAATAGCTAGGATATACTTTTGCACCCCTCAAACACCTGGGGGTATACAAAATACAAACTCTATTTTAATAGAACACCAAGACCAACAAATAAATGAGATATAAAGGTCCAGGAGAACCAAGTGTCAGAATGGTAAAAGGTGAAGTCCTGTATCTCTTTGTCTTGCTGTACTATATGCTGTACTATCCCATGTAGCCATGGAATCATGTCAGAAAAACAGAACTGTAGCATCTCTTCCATATCCTTTCCACATCTTCACAGAACCTTAGAAATTAGAATTAGAAGCTTCCACGTCTCATATATAATTTTACAGATAAGGAAATTGAGTTGCAGAAAAGTGAATTGATCAAAACAATAAAGGTAATAATTGGAAAAAAATAAATGAGAAGCTAATTTTTGACTTCCCACCTCAGGGCATGTCTATAACATTTCAGTTTCATTTCAGATAAGTGTTTCAAGAACTTTAAGACCAGAGGCGTCAAACACAGGGACATTGTTGCCTTCAGTACTCATGCAGGTAGAACAAGATTAAAATGTAATTGGGAAATATTTAACAAAATAAAAATACAGTAGAACATATTGTTAATATGTAGTTTTCTAGGTTAGTATGTAGCAGAGATCCTTGTGAAGTATTTATTCCCACCCCATTTCTATTTGGACTTGACACCACTTATCAAAGATACTCACTTCTAATTTTTAAATTTTTTTATCCCTTCGCCTTCAGTTTTAAATACATATCTCCACTCCCCTTTGAGCCATCCATTGAAACAAAAGGAAAAAAATAGCTCAGCAAACACACATTGACCATAGGTATGAATATTCAATCTTCATAGTCTTCAAACACTTAAAAGAAGGGAGGGAGATTTTAAAAATTCTTCTCATCTTCTACCTGACAGATTTAATTGATAGGTACTAAGGGCCAGATTAGCCCAAGCTGACCCAATTGGATTATTCCAGACCTGGGATGGGCCTAAAACCATTCTCTTTTGCTGTCAGTTCAGTGTTTTTGGACCACACCATAGTACCTCCCTTATTAGAACTTAAGTAACACATATCTTAATTTTGAAAATGTTTGGATCCTTCATAGAAACTTTGAATCAGATTTCTGACGCTGGTTCAAAAAAGGCAGATAAATCTGATAAATCCTCATGCTGCCCGCCAATTACTTAAAGGGTTATTTCTTATAGGATATATGATTTAAATCAATTTTATTTTTAATTTTTCAAAGGAAATAGTTGTGTATTAAAAAGACAATGCCGCTTACCCAGATAAAATACATTGCTTGTTGAGTTATGGTACAAATTTGTGAGCACACCAGATTTAAAAAAAAAAAATAACAGCTGAATGGGGATTTAATTTCTAGGTGTAGGAGTTATCAGTCTAATTTCACATTCTAGAAAGTAACAGTAAGTTCATCTTGGTTTGTTTTGAATGGGTAAGCCAAACTTGGATACCTACACAAACCTATGACCAATGTAAGCTGCAACTTTGGGATCACTTCCTAATGCAGAGTTGTAAAAAGATCACTTTTTGGCAATTCTGACCTACGTGAATGCATGTCCCAGGTTTAAACCCAAATTGGGACTCCATTTAGAGAATGTGTGCAAAAACTTAGTTATGAGAATTACAGGAATGTATTTTGTTTCTGAACACTAAGGCTGGTGTTATGATTAGAGTACCTACTAGTAAATTCCCAGGGCCTATTCTTGGCCCAGGAGAGATCTCACCATCTTCCATCTTTGAGAATAGTCCTATTTACTTGTGCTTTTACTAATGCTATGATCATGTTCACTTCATTTGTTTATATTGTTTTATTTTATTCTGAACTTAGGAAATAAAACAAACTTCTCCATTGCATAGAAGAAAAGATCATTGTACATGAAACTACAAATCTATTACAAAAAACTTGCTATTCTTTGAAATATATAATAAAATTATCAGGCAACTTTTTTTTTTTTGCTTTTTTCCTCCCATTCCACCCAGTTCTGGAGATGGTTACCATTAGACACTGAAATGCTTATATATGTAAATTCATTCTTTATAGCCTACTATTTATCAGATCTTTCTCAAGAATATCAGCGGTTCTCAACCTGTGAGTCTTGACCCATTTGAGGGTCACCTAAAACCATTGGAAAACACATATTTCCAATGGTCTTAGGAACCCAGACAATGCTCCTCTATCCGCCCACATGCAGATATGCCCATGTATGAGTATTAAAGGGTCACAGCATTAGGAAAGTTGAGAACCACTGTTCTAGATGAAGATAACATCTTCCTTCATAGTTCATTTGTACTTTACATTGAAGTTTTTTTTCCCAGAATTTATACTCATGAAAAGAAGCAAATTTCCAACATCTCTCATGTTCATATGCCTCTTACATATAGGATTCATATGTAGGTTCTCTATGTTGAGTTCACTGCTAGTAAGAAACTTTCAAGGGTTAAAAGTAATGAAAGAGGAAAGTGTCAGATTTATAGGATTTTTAATACAGATATAAATATAACTAATCTTCTATCTTAGTTCTACCTATTCTAGCTAGCCCCATCTTTTCCTTACTGGATGCCATATCATATTCTCAAGCTTCCAGTTAAGGCTTGAAGCCCCTTTCGGAATCTTTTACTTAGGATCAGCGTTAGCAACAGAGTACCTGTTTAAGGGAGGATTCTTCCCATATGCCCCCACATACCAAAGATTCCACCACAGGACTTTAGTAGGAAACAGATAGACTATGCAAATGCCTTCTTCACAGTCTTTGGCAGTGCATGTGACTCTGTCATGGAAGATTCTAGCCTACATATCCTTGACCTATTCCATCTGTCCTGAATGCTTTGACTGGAACAAATTCATCATGTAAGTCCATTCATGGGTGAAAGTCAGTGCTGCATTTAATGTTCTGGGCTAGGATGTAGACCTAGTTTCCCTTTTGAGGCAATATTTCTGAATGATTACGAGGTCTAGATGACTGGTATTTCCATTGAAAATTAGTTTTTTTGCAGTCATTTTGTCTGAAGTCTGTTAGAAACTTTTCTTGTTTTCATGACCATGATGCCAATTGGTCCCTACACCAGTCTAAGACAGTGCTACTCTAAGTTCCATGAATACTTCTCTTCTTTCAGTGAAAGAGTTCAAACTTCTTTCCTTAGTGATCCTTGATGATTAATCACCCAGACATTTCTCAGAATCTACCAATTCTTCAGTCTGTAAGCTACGCCTTTTCAGGACTCCATATGCAATCAAATGACTGGAAAAAGTCCTTCAGGGTCATTTATTCCACCTCCTTCATTTTATATAATATGGAACTAAAGCCCATAGAGGAAAATCAACTTAACAAAACTGACATACATTTTAAGTGGCAGAGCTGAGATTCAAATCCAGGTCCTCTACTACAGATTCAACACCCTTTCCTTTGTACCTCACTGCTTCTCATTATCATAGAGGTTTTAAAACAGACAGATCTACTTTATGTGCAATAAAGGATAACCATCATTTTTGTTTCCCTCCCCCCTAACAAAAAAGAAAATAAGGGTCATTGTAACACTTAGTAGTAAGTGCTAGTGTAAGATAGGCATGCTTTCAGAAAGCAACTGTGCTCCTGTCTCAATAGAATCAAAATAATTTTTAAGACAAGATCATGATTAGCCCTCTAAGAACTCGATAAATGATAAACTCAAAATATTAAGTATTTGCTTTGTTTCATTTTAAAGAAGTTATTTTATATCAGTTTTCATTTTTTATTGACCTGTACTGTTTTCTTAAAATTTTTCTTAAAGCAATAATAATTTCCATTTCTTATCGCTAACTGCAGATATGGACCCTTAGGCTACTAAAATATTGATTAGCTTTTACCAAGTAAATGTTCAGTATTGCTGATTTAATTGTATTCTGACAAAAGCCTCTAACTGCAATCAGACATACACTGTATATTGTACCATGAGGCAGGATTCTAAGCACCTTCGTCCTTACTATTGTAAGAACATGGCAAAGGATAACTACATAGATGGTGTCAAGAGAAATTCCTAGGTTCAAATTTTGCTTTGATTGTGCAGAGATACCAATATTGAGGAGGTATGATGATGATATATTGTTTACCAAATCTGAATGAAAAGTTTCTAAACTTCCTATAGTGTCGACTTGCTCAGTCATAGGTAAAAACACAGACTCCTTTTCCACCCCTTTGCACTATATAATAACTCAATTACTCCTTTCTAAGGGTAGGTGTGCTGGAAAATGTCTAACAATTAGTTCTCCAGAAAGTGTGAGACTTTTAAGTTTAACCCACAATACTAACATTTTCCTCATCATGATCTTGAACCAATGAGCAAAACAATAAATCAGACCCCTATTTGTAGTATTTGCTAATGTCTAAGATGTAAATGCTCACACTGACAATTTATAGTTGGCTTATAGGCTAATACAAGTGGGGACCAACATAAATATGATATTCTCCTTGCCTCCACACACTGGCTTCCCACCACCCTATCATGACGAAAAGTCTTTTAGCTAGTTTCTGAGCCTGATCTCTGTGTAGCTACTAATGGGGTACCCCCCCAAACAAACTTCTCTTCCTGATAGCTTCAAAGAATTGGGTTGGGACTGAGCTATCTAAAGAAGTTGAATGAAGAACCAGTCTGATCCCTCACCATGAATATAAGAACTTGCTAAGCCAATCAGTGCCTAGGATAGGACATCTCTTGTGTTCTATTATACTCTGCAGACAGCCTTGTGTTATCTCACAATTTCTTTCTATCCTTCCTTCCTTCCTTCCTTTCTTCCTTCCTTCCTTCCTCCCTTCCTTCCTTCCTTCCTTTCTTCCTTCCTTCCTTCTTTCCTTCCTTTCTTACTTCCTCTGTCTACTACATTGCCTTATTGATGCAAATCAAGCTTCTGAAAGCCCAAGATACTTTTCAGAGAAAATGACTGTGCTTCCACAACATAGAACAACAGTGGCAGAGTACAGATTTAACCCTGTACAATTTTATCATATTATATTCAACCAAATTTTCTAACCCTATTGACTGCTACCTAGCACATTAGTTCACCAATCTCTGTGTCATCGATACTTTTCGAATCCAAATCAGTGATTAAAATTAAAAGTTAAATATTAGCATAGAATAAAGTCTGGATACCTGGTAACAGCCTACTGGAAACCACTTTAAAAATGAAATGGGGAGGGGGCAGCTGGGAGGCTAGGTGGTACAGTGAACAGAGCAACAACCCTGGATTCAGGAGGACCTGAGTTCAAATCTGACCTCAGACACTTAACAAAAAACAAGCTGTTTGACCTTGGGCAAGTCACTTAACCCCAATTGCCCTCCAAAAAGCAAAAAAAAAAAAATGAAATGGAATAATTAATTACCAATCTATGATTTGACCGTTCAACTCTAAATCCCTCTTATAGATTTGTACTATTGTCTGGCCTAGTGGTATCAACCTATGTTTAAAATTATCTATGTTTTATTATAGTTTTTATTTTGTTAAATATTTCCCAGTTACATTTTTATCTAGTTTAAACAACATTTGGAAGTGTTGCAGGCCGCAACTCAGTGGGCTGTGTATTTGACCCTCTGGTCTAGTCCATATGGTTCCATCTTTTCCTAAAAAAGAAAGACTGATATTTTATCAAAACATTTTGCTAAAATCAAACTAAATTATATTAAATAATATGAATATATGTTTGAACTCTACATTTAAAAATAGATCATTTTCCAAGGACTTAAAGGGATGATACTGAAAAAAAGTAGCTTAAAAATAATCTACATTTCATAAATAAAAAAATAGTCATTAGTAAAGGCAATGTGAGTTAAAAATAGAAATGTAGAAAGGAGAGTCAATAATACCATCCTAAGTAATGAATGGATAAATGTATATATGTATTTATGTGAATGTGTATATGTGTGTGTATGTATGTATATATATGTTAAATATATGACAACAATGAAATAAGTCATCAATATTTATGGGGCATTGCTATAGCACAGAGGATAATATATCTGAATTTTTTTTTTTTGCTTTTTTTGGAGGTGGGGAGGCATGGCAATTGGGGTTAAGTGACTTGCCCAAGGCTAGTAAGTATAAAGGCTAGTCAGTGAGGTCAAATTTGAACTCAGGTCCTCCTGACTCCAGGGCCAGTGCGCTATTCACTGCACCACCTAGTTGCTCCCTGAAACATTTGTAATAGTAAAAGAAAGCATTGATGAAAATGGAAAATAATTTATCAACTCTTAAGGAAGTTCATAAAAAAAGATCATGAAAATTAGAAGCCAAATAAACTTGAAAATAAAAAAAAGATTGTAAAGCTGATCAAATTGAAATCTGATTTTAAAAAGACTAATGAAACATATTAGTTATTAACTAATCTGATCAAGAAAAAAACAGGGAAATTAAACAAACAAAATGAAAATGAATGAAGTGAATTCACAACACTCCTATAGGAAATAAAGAAAAATTAACCAATTGATTATCTAAGTATGTAGAATGAGAAAAACTGAGAAAAGAAAGAAATTTGATGAGTAGTTACAATAGTAAAATATACCCAAATAAAAAAAAATTAAAACAAAAGAAGAATAGAAATTAGAGAATTTAACCTAGGTTCTGAAAAGGAAATCAAACAAGGCATAAATTAAATATGATAGGATTAAAAAGGAGCAAATAAACTCTGACGAAAAGATTGATTTAAAGTGACTCTTGTTAAGTAAAGAACAGCATGTATATTTTTAAAATTATTTTCCTAGAGTCAAGATGTACTCTACAAAATTTGTTTTATCAGTTTGCAAATATACTCCTGATGTCAAAAAGGAAAAAAGAGCAAAAGAAAATTATAGGCTTACCAAGTAATGAATATTAATACAAAAATATTAAATAAAATCACAAGATATCTACAGCAATAGAGCCAGAAAATAGCCCACTAATATCAAGTTGTACTTCTAGCAGGGCCCCATGATTTAGAAAGTTTTCATAATTTATCAAAGAGTATAAGTAGACTTGGGAAATCATTGATATAGCTTCTTTTACCAAGGCAAGTTAATGAAGAGGGATAAAGAAGGAAGAGGAGGAGGATGTAGCAGAGAGGAGGATGATGAAGAGAGGAAGAAGAGGGAGAAAGGAGGAAGAGGAAGAGAGCAGGAGGAGGGAAAGAGGAAGAGGATAGAGGAGGGAGACTGGAGGAGGAGGAGACAACATCATGGAGGGAGGGAAAAAGGCAATGGAGATGTGAGAATGAAGAGGCAGACTGTTTACAATAGCAGCTAAAGTAAACTTGATAAGTAGGCAGTCTAAGATGATAAAAAGATTGACTATAGACCTGAAGGTCCAGTTGGGAACTATACATACATGTTTCAAAGGATCACAGAATTTAAAGATTTAGAGATGGTTATGATCTTAGAAGCCAAACAGTCCACCTACACACATTTTACAGATGAAGTAATCAAGTCACAGAGAGTTTAAATGACTTGCCCCATGAAACATAGCTAGTTCCTGAGAAAAGATTTGAATTTAGGTTTTCTTGAATACAGTTCCAATGATGTGTTACTACAACCATGCTGCCTCTTTGTCCTTTTGGTCTTCTTCCCCGCCCCGCCCCCCCTCCCCCCAGTTATTATATCATCTTCAACTCAGTAGATATGTAAGCACTTAGGATTTTTTTTTAAGATAAATTTAAACTCCATCACTATCATTATCATAGCTTGAATTTATATCTGATCTTAAGGCTTGCAAAATAATTTACATATATTAAATAATAATTTAATTCCCTTCACAACCCTGTAAGAAAAATGCTGTTAATATCTCCATTTTTTAAATGAGGAAATCAAGACTAAGAGAGATGAAGTGACCATACTTGAGATCATAGAGCTATTAAGTGTCAGCAGCAGAACTCGAAATCAAATCTTCCTGACTTGAAGTCCATCCCTGCCTCAGCATGGGATCTAGCATATTGTTTATTAACTTAGAATATGTCTCTTTAACTAGAATGTAAGACCCTTGAAGTCAGAGACCCTGTGTTCTGCTTCCTTTATATTTCACTCATTACCCAGCACAGTTTAAAAATCAATGTTTGAAAAATTATTTGAGCTGATGGTTGATAGGATTAAGAAATAACAAAGAATGTTTGGAGAGCCAAAATTTACAGAGCACTGTCCAAGATGCCATGGGGGACACAAAAGAAAGTGCTGTTTTTTGGAGACACAGTATAATTAGAGGAAACATGATCTAAGTGTACCTCCTTTTTCCTGTTCTTCAATTCTTTGCCTAGAAATTAGTTAAAAAAAAAAAAAGACCTATTAGATCATCTAGGGCAAGCCTCCTGGAGTACAGAATGCTTCCTAATAGTACATTTTCCCAATGCTCTCTCCAATCTACTTTTAAATGATTGAGATGTTATGGGTTACACCAATTAATTGGGAGAGCACTGTATAATCTAATAATAATAGTCCTTAGTGGGATTTTTTTTTTCTGATTTTCCTCTTTAAATTTCCCCCCTCCCCCTTTTTTAAACATGTCTTCATTCCCATATTCTTTTCTGTTCCATTTCTCAATCTGATTCTTCTTTCTCTTTTACATTTTTATTAATGCATAATTTTTCCATGTACAATAATTTCTCCTTTTTGTAGCAATTTCCAATTCTATTTTAAGCATTTAAAAGGCTCTAAGGAGCGAGAAGTAATGTCTAATCTCTTTATTTAGGTTTATAGAATTGTCTTCAGTCAAATGAACGAAAAATTATGCTTATACCCTATAATACTGCATAATACCTTTTATTCTCTGGATCATTTTGACTTATACACTCAAAAGAAAATAATCAATAATCTTTAACGCCATATACTATTCTGTCTTGTGTTAGGTTTTTTGTTGTTTTCTTTTCTTTTCTTTTAACTATGCTTGTGATTTCATCAGTATAGAGTTCCTGGAACCTCTACGGACACAGACCAGTATCTTCTCTGCAACTGATAGTCTTAGAGCATCTTTATCTTTGATAAAGAAAGGATGTTGAGTGAATTACCCAAATGTTTCATAGCCAGTATGTGTCAGAAGCAAGATCTGAATCACTGTTTTCTTCATTCTAAGGCCAGTATTATCCAGTATGCCAAATTTCTTCTTATATTTCTTGCTATTTATTATTAGTCAGTCTTGTAAATATTATTGACCCTTTTCTCTATTTCAAACACATCTTTTCATATATAATGATGATGTATTTAAAAATCATTAATCTACCTTTATTTATTATGCATACAGTCAAAAATTGTTATTCTATTTAAATGAATTTAAATAAAACCTTTCCCCTTTTTTTTCCATGAGGATTAAGGCTTTAATAGATTGTTGTTTGCCATTGAATAAATGGCAGATGAATGACCTAGTCACAAGAGTTAGTTCACTGATGGTGAAATTGATTCACTACTTC
Source organism: Pseudochirops cupreus (assembly GCA_028627135.1). Taxonomy (NCBI): domain Eukaryota; kingdom Metazoa; phylum Chordata; class Mammalia; order Diprotodontia; family Pseudocheiridae; genus Pseudochirops; species Pseudochirops cupreus. Next base: position 521,479,692 of record CM053581.1, on the reverse strand, counting down.
ACTCTCTTTTATTAGGCAAGACAAGACTTTGATTAACCAGTTTTCCCATTAATAATGATGGCTTTTGTACAGTAATGCAACATGTAATAGAAATAATAATACTATGATGATGATGATGATTTTGATGGTTAAACCTATAACCATATGGTTCTTTTAAAATTTCAAAACATGTTTATATTCAAAGCCATGCTGATAAACATTTAATATCAGCTCTCATATACATATACACACAACTTCTAAGTGTATTCTCTTTTATTAATATTTCCTCTTTCACTTCAATCTAGACATTCAACAAAACAATAAAGTCCTGCATTGTGGCATTTGGTGATTTCTGAGGTATAAATGCATACATAGAAAATTTAAGTATAAGCTCATTTTATTACACCCTTTGCTCTATTCTTTTCGTATGTACAGAAACAAAGGGGAATTCTCCCTCCACTCCCCATTCATATAATACTTGTACTACCAGATAATCTTTAAAATCCTTTCTTTGATAAAGAAAGGGATTGCTCATTCATGAATGTTTCTTTGGAAATTACTTGATTTTGTTTTCCCTTTCTCATAAAGTAGAGCCAAATTGTGTGGAAAATAAGAAAACCTGCCATGGGACTGGTTACTAAAAAGAAGAAATCACAAAGGCTATAGCAAGGGTCATTGAGTCTTGGAATCCTGGAATCCCATATCAAAGAACTTTAAAGATAGAAAGGACCATATTAAACAGTAAAGCATCTCATTTGATGACAAAAGTGAGGCCAACCTAGGAGAATTGACTTGCCCAAGATGTCACTGAGAGTTGAGGGAGCAGTCTGGGGTAGTACTATGTAGGTGAAAGTAAAATCATCAGGACATGAGAAGTCTTACTATCCCAGTACTGTAAAGTCTTAGCAAATGTACCTAAGTGGGCATGAGGAGTTCCAAAATGGATATTTGGATCATAAGCTGTGCTTAATCAGAAATTGAGTCTATCAGCATTCATTAAGTGTCAGTCTAAGTGATTTACACTTGCTGCGGTATACTACACATATGGAGTACCCTTGAAAACCATCCCATTCATTTGCATGCTCTGAAGAACCTATTTAAAGTATCTAGGTTTGAGGCTCTCCTGGTGAGTTCAAATGATATGGAAGCACTGGATTCTTTTGGATTGGAGCTAAATAGTAGCAAGGAAAGCATCTGAATCAGAAAGGATGATGACTGACAAGAAGCTTGGCTCATGCTACATACTTGATCATGTCCACCCCTAACAATGATGTTCAATCACCCGCAAAAGGAAGAAAGTATAAAGTGAAAGAAGCAACATTGAACACAGGTACAGGTTAGAACGCATGCTGTAAGGGAGAGGGAAGGAGTGTTCTTCATTTTCCAATCCCTTTTTAGAGTGAGCTTATGGACAGAAAACATCACCAGCCATACGGAAAAGTTAAAGCAAGGGCTTGAACAGAAGGTGGATTTTATTTAATTGAAGAGGTTGCTACTGTCACAGGTTGAGGGGAGGACCAAGAGACCACTAAGAACTTGCCACTTAATACACAAAAAATGTCAAATCCTTCCAATATTCAACAAAAACATGGTTTGAACTAAGCTTCTACCATGATCCACAGGAATTAGGAAGGATAACTCTAAGTATGCTACATAGAAATAGTTCTTGAACAGGCAGATGAGAAAGAAAGACATCATCAGCAGGGGAAGTCATACCCAACTTTATCTCCCCTCTCATTTGACCAATTCCCTGACTTTGGGCTATCCTAAACCCCGTCTGGAATCAGCTGGTGGGGAGCTCTTAAACTGCCATTATTTATAGTACTCCATTTACCTTGTTTTCTCCCTTGCTTGGGATGCTTGACTGCTCCCAAGGTGTAAGTGAGATAGGAATCCCCAACTCTTTTCCTTCTGATGAGATGAAGCACCACCAAGTCTAAACTAATGGCCTGCTACTATCTCCCTAAGATCCTCTAGACCAGTGGTTCTCAAACTTCCTAATGCTGAAACCCTTTAATACTCATATGTGGGCGTAGCTGCATGTGAGCAGACCCACTTGGAGATGGAGCTGTGTCTCAGTTCCTAAGACCATTGGAAATATGTGTTTTCTGATGGTCTTAGGAGACCCCTGTGAAAGTGTCTGTCAACCTCCAAAGGGGTCACGACCTGCAGGTTGAGAACCGCAGCTCTAGACCATACCAGCTAGTTTTATTCTATGTTTGGAAGTCCCTCAGCATTGTCATCTTAACTACTTAAGTAATCCAAGGATGCCTAGGCCTTGTCATCTGCTACCCTTCTGAAGCCTTGGGATTTCCTTGACTTTCCAGCTGCTCTTCTTCTGAACTTCCTTTTTATGTGTTATCTACTCCATTTAGAGGATAAGCACCTTGAGAGTTGTGATTGTATATTTTTTTTCCTTTTTGTATCCCCACTGCTTAACACAGTGATTGAAATCATAGTTAATCTTAATAAATACTTATTTATTCATTCATAGGAAAAAAGAACAATGGTCCCTGCCCTGAACAAAGGGGATGAGCCATGGACAGAAATGATAAATCAAACAATGAAGACAAAAACAGAGAATTAAGATAAAAGGGAGAGACCATTTTTTTCTTTTTCTTTTTTTTTCTTTTTTTTCTTTTTCTTTTTTTTTGTTGAAGCAGGCAGCAAGTGGAGGGGGGAATGAAATAAGGCAATTGTAAGAAAAATACCTTGCAAGGATACGATATTCTTAAGGCATAAAGTAGAAGGGAAAAAAGGTAGGCCAAAGTATAATTTCAGCACAGTATTAAATTACAGTATAGTAGAATTTCTATAAATTATTCGAAAGGTCAAGAAACCAAGGCTTATTCTCATTGGAAAAGGAACAACTTCAAAGTGAACGAATCAAGGCTTCCCAAATTATGAGCAGTATCGAAAACTTGACAGAAATGATTTTTACAGTAGCTGAGGGATTCTGAAAGCAGAGAATATAATATAATAATTAGGAAATTAATTCCAAAATAGGGGGTACACCCAGAAAATAGATGTTTTATACAGCAGAGCATAAAGTTCAACAGAGATAGCAGAAACAGAAACAAAGCACATACATTAAAGAGACATCTAAATTTGCTTATGGGGAAGGAGGGGATGAAGGGAGAATGGGGAATTAAGATAACCCCAAAAAAGAGCAGGATTACCTGGTTTTAGCCTGAAATTCCATATGTGCTTATGTTCTATTTTTAATCTTCTAATCCTGCAGGTCCCTTCAGAGAGCTTAGTCTCAGGAAGTTACAGCAGTATCTCATTAGTTCACAGTTCAGTAAACTGCAAACCTTAAAATTCTCAACAAAGAAAACCACTTCAGCACTCAGACATATTTTAGCGAAGTGTGCATCCCCACTAGGTCTTAGAGGAAATACTAGGTGCTCTTGTATTCTGCCCACAGCCTGGACAAGCACGATATCCTCAGGAAACATTTACTTCATTGACAAACTGGACTTTCTTTTCAGTCCACTAAAATCTCTTCCAAATTAAGCAAGATGATGGGAGCTGAATGCTGCAGGATAAACTTGTGTAGTCAGGAAATTGTTGGACTATTAGCACAGGGAACCTCAGTCTTTTGATGTCCCAGATTTATAGATTGTGTTGAGCTCTGACAGAGACCTTAAAGGTCACCTCATCAAACTTGTTTATTTTACAGATGAGGAAAACAAGGCCCAGAGAGGTAAGGTGATTTACCAGAGGACACACAGCAAGTGGTGAAGTAAGGATTGTAACTCCTATAGAGTTATTAGTAGCAGTTTCTTTACCCGAGGCAATTTTGGGAGTAGGGGAGAGAAGGGGATTCACCTTGAGTGCTGAAATATGAGGAAAGAGCAGTAAATTGGAAGTTAAAAGGCCCAGGTAAATATCTCACTTCTACAACTTCCTTTCCTATGTCACTTAATGCAAGTCCCTTAACTTTGGGTCTTAGTTTACACATCTGTAAAATTTGGGGCCTTTGTTTCCTTGTCTGTAGAGGGATTGTACTGGAACATGTCTAAGGTCCATTCCAGCTTTAAATTTGTTGTCCTGTGAACCTTTTTTTTTTTATCTGAGAGTCAACAGGGAGCCCTTGAAACTTCTTTAGCAAGGGAGTGACATGGTTAAACTTGCAATTTTAGATTTTTAATTTGGTAGTTATATGGAAGATGGATTTGAAGGAGATTCTAGAAGTCAGGAATCCAGACATTTTTCTATTCATCATTCAATCAAAAAAAAATATTACTATGACAAGTTTTGAACAAGTGTCTTAAAAATAATATGTGTTCATACACACATAAGTAGTGTGTTTTATTGCCTTTGTATGCAACAAAAATTATAGAACCTTTTGCATTTTCTTCACCAGTATCTCTGCTGGCAAATTAAACTGTATCTTAAAGGCAGATTCTGTAAATGAAAGATAACCAAGTAGCATTTCTTGAGATGCTCAGCCCTTTAACACAATGGACACTTTTGTTATAGCATCACCTTTTGCTCCTGAATTCTTTTGTATTGTCTTTGTTTCCATTTTCTCTGCCTTAAAAAAAATAATTTGGTCAACAACTTACCTGAGATTTTGATTTATTCAAGTTAACTTCTACCAATTCTAAGATGGTAAAATTATCAAAATTATCAAACATTCTTTTCAATAATGATAATAACTCATTTGCATAAGCAACTTTAAGGCTTACCATTCAGCTTCCTGACAATAACCATATGATATAGAATGTGGATTTTCCCCATTTGACAGATGAGGAAACTGGTGCATGACTTTCCCTTAGCAATAGGGAGAGTAAAAGTCAGAGACAAGACTCAAATTCATTTTTTTTCTAACTTTAGAAACACTTATTACCATGATAGATCATTGTCCAAGTCATCCAAGTTGAAACGAACATGGGATCAAGAAGCCTGACTGTTCATGTTCATATTCACATGAATCCTATAAGGATACAAGGTTAATAGATCTCCTTCCCTGTCTTGTACTTCTCTTGTAAACTGGTAAGAATATGGGGTGAGTTTTCAGTTCCTTCTCACCTCATAGAACTCCCCTCAGACAATCAGAAAGCCATGACAGCAGTAGCAGGGGCTATTAACATCCACCTTCGACCAATTTCAGCTGAGTGAGGGCAATGATAGTACTGGCCAGCCCCATATCAGACTTTCCTCCTCTTCTCTTATCTGTAAAGGTTATCATTATCCTAGGAAAAGATTTCTTTTAGAGTAATGCATCAGTGATTTATTTTTCTCAAAAGAAGATCAATTCAGCTACTCTGATCTTGTAGCTAAATAGCACATTGGCGCGGGAGAGAGAGAGCAAAATATCTAGTGAGAAAAAAAGAGATTTCTGATTAAGATTTCCATTGGGCTAATTCTGAAAAAAAAGTAATATATGTGCATATCATATGTTTTATATGCATATATCTATAGAGAAATGCCTACATCCTTTGAGAAACATCAAAGAGAGATTGCAAAGAATCCTCTGAAGTAGACTATACTCATTACTAAAAACATTATCATATTGTTATTATAAATCATGTCAATATTGAAATCTCCAAATGATTTTTAAAGAACTTCAGTTTTGAACACTAGTGAAATGCCAATAGTCATCATTTTATTGCTGTCTAAAATGTTTATTTCATGCATGAAAACAATGGAGGATGTTTAGAATGCCTATCTTCCCTACATGCTTCTTTGTTGGAAAACCCAAGAACCGAAAATATACCACATGTACTGAATTATCTAGGGTGCCCCGAATGTGACTCTTTTCTTCCACTGTGGCAGGCTGGCCACCATCATGCACATTTTCCTCAGGTTTTCATCATTATAATACACAAGTGGAAATCTTGTCAGCATGTGGTTTTGCTGCCCCTTTTCCTGGCAGCTGTCAGATTCATACTTACGTAGAAGGCAGCAGCACATTATTGTTTCCAGGGAAAGGAAAGCCCCCATCTCTTTGACATTGCAGGATCGGGCCCACTGCTTTAATTAGCATTTTTTACAGACTGTGATCTGAAATGACATCTGATCTTCTCCACTTCTTTCCCCCTTCAAAATCAGTCATGGCTCCATTTGAAATTGGCTGTGTGGTGCTACCTTAAATTGGCCCTGTCTCATTTTGCAGATTTTTGTAAATCAGGGTATGTTCACTTTAACTTAGATTCTGATTGAAAGTATAAAATTCAATTCCCCAAAATGCAATAGATGAATTAAGAGGAGAAGCATAATTTGTTTTTGATCCTGATGAGATATACCCAGAAACCAGAAATATTCATAATTTGCTGAATTTTAAGCAGCTTATAAAATGGTCTATCATTTCACATCATTAACTGCATTGCACAAGGAAACATTAAAGACACGACTGTAAAGCGTTGCAAATGAACATGTTTGTCCTTGGGTTGGAATCCAGTTCCACTAAATGTGGCACCCACTATGTTATCCCATCCTTCCACAGAAGGAAATGTCAAGCTGCTCTGACATTGAAAGATTTGACCCTTTATTTCCATTAGCCTCCAGAGAAACAGTAATCTGAAATGGCAGAGAGATTTCTCAGTTCTTTTGAGTTGAGATCTGAGCCACCAAGCTTTCCTCCCTTCCAATCGATTGCAAAGGGACAAAAATCAAACCACAGCAGCCTCAAGGGCTGCTCTACTATTTTGCTCATTTCCACAATCTTTCTCATTTGAAACCAATTTCTGATAATAAACAAATACCTCCTGCCCCTAGTTCAAAGGATGTAGGAACAGATGAAAGAAAAGTATAATGGTTTTGATCTCATTAGGACATCGTCATTAGTGGGGGAGCAATTAAAAAAGTAATTGCATCACCCTGACTAGACTTTTCTTGTGATCAGGAGGGGGTCATTCACCAGGCCCATAATCCTCTGTGGTTAGTGGGATCATCATTCATCTTCTGCTGTGTACCATGTGTTAGGATTTCTTTCCTTGAAGGCATCCAGCCTCCTGGAAGTTTCCAAACAACATTGCAGGAAAGATCCTGGAGTGATGGCTATTGCCACCTCCAATCATTTGCAAGGTGAGAATGGAAAGAACTCTTTCTCCAGCTGTGTGGGGTAAGCAAGTAAATAAGTATAACTGAATTACTGAGATTTTCAACAGCATCTATACCTAATATTCTATATGAAGCAAGCAGAGCTCCCAAAGGGAAACTACAGAATCAAGAGGGAAAAACTCCTGCCTCTAGAGTCAAAGGCTCTGGGTTCAAATCCTATGTCTGATGCTTGCCTGTGTGAACTTGTGCAAGTTACTTAATCTTCCTTGTGCCCGTTTCCTCATCTGTAAAATGAGGGAAGTTTGACTGAATGATTAGGCTAAACTTGGAGGCAGGAACTGAATTGATGCTTATTAGTTGTGTCACCCCAGACAAGTCACTTAAGATCTCTAGATATTACTCCTTTGTAAAATAATAAGGTTGAATTCAGTGGTCTATGATGTCCATTCTAGGTGCCCATCCATTGTCTTATGACCTTGGAAATTCCTTCTACTTTTAGAATCAATAATACTTATTGAGACTCTAAGAATCTCTTTCTATCCACTGAGGTTTCATTACGTTATATGAGATTTCACTTCAGTGAACCTATAATCTCATTCATGTGGATATTCCCTTTGAGAGCTAAGTTCACAACACCAATGTATGTCTCCCCTGTGTGGCTCTTGTCCTTTCTCTTTCATAATTTTTTATAAGAATTTAACCCATTGTTTTAGGGATATCCTTTAGGAATCCTGACATTACTTGAGTACCATAGAGCATACAGGCTGTCCATCTGGCATCCTTTGCAAAACTAGCTGACTTCCTTTTCCAGTCACTTATCTTCTTGATAGAAGTACTTTTACTTTTTTTCTTGCATAGTTTTTCTTTCTTCTCCAAAGAAGGCTAATCATGCCCACCATGAACCTCTCCATTGCCTGTTCATTTATCCACAACTTCATTCTTTAGGGACCATGATAATCCATAATCCAAATTGTTTTCAGCTGAACAAATGTGCCTTAACCCGCCCCCTCCCAACTTCTCTGTCACCAGTGACCAATTTCATGTGCAATAGTTAGATACCACTAGTTGCAAAAATATGTGGTTTACATCATTGTTTCTCTTAGAAATTAAATGACAATTCAAGCTAATACATTCCCTTTAGTTCTTATGGTCACAATTGAGTATCTGTCATCATCTTCTTGGTGGTGTAGAATGTAGTCAATTAGGAACAAGAGTCACACTTTGATCAGGGAAACAACTAGAAGAAGAGGGAACAAGTGGGAAGGGAATCCACTCTAGGAAACAGAAGTTGACAACAAATAAAAACTGATAAAATTCGTTATGCTGGATGATTTTCCTAATTTGTCACTTTGATGAGGTGCTTTTGTGGCTCAGGAAATCCTTGAAATAAATGAGTCTTAAGGAAAGGTTGAAAAGAGCTTGCCAAGTATGCAGTAAGTAGGAAACTATTGGTGCAAAGGAAACTATAAACCCTTATCTTCACCCAAACAGCCCATCAACCAAGTAAGAATATTAGACAGACACTCATCTCCAAGTTTCTTTTTGACATATATTTGCTTGATGCCAGTGGAATGGAGCATTAAATTGCTAAGGTGACAAGCACCTTGCAAATTATATAGATGGATAAAAATGTCAATACGGTTAATTTTTGTTAATCCCTATGATTCATGATTTTTCCTACAACTACCAATGATATTAGCTGGGTTTTGGGTGTATGGAGGCAGAATGTGAATGAATGTATGAGAGATTTGTTAGCAGACACATGTTTGAAAGGAAATGTGGAAAGAGTGCTAGTCTTAGGGTCAGCATGTCAAATCCAACTCCCAATATTTACTGCGGAATCACAGGCAAGTCATTTGACCTTTCTAAATCTTAGTTTTCTCATCTGTGAAATGGTGAAAATAATATCTGCACTCTGGTCATTTTAACTCTACTCCCTACCCCCAATTCTTCTGGGAATGTCAGCTTCCTCCCTGCCATCCTGAGCTCCTATTTGGTGAAAATTCATTATATCCAATCAACTCAGATCCACTGTGAACCACTTTGGCCTTCCACCGACATTGTTATTACTAGAAGAGACATGTCAACCTTTTTTTTTTTCTCCTTACAACTCATTCACCATCTTGGTGACTTCCCAGAATAAAGCTCCCTTCCTTAACAAGAGTTCTTCTATAGTATGTATGTGTTATTTCCCTCTTAAATTGTGAGAACTTTCACAGCAGGACTATCTCAGTTCTGGTATTTCAATCTCCCTTGCATAGCACTATAGATTCTGAAAATATGTATTCAAAATGTATTTTTGTATTAATTCATTTATTCAATCATCCATTCACTCTCCATCAAAATTACAAGGATTTAATAAGATGATGTATGTACAGAGTACCCCCAAGGAGCTCACAATTTAGACAACATTCAAAAAACCAAGTACAAACAAGCTATGTTCAGAACAAAAAGGAAATGATCAATAGAGAGAATACATTAGAATCAAGATGAATTGGGAAAGGCTTCCCCTAGAAGGTGCAAATTTAGCTGAGACTGCTAAAAGGCAGGAGGCAGGAATGAGAAGGGTGAATACCCCAGGCTTGGGAGTCAACCAAAGAAAATACCCAGAGTGAAGAGGTGAGTGTCTTATTAGAGGAACTGCAATATTTCTAGACTGAAGGGTATGGGGAAATTCTGAGTGTAAAAAGATTGAAAAATTTGGAAGGTAGGAGTAAGTTATGAAGAGCTTTGAATGTCAAAGGATTTTATATTTGATTCTGGAAATGATATGGAATCACTGCAATTTACTCACCAGTGGATTGACAGAAATTGAAGATTTGATCTTTGGGAAAATCACTTTAGCAGTTGAATAGACTAAAATAGGGAAAGACTTACGGCAAGCAGAAAAAACATTGAAATAAGTATTCATGTTCAGCTGTTTCAGTCATGTCTGAGTCTTTGTGTCCCCACTTTTTTTTTTTAGCAAACAGGCAATCAAGTGCTTTGCCATTTCCTTCTCCATCTTATTTTACAGAAGAGGAAACTAAAGCAAACAGAGTTAAATGACTTGGCCAGGGTCATACAGCTAGTATGTGTCAGAGGTCAGGTTTGAACTCAGGGAAATGAGTCCTTCTGATTCCCCGCCAAACACTCTATAGATTGCACCCCCAAATTGCCACAGAAATAAGTATAAAGTACTACATTTATGTTCAAAGAACTGCCCAAAGGCATAGATGAAATATAATTCACATAGAAATTAAAAATAAACAAACAATAATTGAATAGGCATTTGTTAAAGTCCTACAGTGTCCAAGGTCATGCCTTGGGGGAAATTAGAGGGGCAAAATACACAAAAGGAAAGCTGGGTGGCACAGTGGGTATAGTGTGGAGCCTGAAGTCAGGAAGACTCATCTTCCTGAGTTCAAATCCAGCCTCAGACACTTACTAGCTGTGTAACCCTAGGCAAATTACTTAACCCTGTGTGCCTCAGTTTCCTCATCTGTAAAATGATCTGGAGAAGGAATGGCAAACCACTCCAGTATTTTTTTTAAAAATTTTTTTTATTTACTCATTTACTTTTAATTTACAAGATTCAGTTCCACAATCACTTGAGTTTCAGATTTTCTCCCCTCCCTTCCTCCCCCCCCC
>CM053581.1:521442677-521468572 GCA_028627135.1 Pseudochirops cupreus | reverse complement strand
GTCCAGCCGCCCCCAGGGCACAGCCACAGCTTCAGGCCAGGCTGGTTTCGGTTTGCAGTGCTGATATGGTTCCTCGTAGCCGAGCTGACTTTAGTGGGAAGTATCTTTGTGTGCGTTTTGGAGTTCCGGGGTTGGTTTAGAGTCCTATTTTATGGGTATTTTGGGGTGGCTATGTGAGAGCTGCGATATGTTGCTGCTTCTACGCCGCCATCTTGGCTCCGCCCCCCCTTGACTGATTTCTTATCCAAATAATTGCTATGTGTAATAGCAAATATACGAATACTAGGAGTCAAATGGCCTGAGGTGAGTTAAGTATGTACAGATATTTCCTACAAACTTTTAGTCTAATAGACCTCTTGGAAATTCACAAATTGGCATGAGGGGAAGCCTTTTTTTAGTTACATGTGACTGAGGAATGTCAATTGACAGAAGTCTATTGGCTATGAAGCCAGAAAACCTAATGACATAGGTTGCTGAGCAGGGCCTGTACTGAAATGTAGTAATTCACCCTATTCATTGCTCTCTTTGGTAGTTTTAAGGAGGCAGAACTACTGTAAGCTACTTTTGAGAGCAAAATTTGGGATAAAAGGCAACTACCATATATTCTCCCTCTTGGCCATGACAGCAGCGATCCTGAAATGGATGTGTCCAGACAATAATCTTATGAATTTGAGAAATCAGATATACAATCCATAATCCCATTGGAGGCAATAGCAAAAACGTGATAATAGGGACCATAAGAGAATTCGTGGCTTTATTGCAGTGGAAGGAGCTTCAGATGGATTATTTGGTATATGCAGCAGATACTTAGAGGCAGCTCCAAAAACCCCTGCCACCTGAAAGCTACAAAGAAAATAGGGGATGAAAAACTGGACCACTACTTTAGTGTTAACACTGAATTGGGGCTCAGCAACCATTTATCCATTCTTCTGGCTCTTCAGCCAACTAGATTTCAAGTTGCAACCATTTTTCAAAACTTAAAAAAATTATTAATTTTACTATTTACAAAAACTTTTCAAAGAAATCTGACACTCTGAAACTGGAAACGGAAAAAACTATTTAAGAGAATAGAAATAGTCTTCAAGATAACTAATAAATTTTAATGGATGCCAGTAGGAAATGATCTGTACTTTCAACATCCCCAATATGACTGTATATGATTTGCTCTCAGCTTATCTGACTTAGCAGATGAGTGCAACTGACTAAGACAGAGAGGTTGAATGTTTTGTCCTGGGTCAAGTAAGTTTTAAGCGTCCAATGTGATATTGGAACCTAGATTGTCTAGACTCTATCCACTATATCCTGCTACCTCTATAAATAATGCAAATGAAAAGTAATAAAAATAATGCAAAATTAAAAAAACAATAACTAGAATAGGTTCTTGCCTAAAGGAAGAGGATTTAAAAAAAATCTTTACAAGTCAGCAAATTTCCTTCAATTCATGTAAAATGAATTAAAAATTTATTTTCTTGGGAAATATGCACAAAAATAAAATTCTAAATAAATTTCACAAGCCATGTGTAAACATTCTTAAATACTGCATACATATGACTCCACTTCCAGTACCCTACCTCTAAGGGAAAGAAGTTAACACACTAATTTGAATTGACTGCCTGCTCACTTGACAAGTCATTTCTTTTTTTTCATTTTCCTAGCATATGTGAAACATGCCATAAGATGTACTGTCCTTCCATGGACAATGCAAACATCTTTAGGCCAGCTCTGATAGATTACACAGGGTTCTATAGTCCTTGGGGGAAGAATAGTTTTCATACTTCTTTCTTTTTCTTGCACTTCATCTCTCAAATTCTTTTTTTTTTGAAGGGGGGAAGGCAGGGCATTTGGGGTTAAGTGACTTGCCCAAGGCCACATGGCTAGTAAGTGTTAAGTGTCTGAGGCCATATTTGAACTAAGATCGTCCTGACTCCATGGCTGGTGCTCTATTCACTGTGCCACCTAGACACCCCCATTTCTCAAATTATTTAGTATCTTCCTGACTACAACAGATGATACTTTAAGATGTTGATAATTGAGGTTTCTTGGGATTCTGATGTTTATGCTATTTTTCATCACTTTCCTTAACATATGAATCTTTGAGTTATTCATCTTATTTTCCTTACACTCTGGAATTCCAAAGGCCTCTTCTTCCCCTTGTGTTGGACTTCCTAGCTCACCTTTATGCAATACTTCCCCTTTCTCCTCATAAAGGCAGTTCTCTCACAGAGCCCAACATTGGTGGCAATGTGGTGAAAGTAGAGGGTTCATTTTTGTCACAAGCAGTATACTTCTAAGAGTTGGCTAAGGATATCTCAGGGTCTTCATCAAATGAGTCAGTGTCATTCTCCTCTGCCTGATAAATGATTACTTGATATATTTCACAAAGACAGCTATATGGCACAGTGGATAGAGTGCTGGACCTAGAGTCAGGAAGACCTGAGTTCAAATCTGACCTCAAACACTAGCCGTGTCAGTGTGGGCAAGTCTTTTTTTTGCCTCAGTTCCTCAACTGCAAAATAAGCTTTTGAAGGAAATTATAAACCATTCTAGCATCATTGCCAAGAAAACCCCAAATGGAGGTCACAAAGAGTTGGATATGTCTAAACAACAAAATCAGATCATCTTCATCCGTAGATTATTGTTCTTCTTCAATGTGACTATAATCTTCTGAATCAAAAGACTCAACTTTAAACACAATGTTGAACTGAAATGGTTTGAAACTGAATCATCTGAATTTTAACTTAATGCACCAATTTCACTATCCAGACTTGAAGGGATTCCTGTTTAGTCACTGCTATGGCTTTGCTCACAGTATATCTCACCATGATACATAGAGTATACCTTTCATCAAAAGTAAGGGAAATGCTCTCTGACCTGTGTAGTCTTCTGTGTCATTCACCAGGCAACTAAATTGAATTTTCTGCTCTTTCACTATGTGTTCTCCTTCTAGATGAGATCATTGATCTAAAAATTGAATTTGGTAATGTTTCCTCCTCCTACAATTCTTGCATTGACTCCTTTTCTCCTCTTCCAATTTCAGTTGAGACTTGGTTGTGTTCATTGATGTACTTGGACTAGCAAGTTCTTGTTGATTGGCTGCTTTCAAGTTTTTAGAAACCTTTTCACATAATTACCTGTGCTCTTTAATAAAAATGTTTAGTACAATAAAAAAGATCTCCAGGTAGGTAATCTAAAATATATAATTGTTTTGCTTTAATATATTGGCCAAGCTGGGGAATGAAAAAAAACAAACCTTCCTTCTTTGTAATTATGTCTTTCTGTGCATGAGCACCTGCTCAAACTGCTGACTCTGCCCAATGGCTCTGGCCTCACTTCTGGCTCCAGATCTGAGAGGAATTTCTATTGATGCTGATGCTGATGAGGGCATGGTTTGATGACATTGATTTTTATAATTGCAAAATCCCTTTGTAATAAGGATTTGATTTAGAATAGCTAGAAAAAAGTATTTACCCACGATGAAGGCTGGTTTCTGGTGCCATGCCCTGCTTTGTGGATCCCTGGAGGGCTTTTGGGGAGATGGGGAGGGGTGAAAGTCTCACAAGCATCTGCAGGCTCCAAGAACACCCCAATGGGTCAGCCTCCAATTTAAAACTGGAATCCAGTGCATGTGTATCTATATATCTATATCTATATCTATATCTATAGATATAGATGTCTATATATAAGTATGTATTTAGATATATCTATGTATCTATAGAGAATACATTCAAATGGAGGTGGGTGTAAACTGAGTCAGATGATTTCAAAGGAGGCAGTTGTAAAAGACAGACATGGACATTTGGCTAGCAGACCAGAGAGAGATCTCTATGTAGCCAGATATGTAGGCACCTAGCCCCAAATATGGCCCTTATATCTCTCCACTAAGGGTACTTGCAGTTCTAGAGATTACTAAGAATAAAGTCCCATTGTTGAGACTGTTTTTTTCTTGATTGAATTGAAGGTATTTGGTCTACTCTAATATAATCTAATTTTTAGGTATGTTCTGTCTATTCACATCTGTATATATTTATTAGTATACAATTAGCACATGTACGTGTGTGTATATATACATATATATATACACACACATATATTAGTATGCAATTTTGTGTACTATTTACTTTGATATAGAAGTATACTAAGTATTCATAATCTTTTGTGGAGTCAGTGTTAAAGGGGAAGTAGATAAGTCCATAATAGTAAACAAAATATTCTATCCTCTTGAGAGCGATCAAATGAGATGATGTTAATTCTAAGCTTCAAAATATTTTAACTTTAGACGACCTTAAGGTGTGTTAGATATATATGTATCTAGCCTCAGAATTCTAAACCTAGGGTCTATAAGCTTGATTTTATGAATATTGTGTTAACTTAATTTTCACTAATTAATTTCCTTCATATCCCTATGAATTTTTAAACCCTATAAAATATTCTCCGAAGTGGTCCAGAGGCCCCATCAGACCTACTGTATATTCAATGATATGTAGATAAATTAAGAATCCCTGCTTTAGATAATTCCTGTCTTAGAGGCAGGTAAAGAAAGGAGCAAGTGCTTGTCCATGACCTTCTACTTGCTCCCCAGAGACAAAAATTGTAGTATTTCTTGGAATCTAGTTGATCCTGATTCAAAATCAGATATCTATGCAAAGAACGTAAGAGCTCAACCATATGATTGTATTATACATGTACCCTCATGTATCTTACAGGTTCATCTTTCTCTGGGTACAGTTTTTATCACTGCTCCAGTTCAACTCTTCCCAATTTTTGTGAATTCCTCATTCATCATTTTTCCTGCAAAACAACAGTATTCTATTCTGTTTGTATTTCACAATTTATTTAGCCAGACATATTTCTTTGCCTCCTTCATTTTCCTGTGATGACACTGATTTTTATAATTGCAAAATGCCTTCATAATAAGCATTTGATTTAGAATAGCTAGAAAAAAGTATTCACCCAATAGATAATAATATGACTTAAAATGTTTTCAAGGCAGGTCTAAAGACAATTGGAATATTGTTGTTGAATACCTAAATTATTAAAAATATAGGAAAACAAATC
Source organism: Pseudochirops cupreus (assembly GCA_028627135.1). Classification (NCBI taxonomy): domain Eukaryota; kingdom Metazoa; phylum Chordata; class Mammalia; order Diprotodontia; family Pseudocheiridae; genus Pseudochirops; species Pseudochirops cupreus. Next base: position 521,463,517 of record CM053581.1, on the reverse strand, counting down.
TAAGAAAAGCAAAAGTTATTTCTGACAAAGTTAAAAAAAAGTGAACATGGCACATTTTTGAGCAGCTTTAAATGAATCTGATAAGTATAAAACTTGTCTTGCTAGAGAGGAGGTTAGCATTTATACTGAGTCTTGTATATTGCCTGTTTTATGGATTAAAATGCTTGCACACTTCAGTTAAATCATAAATGGGCAAAAGAGGACAATTCTTTTACAGATGGAGGATGAGACTTTAAATGATTCCTGTCTTTGAGATAATAGATAGCATAGTTAAAAATCTCCTCCCAAACGAGCACATTCTTTGGCAGACAATTCAGCAAAACACTATTTATAATTTAAAAGAAATCCTATTTCTCCCCTCACGTGATGGGGGCATAAATGTTAATGAAGCAAATAAAAGTTTGATCAAAGTTGTCCTGAACTTTTAATGACCTCCCTCACTACTAGCTAGCAAGCTGGGTGTGAAATTATTGGAGAAAATATAAGATTAGTGGAGACATTCCAGTTTCCTCATTTGATTTCAGGTTATAGAAGGTTCCTAAGTTTTACAATACTATATACCTTTCTACTTACAGAATATTAATGGTTCCTGAGTGGGTACTTTTGGAAAAACCAACCAAATAATTCTATTTCAAACATATAAAGACTATGCCTCTGGTGAATAATGTTGCAGCCTCTATTTGATGGCATTGCTTTGTGTTGCTACTCTTGGTGACTCTTCCTGACTGGTACAAGTTTTGTTTTGTTTTTTTTTTTGGTGGGGGGAATCTAATTAGAATTTCCACCCTGAAACATGTAGAAATGCTATCATGCTTTAGATTTGATTAGAAAATTAGAGTGTTGGGGGCATCCAATGGCACAGTGAATAGACCACCAGCCCTGAAGTCAGAAAGACCTGAGTTCAAATCAAGCCTCAGACACTTAATACTTACTACCTATGTGACTTTTCACAAGCCATTGAACCCCAAATGACCTGCCTTCCCCCCTCCAAAAAGACAAAAACAAAACAAAACAGAACAGAACAAAAAAAAAGAAAATTAAGATGTCTTTGAACAATGTCTCTTCACAGTAAGTATTTAATAAATGCTTTCTGAATGATTGATTTCAGCCATCTCACAAAATAATAACTACTTATGAAAACTTTCCATTCTTCATACAAATCTGCCCCAGTAATTTTTTAAATTTGTTATTTAATTTTTAATTTATGGAATAAAATATGTTAGATTGTATAATTTTAAAAGAAGATGATTACACATGAATTTGCAAATCTATTATGTACAACTTGCTATTCCTTTTAAATATATAATAAAGTTGCCGGGTTTTTTTGTCTTTTTCTTCCCTCCCCCCTTTATTACAGTATCACTTTGTATAATCACACATATACACATGCATGCATACATACAGACATATACAAACACCACAATCCCAAGGGTCACTGGGTAGAAACTTTGTAGGATTTCTGCTGACCTGAATACTGTCAGTTGACATATGATCCTATGATAGAACAATTCAACAAGACCTTTTGAGTGTGGACTCTGCTTAACTCTGTGTTAATTGCCATGAAAGATTAAAAGAATGTATAACAAAAACTTCTTTGAGGAAAGGGCTATTTCCTTTCTGTCTTTGCATCCCTAGCATCTAGAGCTGTATCCTGTATAAAGCCTAGGTACTTAATAAAGGTATATTGCTGAAATGAAATTGAATTGAATACTATAAGAAAATGCCTTTAAAGAATCGATGGGCTCATTTTTTGGTTGCCTACTAGGCAACCTTTTTGGCTACTTTTTCTCATTCCCTTTATGTTTTCCCCTCCTTCCTCTCTTCTTTTCCCTCCCTTACTTCTTTCTTCCTTCCCTCTCTTAACTTCTTGCTCTCTCCTTTGTTCCCTTCCTTCTTTGCTCTCTTTCTTCCTCCATTCCTTTGTTTCCTTTCCAAGCCATTACATTTCACTTTAAAGTTTACAAAGCCCTTTTCATACATTGTCTCACTGAGTCTCATAATAAACCATATATAATACTACACGTAATATCACATTCATTTTACAGAGAAACGGTGATTCAAAGAATGTATGTGATTTGCCCATGGCTACACAGTTACTGAATGTCAGAAGTGAGATTTCAACCTAGGTGTTTCTTATTCTAAGTCCAACTAAGGAGCTATTGCATTGCCTCTTCAGGGCAACTAAATCTCCAAAGAATTGCAAATTTTAAAAAATGATGGGAATTGGAAAATTAGTAAAGCTAGCCCTTATCTGGAAGAGCTCTATGTGCTTCATTCCAACTTCACACACCCTCTTCTCTACATACTTTCAGTATATAATGGGTTTTAACATTATAAGCATTCCCTACCCCAACCCCAATCAAAATAAATCACAAACATTTGTTAAGATTTTTTTTACCTAGTTGACAATCTTTATGAGTTAATACAGCTTTGCGAGCAATAGGAGTCCTCTATACATCTTAATAATAATTTTTTTTCTTGCTAAAATTTTTTGAATATTTTTTTCTAATTTCTTCTCTGGCAGATAGGTGGCACAGTGGATAGAGCACCAGGACTGGAGTCAGGAAGATGAGTCTACACAGTGAACTAGAGAAGGAAATGACAAATCACTCCAATCTTTTTGCCAACAAAACTCCAAATGGGGTCACAAAGAATCAGAGATGACTAAAATATGATTCAACAATAAATTCATATAAACACAGCTTCTCAAGATATAGATGAAGGTAAGAATTATCCCTTAATTCTACCCTTTCTCATGCTTAAGTTTTTCCTGTGCTCCTAGAATTCTATTGCCACAATGATGAGAAAAATGGATATGTTTATACTAGAAATTTGAGGGATCTTTAGAACAGAAGAAATCAATTTCTAAAGGTCACAAAGACCCAGGCTGGTATAGCTCTTGGCCACTTCTCATTGATTGATACTTTGCTTCTGTACTTTCTTGCTCATTTGAATTGCTGAGAAAAAGCTCCAGATACAAGCTGGTCCCACAAAGGTGAATTTAGAGATGCTGATAAAACCAAGCCACTAAACATTTTTCAGAAGTCTCTGTACCTCTTTTGTAAGGAAATAGACAAGAAAAGTTATTAATCTCTACTTTCAGGTCAGATTTTTTTATGACACACATTTATGACCTTCTTAGGCATATCCTCCTTATAGGAAGATAGAATTTTGAACTGAAAGGGACCCTAAAGATCATCTAAACTGCACCTTTTGTTTTATAAATAAAGAAACTGAAGACCATACAGGTAAAATGATGTATACTTTGACATATAGCTGAGAAGTGCTGAACCTCATTCAACTTTCTCTAGCCACAGAAACATTATCTCAGTTCTTTGAACTCTTGTAGTCTAGAACTCTTGTCAGTACCACTCACTTTGGTATTTTATGCTTATCTAAAAATGTTGTGTTTTCTCTCCCTGGGTGTATTGTAAACTCCTTATGGCAGGGACTTCAATATATACTTCTACATTGGGGTTCATTATAGATAAAAAATATAAACTTCTGCCATTTTTAATGCTCCAGTAAATGTCCTGCAGGCATCTTGGCAAGGATTTGAAGCAATTTGATTAAGAATTTCAAGAATCTCATTGAAAAAATTCCAAGGTACTGAAGTGAGTCTTTTTTTTTTAGATGTAAAAAAAAAAAAAACAGGTTTTATTATTGTTCTCAAGAATAGGTTCAAGGCTCAGAAAAAATCTGAATAATTACTAGCATTCATTTAAAAAGTTTATTTACTTTTAGTTTATAACATTCAGTTCCACAGGTTTTTGAGTTCCAAATTTTCTCACCTCTCTCCCCCTCCACCATGGCAGCATGCAATCCAATATAGGTTCTACATATACATTCACAGTAAACATTAGTCAAATTGTAAAAAATTATAAACAGTGAAGAGAAAAATGAGGAAGAATAAACAAAAGAACACAAAAGAAAACAAAACAGAGAGAGAGAGAAAGTAGTTTCCTTCAGTCTGCATTCAGACTCCATAACTTTTTTTTAAAATTTTTTTTTCATAATTCTTTCTCTGGATGTAGATAGCCTTTTCCATCATGAGCCCTTTTAAGTTGTCTTATAACCTTGCATTGCTAGGAAGGGTCCAGTCTATCAAAATTAGTCATCACAGATACAACGTGTCTGTAGCTATGTGCAATGTTTTCCTGCTTCTGTTCCCCTCAGATTGAGTCTTTTTTGTAAAACATTTATTTATGAAAATTTTGAGTTCCAAATTCTTTCTCCCCATCCCTCCCCTCCACTGTCCTAGAGAGGGCAAGAAATTTTATATAGACTTTACACATTCAGTCATGTAAAACCTATTCCATATAAGTTATGTTGCGAAAGAGAACACAGAGAAGAACCTAAAACAAAAAAATGAAAAAAAGAAAACCAAAAGAAAAAAATTTTTTAAAAAGTTTGCTTCAATATAGATTCAGATTCCACCTGTTCTTCCTCTGGTAACGGACAGTATTTTTCATCTTTAAGTTCTTCATAACTGTTTCAAATCATTTTATTTAATATGTCTTTCACAGTTGATTATTGTACAGTATTGCTGTTCCTGTGTACAGTGTTCTCTTGATTCTGCTCACTTCACTTCGCATCAGTTTATATAAATCTTTCCAGGTTTGTCTGAAACCCTTCTCCTCATCATTTCTTATAGCACAATACTATTCCATCAGAATCATACACCACGACTTATTTAGCCATTCCTTAATTGATGGGCTTTCCCTCAATTTCAGATTCTTTACCACCAAAAAAGAGCTGCCATAAATATATTTTTGTACAAATAGTTTCTTTGCTCTTTTGGCATGGTGTGGTGTGAGAGTTCTCTTTGGAATACAGACAGAATAGTGGTAATCCCAGTACAAAGGAGATAAAGAGTTTTGTGACCCTTTGGTCATAGTATCAAATTGCTCTCCAGAATGGTTGAATTAGTCCATGACTCTGCCAATGATGCATTACTGTCCCATTTTTTTCCACATCACTTCTAACATTGATCATTCCATTTTTCTGTCATATCAGCCAATCTGATAGGTCTGAGGTGGTACCTAAGAATTGTACTAATTTCAATTTCTTTAGTCTATAGTGATTTAGAGCATTTTTTTCATATAACAATGGACAGCTTTGATTTCTTCTTCTGAAAACTGCCTCCGTATCCTTTGACCATTTATTAGTTGGGGAATGACTTGTCTTCTTTTGTTTTCACTCAGTTATCTATACATTTAAGAAATGAAACCTTTATCAGAGAAACTTGCAGTAAATGACCCCCACTTCCCCCAAGTTTTCCACTTTCCTTCTAAGCTTAGCCCTATTGGATTTGTTTGTGCAAAAACCTTTTAATTTGACAAAATGGAAATTAACGCATTTTGCCTCCTGTAATGTTGTCTATTTCTTATTTGGTCATAAATTCTACCCTTATCCATAGTTCTTACAGGTAAATTATTCCAGTTTCTGCCAAACTGCTTTCTAGTTTTCCCAACAATTTTTTGTCAAGTAGTAAGTTCTTATCTCAAGCAGTCGGAGTTTTATATTTGTCAAACACTATATTACTGTGAGCATTTACTATTATGTATTGTGTGCCTAATCTATTCCACTGGTTCACCACTGTATTTCTGAGACAGTATCAGATTGTTTTGATAATTATTGCTTTGTAATACAGTTTGACATCTGGTACTACTAAGCCACCTTCCTTCACATTTTTTTTTTCATTGATTCCTTTGATATACTTGACTTTTTCTTCTTCCAGATGGATTTTGTTATTACTTTCTGTGTCTCTAAAATATTTTTGCCAGTTTGATTGGTATAGTACTCAAAAAGTTAATTTAGGTAGAATTTTCATTCTTACTATATTACCTCAAGGCACCCACGAACAATTAATATTTCTCCACTTGTTTATATTTGTGTGGAAAAGTAGAGTGAATCTTTTATAAGAATAAAGGAAAATGTACCCCCCTTCCCTCCTGATTTTTGTAAATCAGGATTTTTGTAAAGTTATTCACCTTATATAAATGTTGTTTGTCTTTTGTTCAGAGGAAAATCAATGACATCATGGGGGTGATGTCTTCACTTGTCACGAATTGGATTTAAGTGGGGTGAAGTTTGACAAAGTCATCAGCCTCACTCTCTCTTCCAAAGTCATTGAAGTCCAATGGCAATTCAGAAGTCAAGAAGACTGGTGATGGCCCAAGGTGAAGACCTTAGTGTCTTTGCTGTCTGACCAAGTTCTAAGCACTCCACAATTATGCTGGAAGAGATTATTCTCATCTTCCCATTTTACTGGGGAAATTCTTAACATGTTTGGAGTAGATATCTCTCTCACTCACTTGACTTTCAGGTAGTCTAATAATTTTTAAATTATCTATCCTTGGTCTATTTTCTGATTCAAGGGCCTTTCCAAAGAAATATTTCACATTGTCTTCTAATTTTTCATTCTTTTGGTTTTGTTTTATAATTTCTTAGTGTCTCATAAAGTCATTAACTCCCATTTGCTCCCTTCTAATTTTGAAGGAATTCTTTTTCTTTAGTCAACTTTTGGACCTCCTTTTCCATTTAACCAATTCTGCTTTTTAAGGCATTCTTCTCTTCATTGATTTTTGGGACATCTTTTGCCATTTGGATTAGTCTAATTTTTAAGGTCTTATTTTCTTCAGTATTTTTTGGGTCTCCATTAGCAAGCTCTTGACTTGTTTTTAATGATTTTCTTTCATCACTCTCATTTCTCTTCCCATTTTTTCCCTCTGTTTCTCTTACTTGATTTTCAAAATTCTTTTTAGCTCTTCCATGGCTTGTGACAAATTCATATTTTTCTTAGAGGCTTTTGATGTAGGAGCTTTGACTTTGTTGTCTTCTTCTGTGTATGTTTTGATCTTCTTTGTCACCAAAGGAAGATTTTATATTCTGACTCTTTTTATAATGTTTGTTCATCTTCCTAACCAAACACTTGACTTTGTAACTCCCTGTCAAAGCAGGATTCTGCTTTCAGTGGGAGTGAGGGTGAGGGTAGGGGTGGAGGGGGGTGAACTGTTCCAGGCTTCTGGGATGATGTATCAGCTGCTGTATCCCCCACTGTCTGTGGGCCCAGAGCTCTGGAAATAGCCACTGCAGCTTCTGCTGCTGTTGCTGTTGCTACAACTACTTCTGTCACCCTAAGGCTGGGACCAGACCACCTCCTCTTTTATCTAGGTCCCTCAGAGTTGCCCCACTGATCCTCCATGCTGTTCCTGCCATTTGTGGGTTGAGAAGTCTGGAAATCACCACAGCTGCCAGTGATTCAGTCCCCAGAGACCTGCTCTGGCCCCAATCTGCTCCTGATACAGCCCACACAGGACTGTGCTTTGTTCCCAGCCTGGTGCAATATACATTTACTCTTGGCCTTCCAGGCTATTTTTGGCTGGAGATGTGATTCATTCTGTCATTTTGTGGGTTCTGCAGCTCTAGAATTAGTTTAGAGTCATTTTTTACAGATATTTGGAGCAATTTGGGGGCAAACTCAAGGACTTCTTTGCTTTTATTCTCATCTCGGATCCATCCCCCCAATGTCCCATTTCTTAAGAAATCCTGTCTTACCATTTAATTCATTTGAAGAGCTAGCAAATTATTCCTCAGATCAACCAACACTAGAAGAATATATTCGACAAAGTAGCCACCTAATGGGATCAGAGGCTCTCAAACATGTTTGCAAGTTAAACTTGAAAAAACCTGTTGGCTGGAATCCTTTCCCTCTTGTTCAGAATATTCTGGCTGCCTACATTAACTACATTCCGGCCTCTTAACTCTAAAGAGGTGCCTAATTAATGGGGCAACCTTGTGCTCCTGTAACAATGACCAAGACACAGCATATGTCTTAGAAAAACGTATTACTTCTGTCGTTGGTAATCAGAATTTCTGATTTCCAGAGGGGGAGAAAATAATGCTCCTGGAACATATAATTCTCCAAGCCTTAAACTGTCTTCTGCCACATAAAATATAACATTTTCCCCTCATAGATGAATAGTTCTGATGAAAAATTTGCAAAAAAACCACCCTGTTATTTTAAGATAACATCCCCTAGGGCAGTGGAATTTCTCTTCTTGGTACAAATTCTTTTTACTGCACTACTAGAAATGTGTTTTTTTGATCTCCACCATCCTATAAATAGAAGAAAATGAACTTAGAGGATGTCAGATTATTTACATTTAGTTATAGTGAAAATTTAGAGTTTTAGGGAGGGTTGTTTAGGCATTTTCTTTAAATTCCATGCTTTTATTTCCTGCTCAGAAAGTTCCTGAGTTAATTTGTCTGATAAGTTAATGCAATTCAGTCGAATTAATATTTATTGAGCCCAAGTTATATGCATTCACTGGATCTAAGTACTATGTAAAATGTTAAAAAAAAAAAAAAAGAGAGATATAAACTTTAAATCACTTGCCACTTGATCAAATAAAAAAGATAACAATATAGTGGATAGAAATCTGGGATCAAAGCCAGAAATACTTGAATTCAAGACCCTCTTCTTATACCTACTGTGTAAGAGATCTAGACAAGTCACTTTATATCTCAGTGCTATTGGCAAGACTATTGACTTGTGAAGAACATACCATCACTCATGAATAGAGGGAATTGTTTCACTCAAGAGATTTCCAGTTATCAATGGAATCATAGACCCAGTCCCTCTTCCCTAATTAGGAGTATACATGAAGCATATAATTTCAGGGCATTCATGACTAGCTTCCAGAATGAGTGGCATAGACTCAATTTTAGAAGTAGTCAATTGATAAAAGGAGCCTAACCAACTTGATTTGATTCTGAATATACTTCAAAAAAGTAGTAGTGTCCCAAAGAGGTGATCAAGTGTTATGCACCTATGAAATGACTGAAATCATAGGATCATAGATCTAGACCTAGAAGTGACTTCAAATATAATGTCTCATTTTACAGAAGAGGAAATTGAAGACCAAGAAAATTAAGTGACTTTCTCAGGGTGACACAAGTATTATGTATTAGAATTGAGATTTCAACCCTGTGCATTTCTTCTCACCCTTCCCCCCCTCCACTTAACAGTCTTTTATTTTTTTCTAATTAGATGTAAATATAGTTTTCAACATTCACTTTTATAGGATTTTGATTTCCACATTTTTCTCTCTTCTTCCCTCCCTTCCCCCTTCCCAACGGCAACAAGCAATCTGATATTGGCTATATATGTACAATCATGTTAAATATATTTCCACATTATTCATGTTGTGAAAGAAGAATAAGAACAAAAGGGGGGAAAAGACAAGAAAGAAAACAAAACAAAACAAAACAAAAAACCCAGATTGAAAATGATATGCTTCAATCTGCATTCAGATCCCATAGTTCTTTCTCTGGATGTGGACTGCATTTTCCATCTTGAGTCTTTTGGAATTCTCATGGATTGTTGTATTGCTAAGAAGAGGTGAGTCTGTCACAGTTGATAATCACACAGTGTTGTTACTATCTACAATGTTCTCCTGGTTCTGGACACTTCACTCAGCAGCAGTTCATGTAATTCTTTCCAAGTTTTTCTGAAATCTTCCTGTTCATCATTTCTTATAGCACAATAGTATTCTATTACATTTATATACCGTAAATTCAGTCATTCCCCAATTGATGGGCATCCCCTCAATTTCAAATTCTTGGTCACCACAAAGAAAGTTGCTATAAATATTTTTGTACATGTGGGTCCTTTCCCCCTTTTTATGATCTCTTTGGGATATAGACATAGCAATGATATTGCTGAATCAAGCGGTATGCACAGTTTGGTTGCTTTTGGATATAGTTCCAAATTACTCTCCAGAATGGTTGGATAAGTTCACAATTCCACCAACAATGCGTTAGTGTTCCAATATTCTCATATTTTCCCCAATATTTATCGTTTTCTTTTTCTGTCATGTTATTCAATCTGATAGGTGCGAGTTGTTTTAATTTATATTTCATCAATCATTGGTGAGTTAGAGCATTTTTATATTACTATATATAGCTTTAATTTCTTTATCTGAAAACTGGCTGTTCATAATCTTCGACCATTTATCAATTAAGGAATGACTTACACTCTTGTAAATTTGACTCAGTTCTCTATATGTTGTAGAAAAGAGATCTTTATCAGAAACACTGACTGTAAAAGTTGTTTCCCAGATTTCTACTTTCCTTTGACTCTTGGTTGTATTGACTTTGTGTAAAACCTTTTAATTTAATGTAATCAAAATTATCCATTTTTCATTCCATACTGTTATCTATCTCTTGTTTGGGCACAATTTCTTCCCTTCTCCATAGATGTGACAGGTAGACTATTCCTTTGCTCCCCTAATTTGCTAATGATATCACCCTTTATGTCTAAATTATGTCCCCATTTTGACCTTATCTTGATATGTGGATGAGATGTTGGTCTATACCTAGTTTCTATGATATAACTTTCTAGTTTTTCCGGCAATTTTTGTCAAATGAGTTCTTATCCCAGAAGCTGCAGTCTTTGGGTTTATCTAACTGTAGATAACTGTGGTCATTTATTATCATGTCTTGTGTACCTAGCCTATTCATCTACCACTCTATTTCTTAGCCAATACCAAATAATTTTGATGGTCACTGCTTTATAACAGAGTTTTATGTCTGGTTCAGCTAGACCACCTTCCTTTGCATTGCTTTTTCATTAATTTCCTTGATGATATTCTTGAACTTCTTTTCTTCCAGATGAATTTTGTTATTTTTTTTATCTCTGTAAATATAGTTTTAATAGTTTTATTGGTATAGCATTGAATAAGGAAATTAATTTCATTAGAATTGTCATTTTTTAAATATTAGCTTGGCCTACCCATGAGTACTTGCTATTTTTTCCAGTTGTTGAGATCTGACTTTATTTGTATGAAAAGTGTTTTGTAATTGTGTTCATATAGTCCTTGGTGTGTTTTTCGAAAAGCTAGTGTTTTTCTACAAATAGAGTGAATTTTCTATTCTACTATGCTAGGACATTTTAAGAATCTTACTTTGAAAGATACACACACACACACACACACACACACACACACATGTTGCCCCTTTACCAGATTAAATAACGAATGTCATCATGTTGATGGGGTACATTGTGTTTGTTGATTTGTCATATGGCTTGCCTCATTCCTGTTTCATGAAACAAGAATGATTTAAGTCTCTGTTTTGGGGATATTTTATTTTATTTGCCTCAGGCTAATCAATGTACTGGGGCAGTTGAACAGAACATAGATTGCTGAATTCAGAGAAAATGTCAGAGATGTGAGAGTCAATTTTGGTACTGGAAACTTATACATCAGCAGATTCTTCAATGACAAGCTGCTACTCACTCCATCTCAAAGATGGTGTCCATGATGAAGCTGTGGTAGAGGGATATATGCTGTTGTACGTATTTTCATCCATAAGATCCAAGGGAAGGCAGTAACAAGACACAATAGTGGAGTACTAGGAGACTGTGGAGACAGTGTTTTGTGGAAAAATAGGGAATCCCATTACCTAGCCTTCTGGGGTAAGTGAGGTTTAGGATGATGCCTGACTTTTGGAGAGAATAATATTAATAATTTGACCCAGGAGCTAGAGGGATAATAAATTATTTTTACTTACTTTATTTTGATCCTCTTCCATTGATTCAGATTACCAATTTTTCTCTAAGTTATAGTCTGACAGATTTGATTGGGACAGTGAAAAGTTTGATAACTTGTCCAGGGTCAGATTTGAGACAACAAATCATAGAAAACCTGGGAATTTGCCCTTTGCTGCTACCATGAATTATTTGAATAGTACCAATCATATGGGAAATGGGGTTTTCTTTGAAAAATAAGAAGCTTATTCCATTCTGAGTGGGTCCAAGTCCTTATAGGTAATAGTATTAGCTTAAAGGCCTATATAGGTCCCTGAAATGGAGATGAGAGTTAGTGGAGTTAAATATCTTGATTGTTTGGGATCCTGTGATTTATTCTGAGGGGTGTGTGTGTGTGTATGTGTACATGTGTGTGAGCATGTGTGTTGGTATTATTTTTAGATTGCTCTGTATCTTTCACATCTGCCTTTCTGGATTTCGACACGTGCCTCTGTTTCAGCTTCAGCCTAGAGTCTCCCCAAGTGGTTGGGGCCCCCTTATCTTGGAACATCTGTCATACCTTCTCCCTTCTCCTAGCAGTAAATTCTTCCCAAGGGGCTCCATTTTGGAGAGGAGTCTAGACTGGCCAAGCTTCATTCCTCTTCCAGATATGCTTGATTTTGTTGACTTCAACAACATTGTCCCACACAAATACTTTCATCTTCTACTGCCCCTGCTACTACTTTTTCTCTTTTCTGTATGTTTTCTTCTCCCATTGGAATAAAAGTTCCTTGAGGGCAAGGATTGCCTTTATTTATGCTTTTATTTATAGCCCTAGTGTTTAGCAGACTGCCTGGAACATATTAAGTACTTAATAAATGTCTATTACCTACCTACCCCTTACATTGTTGTTGTCTTTCCTTTTTTACGGGGTAAAATAAAGACTATACTGCATCTTGTGTTCTGATTTACATACAAGTGAAGATATTTTGTCCCAAATAAATTGTTGAGACCTTCTTAGGTTTTCTGAAACAATTCTAAGTGGAGCGAATCTATCAGGGTTATGATTTGAGAGAAAGAGGTGAAGAGAATGGGAAGGGAATCAACATTTGTACAATGCCTAATATGTCAGGCACTGTGCCAAATACCTTTTCCAAATATTGCCTCATTTCACTTTGGGGACAGGACCCCAAGACTGATCCTAGCACATTCAAAGAGAGTGTTGTCAGAAAAATGGAGAGATGAATAGCATGCACTAAGTTTTCAATTGTGCAGATGGTTCACAGTCAGTGTAAGCTTTCAGACAGCCCGCTTAGGGATACAGACACTATAATAGTTAACATTTACCTTGAATTTTAAGGTTTGTGAAGTTCTTTACATATGTTATAATATTTATATTAACCAAAGGAAAACCTCACACTTCTATTTATACCTCTATCTCCCAAATAAGAAATTTCCATTGGACCATCTCCATGTGGCTAGGTTAATTTTTCTTTGAACTCTCTCTGAACAATGGTAACTAATTTTTACATTGTCTTTTCCCTCCCCACTAGTGGCATTACATGGTCAAGAAATTACAGTTCTTTTTATATACATACATACATACATAGACATATGAAGACAACAATGCGGTCACCGTAGCAGTAACATTCTCAGACATTGCTTCTTAAGCTCTTGGATAAAAGGTGGTAAGTAATTATATATTGTTTAACATTAGCTCACTAAAAATATATATTTATTGATTCTCATAGAGAATCCTGCATTTCCGAGTTCTTGAAATGAAAGATTTTGCATCTGGTTTCAATGTGATAAGGCAAATCCCAGCTTCTAAGCATTCATCTTTATAGTTAATGATCAGGGATGCTATAATACGGTTGCTTTATTTTCTTCTTTTCGGGTGTCCTGTTAAGTTTATATTGCCTTAAATGCATGTAAGGGTGAACTTTCATTGTGATGTGCTAGAATTTAAGAGCATTAAAATTGGGAAGCATTGTGATGAAAATTTATCCACACTGCCAGTTGACCGTGTTACATATGGCTATTGGTCCCCTAGTGGTTCAGACGATTCCTGTCTTTTGCATGAAAAGGTAATAAATTTGTCAGGGTAGAGTGCAGCCCTAAACTTTAATGCATTCCTCCTTTAAGGGATTTGAATCTATATTTACTGCAACTGACTTAGAACTTCAACTATTTCCATCGACAGTAATAAACTTAGTTGTTATTTAAATGTTTAAGCAATTTTATGGCTGATTGAAGTGTTTAGGATAGTTTGGAGACTTAAATGAGAATCAACCAGCTGTATTTCTCTTTCACAGAAATTCTGAGCTGTCAGGCATATGAATATCTGGCCCTTTTTCAGGTGATGAAGCTTCAAGAACCCTTAAAATGTAGTGTCTGAACAGACAGCTACAGGAAAAGGCATAAAGGTTGCCCATTTTGCAACCTATAAATATAGCATTCCCTTCAAGAAGAAAGCATATATATTGGTTTAATTGTTAGTAGATTTATTCAAAAGTATTTGAAAGTGTTTTTCTTTTATCTCTGTATGAAGAATGTAAATTGTGATCACTAGTTTAGAGATTGAAGGCTTTTAAAGGTCCTTTAGTCTAAGCCCTCATTTTACAGATGAGAAGACTGAAGCCCTGAGAAGTTAAATTATATGTCCAAGATCACACTGGTAACAAAATTACAGGATTGTGATTCAAATTTGAGTCCTTTTATGCCCATCTCAGGAATGGTACAAATAATTGTTAATGCTTTTCCAAGTTCATTTCAAGAGAACACACATGTCTGGTTTTCATTTTTTCCTCCCAGACTTGGTAAGAATGAATGATTACCTAGGATACATTCACATACACACACCCCCTTTAATTTTCCTACGCTAGGATGAAATCCCTGCCTTTCATAAATCCCCACCCATCTCCAGCCACTGTAACTTAGTTCCAGCACTAAAGGTTGGAATAAACAATTTGGTACTTCAGTAAATCTTGGCTAAGGTGCTTCTTTCACTGGCACAGGCCACAACTCAGTCATGACTTTATATCCCATGCAGTTCTTTTCCATGTCCTTCCATAAATGATCTATAAAGTATCTATCCAAAGTGATGAGAAATTGACTTTGTCTCTAAATATTTTCTGGATTCCAATGTGGCATTCTGGCTGTCCATCTGTCTTTTCTCTCTTTCTCTGTTACCACATGATCAACTTACTTGCTTTTCTGGCCATACAAGTCATGAATGATATCTTTTGGGTTAATTCTTATGCACAATTCATCTTTCGTAATATTTTTCAGCCTTGTACACCATGCATTATTCCACTGCATATTGGCTCACATGCAGCTTTACTGCTTCTGAGATTGTGGTGTTACCTTATTTTCCACCGTCTAACATCATTGAAAGGATATTGGTGTTTAAAAAAAATAAACTTTGATATCAGAAAACAGCTTAGTGTCAATCAAAATGCCGTATAATTTCTCAAATAATAGGCAGCCTGCTTTTCTCCTCCTATTCAATTGTAGTTCCAGCTTTTCATACATAAAACATCATGCACATAACCAAGAAAGTGCCTTCCTAAGACATATGTTTTGAATGACTAGCTCAGTGGCTGACTAATCCAACTGGATGTCCTAATCTGAGTAATATACATTCTTCCTCCCCCTTTTCCCACCCTCTGTTGATGGATAAACTGGAATTACTTGGATATATATATATATGTATATATGGGGGGGAGAGAGAGAGAGAGAGAAAGAAAGAGAGAGAGAGACAGAGAGAGGGAGAGAGAGACAGAGAGAGGGAGAGAGAGGGAGAGAGAGAGAGAGAGAATCATATCAAGCATATCAAGACTTTTTTGCACCTGGATTCAATGAAATCAGCATAATTTATTCCTAAAAGAGGAACATCCAAAAAACTGAATTAAGTGTGAGAAATCCTACTTCATTTACACTTTTTCCTAGACATTTAGGAAATGTGTTACCTAGACATAGGTAACACATTTGGTGGGTGTACCCTAAGTTGTGTCATGATTGATAATGATAACAAAGGTACTTTTGAATAAACATAGTTCCAGTTATAACTATCTGAAAAACTATGCAATCTTAAAAATATGTACATGATACAACTTGCTGGAGAAAATTCTTTAAGGCCAGATTTTACTCTATTGAATCAAATCATCAAAGACTTTTCTGTTATCAAAACATGAAATGTAGTAGAATCACATCTTCTATAGTATTCATATAATCATGTGACTATGAGACGTAGTTTGCTGGTGAAAATGATCTTCAATAATCTGCCCGCTCCCTCCTAATATTTCATTAAACATTAATGCATGCTTTGACTTTCTCTTAATTTTTAGAGATAAGAACGTAGGAATATATATATATGTATATATATATGTATATATATATATGTATATATTTTTATATATATACACACACATATATACACATACTCTACACATGTATATATGTATATATGTATATATACATATGTATGTATATACATACATGCATGCACATATACATATACGGAGTTTAATAATAGTACCTAACATTTATAAAGTATTGGCTGTGTGCCAGGCACTGTGCTAAGCACTTTACAATCATTATCTCATTTGATCATCACAATACCATGGGAGGTAGGTACTGTTATCATACCCATTTTACAAATGAGGAAACAGAGGCAAATCCAGGTTATTTGCCAAGGGTCACACTGTGCAGTTTGGACCATGTCATTTGTCTACTAAATAGCAGAGCCTCTAGGAGCTCCCTATCACTTCTGGAATCAGATACAAAATCCTCTCTTTGGCTTTCAAATCCCTTTATTACCCAGCCCCCTCCTACCTTTTCAGTCTTATTCTTGACATGTACTCTTTTACCCAGTGATCCTGGCCTCCTACCTATTCCACTAACAAGACAGTTCATCTCTTGGTTCTTGGATTTCTGTCTGGCTGTCCCCACTCTTTCAATGCTTTCCCTTTTAAACTCTATCTACTAAGTCCCAGACTTTCTTTAACTCCAATGAACAATTTTGTCTTTTAGAGGAAGTCTATCCCAACTAGTCTAAATTCTAGGATCTTTATTCTATTAATTATTTCCCATTTTTTCTTTTATAGAACTTGCTTTTTCTATATTTCCTGGCATACAGTGTTCCTCATTAGATTATCAAATTCTTGAAGGCAAAAACTTTGCTTTATCTTTTTTTTATTATTATTCCCAGTACTTGGGACAGTGTCTAGCACATAGTAGATATTTAACAAATGTTTACTGATTGATTGATTGCTGAGGGAAGGCACTAAGATTAAAAATGACTGATTGAAGCTTCAGGCTGAGAATTGAAGGAAAATGATAAAGTTAGGTGGGGGAGAAGAAGAAGGTGAGCATTCCAGGTACAGGAGACATGGAATGAAAATAACCACAGTTAGGAGATGGAGTGGCACGTTTGAGGAACATAATGGAGGCTAGTGTCAGTGGATTACAGAATACATTGAAGGGAGTATGGTATAGGAAGTCTAGAAATGTAGAAAGAGTCTAGGTTAAGAAAGGCTTTAAAGGCCAAAAATGATTTTACATTTGATATTGGAAGTAATAGCAAACTGCTGGAGTCTCCTAGGAGACAAGGAGGCATGAGATGTTCAGACCTGCACTTTTTGAAGCTTACTTTGTTGTTTGAGTAAAGGATGGACTGGCCAGGGGAGAGACTTACAGCAGGGAAACCAATCAACATTCCATAGCAATAGTCCAGGGATGAGATGATAAAGGGCGGCACCAGAGTAGTTTCAAAGGAAAACACAGGAATGGGAAGAGATATTGAAGGTAGAAACAATGGCACTTTACTAATGATTGTATGTGGACAGTGATAGAATGATGAGTAGAGGATAACAACTATATTTTAATCCTGTGTGACTGGGAGGTAGAGATATCATCATCAATAATCAAGATATTAGGAAAAGAAGAGAGTTGGGAAGGAAAAGATAATGAAGACAGTTTTGGACATGTTAAGCTTGAATTCTCTATGAAACATCCAGTTTGAGCTGTCCAGTATATATTTGGAGATGGGATATTGGAAGTCAGAAGAGAGATTAGGACCGGCCAAGTAGATATGAGAATATCTGCATAGAAATAATGCTTGAATCAATGTGAAAAGATATACACTGTTTTTTGTCTGTTTGGTTTGTTCTTTTAGAAGAAAACACAGAGAATAGGAGACTTTCCTCAGTTTGGTCACATGAATCCCAAATAGTTGTTCTCCAATAAAGACAAAACAAAAAGAAATAGAATTAAATGACAGCAGCAGTTGTATTGTAAGGATAATACAAGTATGTTGGAATTCCTACAGGGCCAAGAAATATTCTGCTATCCAAGGCTCAATGTTAATTCCTTCGTTTTGTAATCACAAGGTTATCATCCAACCCTGTTGCTGCATTTGACATAAAACCAAATGAGGATTCCTTGGATAGTTTGGGGGATTACTTCACAGATGAGGAAGAAAGAAAAATTTATTTGACAGGTGCTTGCAATGCAAGCTATCATAAAAGTTTTATTAAATTTAAGCCTGGTAATAACTTGCTGCCATTGAAACAATGAAGCAGTTGTACTGAGAAAAGAGCTATCAAAATGGAATGAGAAAAGTGCATTTAGGGGCATGATGGGAAGATATTCAGACAGCAAAGCAAAAAGTGAAATGAATTCTTTAGATCTGTATTCTAGAGTTTTCCACATGGATAGGCGCCAACTATAACAATAATTAAAATAGCACCATTTTTGAGGAAAAAATGTAACAGCTTTAGCTCTTTTTTTTAAAAAAATAAATCTCAAAGTTCTTGCTGCATTACTTTTAAACATCATTTCAGATAAGTATGTAAGGGATAAGCAGACATTTTTCTTTTATAAAAAGCTTGGTGATTTGATTGGCTTGTTTTGAGAATCCCCATGGTATAGTAGAATCACATGAGCGCCTGAGGTCTTGCGTCAGGAAAGATCATAATTTGGATCTTGGATCTGACCATATCTGATGATGGGCAAATTAGTTAGTGTGTCTGGCCCCCTGCTTCTTATCTTTAAGATGGGAACAGTGATACCTGAAGTACCTACCTCAGTAATTATTAGAAGATAATAGATATAAAGTGCTTTTAAAACCTTAAATGCCAAGCATATTATTATCCCCTCAATGCTGCTGAATACATCCCTGAAAATGAAGGCCACCATACTTCAAAAAAAGGAGCACTGGTAAATGACACAAAGAGCACTGTCTCCTATTCAAGCCTTGGAGAAAAATGAAATGGCACAGTTCAATGATACCTACAAGATGTGTTTATAAGTGGATATTTTGGTTAGGTGTATATGTGTCTAGTTTGGAGGCAAGTAGATGATGCAGTGGATAAGAAGCTAGACCTGAACTCAGGGAGATCTGAGTTCCAATCCAGCATCAAATATTTAGCAGTCATATACCTGGTGCAAGTTATTTAGTTTCTTTCAGTTTACTCACCTGAAAAATGGGCATTTTATCAGTACCCCCTGAAGTTTTTTCCTGTTTTCTTGTTTTTGTTTTATTTAATTTTTAATTTATGGACTAAAACAAGCATTTCCATAATATGGTATAATCCTAACAATTACAGTTTTGTAAAGATAAAATGAAATAATATTTATAAAGCACTTTGAAAACTGTAAAGAAAAGCTAGCTATTATGGTGGTGGGTATATACACATGTTAATGGAACATGGTTTGTGGAGATGCTATATTTTTCTGGTCATATACAGTGTGCCCAGAGGAGGATAACTCAAGGTGATGAAAGCATGCCATATAAAAACTGGGTAAAGTAGTAGGGGCTGATTAGTTTGGAAAAAGAAGGTTTAGAGAGGGGTATTTCATGTGTCTAAAATCACAAATCTATAGTCTAAGAATGGTACATAGCATTTGACAGTGGGGTGAACTTTACATTGGAATCCTCTACCATGTGATGGTACTAGGAGGAAGACAGGAGTTTACTTCTTTCATAAAGGGACAAAAATGATTGGTTTCATTAGCAATGAGACTTTCAAACTGAACTCAATGCACAGAGTGAAACCTACATCATTGACCTGGATTAGCCTGGTTAAAAAAAAAAATCAATTGCTTCCTTCATGGTAGCTTCTCCTCCTCTACCTCTTCTTTTTTTCATGTTAAAAATAAGTATCAGTTAATACCAGTAGAAACTGCAGTAGAAATAATAGTCATCATGCTAGGCAGCCTATAAAACCATTCTGATGAATTAAAGCAGAGGTACCATCTCCTTACATTGCATTTGTACACGTTCTTGAAAAGCAGACAATATTGTCTGTCACAATCTGAGTCCAATTGATTTTTCCAGATTTTTTTAAACATTTATCCCCCTCACAATACTTTATATTTCAGCCAAACTGAACTACTTCTAATCTCTTGTAGAAGACATGTAATTTCCTAACTCTTTGACTTTTCATAATCTATCTCTCATCCTTAGAATACTCTCCAATCTTATATCTCCTCTCTATATCCATACCTCCATTTATAGCTCAGGTCAAGTGCCACTTGCAACAAAATGTCATTTTTATCATCATTGTCCTCCCTCCTACAGTTGTGGGAAAACACTAAATCTTCATTCTCAGTGGAATTTACCTTATATTTATTTTGTATATATTGTATATTTAATATGTGTACTATCGATTCCTCCAAATAGAATATAAGGATATAAGGTCCTTGATGGCAGGGACTGTTTTATTTCTCATTCTTTGTGTCTTCAGCACTTAAGATACTGCCTGACAAATTTTAAGTACTTTAATAAATTCTCAATTAATTGAGCTGGATTGTGTTTTGAAGCTACTTTTTCTCAACACTTGGTTTTGATGGCATCAGTTATTAAATGAAAGGATATAATTACAAATATTACATAAAGAAAGTAAGATCAGCAGTGCAACTTCATTGGAAGCATACCAATTTTTTAAAAAATATTATTTGTTCTGTACATTCATTTTTTTTATTTTGAGTTCCAAATTCTCTCCCTTCTTCTTGCCCCTCACCCACCCATTAAGAAGGCAAGCAATATGATATCAGTTATGCAAGTGAAATCATGCAAAACATTTCCATATTAGCCATGTTGCAAAAAGAAAAAAAGTGAATTTGCATTCAGTATTTGTCAATTCTTTCCCTGTGGATGGCTAACATCATGTGTCTTTTGGAATTATCTTGGCTCATTAGATTGATCAGAGTAGCTAAATCTGCCATTGTAGATCATCATTGTAATATTTCTGTTATTGTGTACAATGATCCCTTGGTTCTGTTTACTTAACTGTGCATCAAT
>CM053581.1:521416335-521442177 GCA_028627135.1 Pseudochirops cupreus | reverse complement strand
GATCTTCCTATCAATTTAGTTAATTCATAGCAACTAGCTTTTAGAAATGAATATATTGCTAAGAATATATAGCAAAGATGTAAGTACAAAAATTTCCCTGCATCTCCTCTTACCTCCTCATTCTCCACCAAATTTCATACATAGCTGCTTTAGCTACAGAGGAGATTAGGATCAAACTTTAAAGGGTTGCTATAAAACATTCACTTTACCATTTTCACTCGCAAATCTAGCATTGCCAATACACAAAGACACTACCTTGTTTTACAAAAATAGCCTTTATGATGTAGGATCAACTCAGCATTGTTCCAGATTTCACAGGCCAGGGGCACTGCTAGTCTAAGTTCACTTGCCAGTCAAGTAAAGTATGGATTCCTGTCACTAAATTTCTGTTCTTCTTACCTAGTCCATTTCATTTTCAATTCTTTTGGTTAAGATAAGGAAAGTGGGGGAGGGGGTGTGTGCATGTGTGTGTGTGTGTGTGTGTGTGTGTGTGTGTGTGTGTGTTAAAATAAAAAAAAAAGGACAAAAGCAACAGCAGAGACATGCATTCATTCACAGATCAAGTGGAGGTGTCCCAGGCAGGGAGATAAAAAGGACTGAGTCTTTTTTACCAAAAGTCACTTACCCTCTGCATGTCTCAGTTTCCTGATATGTTAATGGAAATAATAATGATACCTGTCTACCAGAATTCTGAGAATAAAATGAGATATTTGCAATTTTCAGACCTTAAAGCACTACACAGGGTGGCTAGATGGCACAGCGAATAGAGCACCAGCCCTGGAGTCAGGAGGACCTGAATTCAAATCCAGCTTCAGACACTTAACACAAAACTAGCCATGTGATCTTGGGCAAGTCACTTAACCCGAATTGCCCTGTCTCCCCCTCCCTCCAAAAAGGCAAAAAAAAAAAAAATTAAAAAGCACCATACATGTGCTTATTGTTGTTAACTAGACCTCCAAAGACTAAAAACATTTCTTCACTTGTACACAGCCCAGGACAGAGAACAGTTTTCAGGTTAGTAGCGTTCAAGTATTCACTGGCCCAGCAACCAAGCAAAAGGGTCCTCTTTGTAAGGAAAACGATTAGAAAGTGTTAGAGAACTTCTGGGCTGTGGCCCAATGCAATATTCACAGCAACAACAGTCACTATGAAGATACTTGCATAGTGCTCAATCATGGAATGTAACAGATTTTCTACTTAGAAGACAGAAGCAAAATATTTATTCAGACACCAGAAAACTGAATCCCCAAATCAGTAAGCTGATTCCATCACAGTAGCAAAGAAGTTAATAAGCCACAACAGCACAGAGAACCACAGCATCCTTTAGCCTTCCCACAAACCAACATTTATTCACAGGCCTAACTGTCTACTTACCTGTTGTTGTCTTTCCACTCACCATCTAGCTGTTTTGACTCCCAGCTTCCTGTGGGCTCTGCTCCACTCTTCAGCAAACTCCTCCTACTACAGGCTCCATGTGATTACATTCAACCTATTAGGAGGCAGAGTATATTTTCAAAGCAGGGAAGATCTTCAAATTCCCATTACCATTACATGAGCAGGCACAGAAGTGGAGAGCCGGGACCCTCTACTCCACATTATCCAGAACCTTCATAAGCAGACTCTCCAATGCAGAGTATGGTGTGACTGCTCATCAGTTTTCTGCCCTAATTACATATGATTTCAATGACTTTGAGAGGCAGAGAAGGAAAAAACATAACAGAAATAACTGAGAACTTAAAAAGGTACAAGATCGTAACTTCTACATATATTCAACAAGCACAGTAATATAGAATATGATGAAATGAGTAAAAATAACAAGGACAGTGATAATAATACATAGCACTTATCCAGCAGCTGAAGGTTCATGAAGTATCTCCCTGAATCCTCACAACAAACTTGGGGCATTGGTGCTATTATTATTGTTTCATTTTTACAGATGTGAAAACTGAAGCATACAGAGGTTGTCAAGTCATTTTCCCAGGATTATACAACTAGTAAGTATCTGAGGTTAGATTTGACCGAGTCTTAAGTGATTACTATGTGCTAGATACTGTGCAAAATATGGAAGATGATTCAAGTAACTGTTGGTTTCTGATCATTTGCGTGACTGATTCAGATAAAAGTAAATTTCTTCATGTAATTAAGTGCCCATATGGTAAATTGTCAGAGAACAGATACAACTGCACAGTTAGATAAGTGAAAAGCAAATTGCGATACATTCTGGACCACGAAGGGAGAAAAGACAAGGAAAAGTAGAAGTGTTTTATTTCCTTTGGAGGCAACTCATTCCAGGGGTTTCCTTAGGAGGCATCTAATGCCTTTGCCCTTCTGGTCACCTTTGTTCTGCAGCAAGAAGTCATTGACTGATGTAACATAGCCCTTTCTTGAGAATTCCCAGAGAAAGACTTGAATCAGTGTCCTCTGACCTAAACTAAACAGTCAAGAGCTCTTGAGGGGCAGAACAATAGTAAGGAGTTTGCCACTGAAGAAATGCCAAAGGAATGTTAACAGCCTTTCAGGAGTGAAGTGAGGGGAGATTTATTTAGTGTCATTGAAGAGTATCAGAGAAAAAGAGATACCCTTGAGCTGGTGACAAGCCATTATTAACCCACTGCTAAGAGAAAAAGAAGAAAAGGACAGAGATGGGGGATAGAGAGGGAAAAAGGGAGAGAGAGAAAGAGAGGGAGAGAGGGAAAGAGAGAGAGAGAGAAAGGGAGAGAGAGAGAGAGAAGAGAGATGAAAATTTTCACAATGGAACTTAAACTGCAGTCCAACTTATTTTTGCTTTTTTTTTTTTTATGTTGTGTGTACACTGGAAGAAATTTAAAAAAAAACATTCATTTCCCAAAGCTTTGTCAAGTACAATGTAAAAGGTAATATGTCCCATTGTGTATGTTGTACAATCCTTTGATATCCCCACAAGATCTACTTCAGATAACATCTTTTTAATGAAAGATATAGCCTTTTCAAAATGGTTTAATGGCATATTGGCTTGATCTCCCTGTATCAAAAGCAGGCTTTAGATCATGTTTATCTTTTGTAAATCCCTAAAGGCATGCTTTGGGGGGGCTTCAATCTTCTACCTTGTATTAAACTTTTATTTCACAACTCAAAGGTCTACTATATAAATAGCTGACTCCCCAGTTCTCTGTTAGAGAGGTACTAGGTAGGACACTCTGGATATTGGCTAAAAGGGATTGCTTTTACAGTCTCTTAAATCTTCTTATAACCATAGTAAATATAATTGATTTTAAATGCCATCTGCATGGAATAACCATTTATACCAACCAATTTTATAAAGAGGTTTCAGATATGTGCTTCTCTTTGTCTGTATTAAACGTATGCAAATAGGATATCTTTTTCTTTCTTTCATTATTATTTCTTTCTTTCCTTGACAATTCTTTCTTTCCATAGAACCATGGAAGGTATTGTTTCAGTTATAATTTCATAGTTAGTGTTAGTTTCTATAACATGTCCATTTCCTGATATGTTTCCCCTACTGCTGATGCCCTTTACACACAATAAAATAGTTATAGAAAATTAGCTGACCAAAAGAGTACCTGTGATAGCATTCACAACAACCAGTACCTGTTCTTCCTCAACTCTCTACTTATAGGACAGTGATGTGAATGTTTGTTTTCTCTTCTCCAAGACTGACATTATGACCAATGACTAGTCATCACAATTATTTAGGGTTGTTAGGGTTGTTCTCATTTATATTATTGTGATAATTGCATATAGTTTCCCTGGCTAAGCTTTCTTCATTCTGGATCAGTTTGCATAACTCCATCCATATTTCTCATTTGTCTTTTCAAATGGAAGAATGATATTCCATAATTTTCATGGAGAAATTTTATTTTAACCATTCTTAATTTGCTATATGAAGTTTGTAGAAGACTATTTATACAGTTACATAAATGTATACAAATTATACATGTGTATAAATGTGTGTATATATGCACACATATGTATTGACATATTGCCAAATTGTTACCTCTATGTATACACATGTGTTTAGATACATGCCTGCTTATATGTATGTGTATGAGTAGTACATATGGATACAAACAAAAATGTGGTATTTAATAAAATATTCATAAACATAGAGTTTTTGATTTTTATGTCAGTTATATATATATATTACACATATAAATTATGTATTTGGGTGTATATTACATGTTACTCATGTGTATATACATATCTATATATATGTATGTATATATCTATATTACAAAAACAGAACTATAGATATGAATATTTGGGTTTCTAGGGACTTTCTTTCAAGGTGTTATGTTATGAATATTATTCTCTCCCTGGCAGGTAAGATAATTCCTATTTTTTTTTTCTTAGAGAACTAGCTGATCAGGAGAATGTTCTGCTACACTACCACCCAATAACTTTGAATCCTAAAATGTTGTATGCAGTAGTCAGAAAGTTAAACATGAGGAGCAAGGGACAGTGAGTGGCAGGCAAGATGCCAAACAGAATATTAAGGTCCCTAAGTACCGATAATAGGACATATCATCATTTCAGATGCAGATCAAAAGAAGAAGACATTATGGAGGCAAGAAAAAATACTTGTATTATTTTAGGATCACTAGAATTTTTTTAAAGCAGACTGGGGATCATTTTGATTGTCCCAGGAGGACTTCCTGTGCTTCAGTTGTGGGAAGACAAAACCAGAACATCAAAATTATTCAGTTATTACTAGGCATTTGCTGGCATTACTCTTAAAGCCTTCCTAATTTCAAGGTGTTTTTTTTTTGGGCAGGGGGCTGGGTGTTTGTATGGCTTTTCTTTTCTAGATTTCATTAGTTTCTTTATCAAGAAACTGCTAAGTAGAATTTATCAGTGCATATATGTCAAGATTAATTGAATAACCAGAGCCAAATCAACAGAATGTTAAATAATTTATTGAAGGATCCTATTCAAGAGGGCAGGAAATGAAACGTACTATAAATGGGTTTCTTCAAATTTTAGAAAAGACTCAGTTCAATCTGACATTCACAACAGTTCAATCAAATACAACTCTATAAATGCTGTCCATATTCTACATTTCATTTCTACTCCTTAAAATTATAGAATATAAGTTCATTTGAAAATTTTATAAGCTCCTATATTGCTTCAATTTAGTAACCTAAACCTCAAAGCAAACAAGCCAAATATACTTTGAAATACACAATTTATTCCAAATAAGTAAACTCCTTCAAAAGTGATTGTGGATTAATCAAACTGAAGTATGTTAGACCTTTCTTGAAGAGTCACCATGATATCTGACGTTGCTAAAATATGGTTGAGTTTTCACAATATTCCTCTAGACTCTTTATTTCCTTTTCGATTACTATGTCAGCAGCATGGAGATGTACCATGGGATATAAAGTGGAATTGATTAAGGTACTACAAGTTTGTACCTATACTTCTTGTTCAAGTATGGATAAGGGTAGGGATGTGTCTATAGCAAAAATTAAGGTAATCTGAAAACCTAGGCACAATCATTAAATATTAATGCTTTAAATTTTATTTCAAGGATTGTTTTTGTGTACAGAGCTTCTCAGCACTGGACAATAGTTTTCCACTCTTGCCAGTCTTCACAAACTATTCATAATCTTAGTATAGAAGCTCTTAGATTACTTTTATTCAGTTTTTGTTTTTTCTTAATAGAACAAGATGTCATTATTTCCCAAAGCACTAGTTACATATCACATAAATTCTCCCAACTTCATCCCTCCTCCAACCACCAATACAGGTCTGTCTCTTATCTTGCCAGACCAAACTTCATTCTAAGCTTCAACTGAATTTCACTTTTTGATGTTTCAAGAACACTAAATAGGAACAATGATGTTTCAACTATTACAATCTAATCATAATCAATATTCATTTCAGCTATATCTAGTAGTCAGTCTGTCAATCATCTTCTTTCCTAACCATTAGTTTGAGGAAGAGCAGGTACTGGTTGTTGTGAATGCTATCACAGGTACTCTTTTGGTCAGCTGATTTTTTTATAATTATTTTATTGTGTGTAAAGGGCATCAGCAGTAGGGGAAACATATCAGGAAATGGACATGTTATAGAAACTAACACTAACTATGAAATTATAATTCAAACAACACTTTCCATGGTTCTATGGAAATAAATAATAGTAATTAATTAATTATAATTAAGTAATTATATTATATGCAAATAATTATATTTAATAATACATAATATTATATTTTAATAATTATATAATTACAAATTATAAAAACATGAATAATCATATTGTTATTAAGTAATAATAAGTAATAAAGATAACTAATTAAGTCACCCTAGCAGTCAACCCAGAGACTATTTCATAGCTGCTTATTTATCAGACACCTATTTGTTATACAGATTTTTTAAAAGGTCAAGCTTTTATGCACAGTGTAGAAAAAAATCATTTTAAATTGCGTTTAAAACTATTGTGCTATGTTGTATTTAGAAATCTTTTGATGTAAGGTTCACAAATGAAGTGGTGAAAAAGAAAATCTACTTTAAGAATTAGGAGGTGGTCTGAAAGCAAAAATATAATGACTTTAAATGACATACAAGATATGAAAATGTGGAGTTTCAAAGATAAGGGTCTATAATATGATAAGCTCTTAAAAATGCTTATTGATTGATTTGACTGATTGATTTAGAGCTGGGAGGGGCAATACTGCCATGTCCAGAATGTTTTCTGATAAGAAAGCATCATTATTTCATCATCATTATTATTAGAAACAGGTTTCAATGGATAGTGGTGTGGAATAGATTATGGATATCCAAAGAAGAAGAGATATAGAAAGATATTATACAGGCTACACAAATGTGGGCCATTGCATATATTATCAGATTCATTAATGTATTGTTTAGTTTGAATTATTTTTCTCTTATTCTTTTTTCTTAAAAACAATTATTTAAGTGGTGGTCCTCTAGGAAGAGATAAGGGGAAGGGTTCAAAGAGAAATTATTTTGTTGTTTAGTCATGTCTGACTGTTGCCCTGTTCTGGGTTTTCTTGGTAAAGTTGTTGGAGTGGTTTGCCATTTCTTTTTCTAGCTAATTTTACAGAAGAAGAAATTGAGGCCAAAAGGGTTAAATGACTTGCCACAGTTAGTAAGTGACTGAGGTTTGGTTTAAACTAATGTCTTACTTACTCTAGGCCCAGCAGTCTATCCATTAAGTCATCTAGTTACTTAATATATTGTTCAGTTTTTCTCAAATTGTTTTCCCCTGTTTTTATTGGGTAAGGATTTCGAGGATGTGTAGGAGTAAGAAACGTACATTAGGAAATACAGGTGATATAAAAAAATGTCAATAAAAGATTATTTAATAAAAAAGATTAGCGGAAATCAGTTAAGCCAGAAAGTTTATTAGTTAGGAGCTGGTATTTAGGCAGTTATATTTTATAAAATCTTACTTCAATTGATATTTTCTTATAATAATAGCATTTAAGAATATATATCATTAGCATTTAATCATCATACATTCTCTTTGAATGAATTAAAGAAAAGGTTTTTATTAAGCCTTATGTATAAGATATCTGAGGTAGAAATACAAAAACAAAAGACAGTGTCTACCCTCTAGAAGCTCATATTCTAATGGAGAAAGATAACACACGTGTGGGAATGGTAGCCAGAATCTTTCAGTTCTGTGACTTCTCTGAATGATGAGTAGGATCTTAGCAGAGTAATAGTGACATTGAGTGCAATCAAGTTTTGAACAAAAATGTTTAAACACAGTTTAACATAAATATTCCCTAATGGCTGCTATGGGTGGTTAATGTCATAACATTGCCTATATTTCAGGGTAGCAAATCAAATTGCCATTCAAAAGGAACAAAAAATAACATCACATTTACAATTCACAAAATATTTTCACTGCAAGGACTATGAGAGTTAGGTAATTAAAATATTATCATTTTTATTTTTACAGATTGAGGAAGTGAATTTAAAGAGAGATTCAGTGACCTACCCATAATCCAACAGCTAAAGACGTATGAAGGGCTAAGATGTGAACTTAAACCTACCTGATTCCAAAACTGGTTCCAAGTTAGGAGCCAATGTCTACTTAACTTTCATTACAGTTCAAGATACCCTATACCAAACTTAGACTTAGGTCATTCAGTCTGCATCAATGATTGACTGAAAGAAAGTAAATGAGTACTTTGGAGTGCCAAAAACTGTGCTGATGACTAATTATGAATACAGTAGTCCTGATCTTCAAGAGTTTTAGGGAGATGACATATGGAGAAGAGTGTTAGTTAGGAAAGAATGTTTTGGTGCGAAAAGTCACAGGGTAAGTAACAGAGCCATCAAGGAGTTGATTGTCATATCCATTCCAAAAACAGTTATAGTAGTAATCTGATTATTCTTGTCAGAGCAAGGTATGAGAAGGGACCTATACAAATGGAACTAATAGGTTGGTTGAGTGAAGGGAAAGGTTATAGCCAGCAAGGTTATATGACTAGTATGTGAAGCATGGTATGATCTGGGGCCAGCCAGATATGATGAATTCAGTCATCAGAAATCAAGATCAGAAACAGATCAGAATAAGGTTAAGGTAAAGCCAAGAATACAGGAAGTCAGAATTAGGAGGAGTAGGGGAAATGCTATGTTATAAGCTGAATAGAGAGACAGAGACCCAACAGCAGCAAAGGTTAGAGTGCCAAATGGGCTCTGATGCTTAAATATATCAGTTTGAGTATCTTGGATCTTGGATCATATAATGGCTTGACTGCTTCTTCTTGGAGTTCAACACGATGAAAAGTGTCTAGCAGACAAACTGAGACTTTTCTCAGTCAATGGAAGAATTTAGGAAACCTTCCCTGGATAAAAATCACTTGTTCTTTCTCTCCAACACAGAGGCAGCCTGCTTAGGTTTTTAAAATCAGCAGAAAGATAAACTTGAGTGAAAGGGTTGTTCTATTTTTAAGAATCTGATCAACCTTTACTAATGGCACAAACCCAGTTAGCCATTTTAGGAACTATAAAAAGATATGTTCTTTCTCTCATAATCTCCAATGAATAAAGCACCTATTTCCCTGTGTTAGAATTATATACAAGTTTTATTTGGAAAGGCCATTTTGTTTTAATTCAAATGTACTTTTAAAGTTTTGTTTCCAAATTTGTCTAGCATCTAAATTTATTTTACCGAGTTCTCCAAATAAATTCATTGTGTGAAAAAAATAAATATATTTTCGATTTTCAAAGTCATTTCAGATTCACTGATTTGAAGAATAGAATAGTTCATTTTGTTAGATTTTTCTTCTGGGTTTCAATCTCAGAATGACTATCCTCAATTTACCACTACTGCTGAAATAATTTTCTATTTTGCTAATTTTCCTTGAGGCAGCTAGGTGGATCAGTGGATACAGCACAGGGCCTGTAATCTGGAAGACCTGACTTCAAGTTTGACCTCAGACCTTACTAGCCATGTGATTCTGGGCAAGTCATTTAACCCTGTTTGCCCCAGTTTCCTCATCTATAAAATCAGCTAGAGAAGGAAATGGCAAACCACTCCAGTATCTTTGCCAAGAAAACCCCAAATGTGGTCATGTAGAGTTGGACATGACTGAAAAGATAGAACAACAATCCTCCTTGAGCAGCATTTTTATTCTGAACGAGGGTAAAGTAGTTGAGATATATTTTATTGTCTTTGTCTTGGGAGGTAATTTCTCTACTTCTCTAGTTTTGAAATGCCTGTGGAAATCAATTGGACATTTATTGGATTTTCTTATTAGCCCAGAATCAAACAGTGCCCCCATCCTCAAAGTTATCTTCTAGGTTCCTATAGTGGAAATACTATAAAAGTGGACACCCAAAGCACTGATCATACACTTTCCTAAGGCAAAAGGAGAAAAAAACAAAAAACAAAATGAGCAAACAAAAATAAATTTGGAACTTAGCAATGAAAAGCCTTATGGGATACATGCTGAAAAACTGGTCATGGAGTCAAAAAGATCTGAATTCAAGTTCCAGCTCTTACATACACTGCCAATGCGACCCAGAAAAGTCTCTTAATGTTTTCCTGCTCTTGGAAACTCAGATGAAAAATTATAGAGACTGCCACACTACTGGTAAAGAGAGTTTCCCAGCCTAGAATGTCCTTAGACAAAAAAAAGCACAACTCTAATTATCCCCCCTATCACTTAAGGAAATGGGAATTGTGTAATATTTGAGTGAGAAAGTAAAGGGTAAACACCAACCCCTGAGAATACCAAGTATAGCAGGTACACAAAATTGATACCCTATTCCACAGGGAAGCTGTTCCCTTCTCCAAAGTGATTAGCCATTCTACATAATATTTAAATTCCTTTAGTATTAGGAATTTCCTCAGGATTTGAAGGAGGCTATTTGTTAAGATTCCTTTTTTTCACTGTTAAGGACCCATAAGGATTTGCTACAAAGGAATAACCATCACTGAGGAGGAAAAGCTGACCCCTGGCAACATTAGTGGTATCTACATTATTGAGACCTCTCTATCTATATGTCGTCATGTAATTTAGCATTTGAATTCAAATTTGTTCATGTATTCTAATATTTAGCAGCCTTATTTTTTGAATAATTTTCTTATATATAGAATAACTCAAATTAGTAGTCACTAGGGTTTACAGAGTTTTCACTGCCTTCTTAACACTAAATTAAACACTGACTTTCAGATATACTAGATGGTATAGTACCTGGCCTCAGAGGGTATATAATCACTTGACAGAAGGAGGATTATATAACTAAATCAAGAAAAAAAAAACACATAGCAGAAAGGTACATAAAAGACAAAGCTGAATGGAGAGTTTAAGTATATGGTGGAGTATTCAAAAATATGTTGATCATATTTAATAATTTATGATTAAATCCTTTATGAAAATATTTATGTGGGATTGGGGGACTACTCTGAAAAAAATCATGGAGAAAGTAAAATGAACTACATTTTATTAGTATGGAAATTGCTTGGTCCATGGAAAGCAAAGATTTCTGGAAGGGAGAATATAAGAAACTATTCCACTTCTGAGGTGAGAGGGAAAAAAAGTAGCAACCACCAGTGTTTAGAATCCCATGGTTTTATTCCATTTACAAACATTAATTTCAGTGCTGGTATTCCAAATGTGAGATCTTCATCTAATGAATAACAAGAGTGATATATTCACGAACCAACTGAATCCTATCAGTCTCCACATTTTCCCTATAAATGCAACAAAAATAAGATGAAGTTGAAAGCAAATGAAAGGACCACTAAGGGGCAGATGAATGCATTAATGGGGCTGGTTTTATCATAAATCCAAAGGCAGAAGATGAAATTCATGGGACACCATTCATTTCATGTTGCAATTTTTAAGACAAGAATTTTCTGTGGTAAAAAGGTGCTACTTTTAATATTTTGGTTTGTGTGTGACTTTTTTCTCTGACATATAGGAAGTTTAGGAATGGCTTACTGGTGAGTCAATGAATGGATATCTACTAAGTTAGTGAGGTACTGTAGAAAGAATGCTGATAGAGTCATAGCATTTTACTTCAAATACTTATTTTTACCATTTTCTATTGGAATGATCTTGGCAAGTCATTTAATATCTTTGGAGCTGTTCATTGTGAAAATAAGAGGGGAAGGTGGTTTTCATAAAGTATGACATCCATTTATCAAGTCTATGATTAATGAAGTGTTTCAGAATAATGAAGAGCCTGAATCTTAAGAGTTCTTGGCCCCTTGTGGATTTTTGTCAACCTGAAGTTGAACCACAGTATAGAACCTGCTCTGGGTTGAGTATACTACTACTACCACTCACTGATAATAGTCCCCTGGAAGTGGCTACTCCATCCTCTTTTGGCCACTGGGTGTAACAAAAAATAAAGTAGGATTTTTAGCTGTTTTTCTTTTGGAGTTGTTTTCCAGTCTCAGGCTAAAGTTATAAACATCTGAAGGATTAACCCCAGGTAATCCAAAACTGTAGCACATTAGGTGCTGAGGGGTTAGAGCTTCCATACTTTTGGGCACTAAACCTGCCAGGTGCTAAATTGCTGTGCTATGCATCCTGGCTACACAGATGAACTGAGTCAATCAGGTAACACATGTGGGTTATGCACATTGGCTCAGCCAATTAAGTACTACATATGTGGGCTATGCAAGAGGGCTCTCTGAATTGAGCCAATCAGATGATGAATAAAACCTTATATAAACTGGAAGATTGATATTGCCTCCAGGTTCACTCACTGGAAGAATGCTTTGCCTAAGAACTCTTGATGTCCTGGAAGAAAACTCTGGATAGTCATTATTAAAGGGCCCCCAGACTATGAATGTGAACCCAGAGAAGAAAATGAAGAGAGAAAAAGAAGATGAAGAAGAATATGAGCATTGAGAAGGCTAGTGGTGGCAGCAGCAGCAGCAGAGATTTGCTGAAAGGGTTTCCCAGTTGTGAAAGTGAATTGAGCTATAGGGCAGAGACCAGCCAACAGGAAGGAGGCTTAGATTAAGCCCTTTCAAGAGCTATTATCAAGGGACCTATGTACTTTAAAAGTGAACTGAGATCAAAGTGTTGTTAATGTGCATAAATATTGTTGCCCTGTTAAATTTTGTTTTCCCAGAGAAAGAAGCTGTGGGCAGGAGCCCCTGGAGCCTGCCATCAAAAAGGAGCAGAGAGGGCTTAGAGTGTAGTAGTCCCTTCCCCCATAAACTGAGACAAGGAGCAGGAGTGGAGTGTCTGGATCTGTGTCAGGATCTTTGTGGAGTCTTGAATTAGCCTTTCCTCATAATGTCTAGTCAGTTTTTTGCTCCCAATGAAGAAATGGCCATAAATGGCCCAACAAAGTTCTTTTCCAGGCAAGAAGTGTAAGGAGACCAAGACCAACATTGAGATAATCTCCTCTTTCTCCCTTCCCTAAACAATGCCTTTCTTAGTGTCTTGGTCAATATTTGTCTCTCCTGGCATACCATTCAGTTGAATCCTGAATTCAAATAGTCCCAGGTTTGATGCTGGACCAAGAGAGAAAGACAAAGTCCCTGAGTCAATCATAACAGATCTTAGGTCATACCCAGGGAGGCCTCTAGTCCTTGTTCATGCCTGTTGACTATCAAGATGTATCATCCCCTGATAAATACATCAGAATCAAGTGGCCTGGGGTGATTCCAACTCTGTCCCAACATATGAGTAACCAGTGTGATTCAGAGAAACCATATAAGATTATTTTGGTAAGGTATCAACAATTCTCTGCTGCACATCATTCCCTGTCTTATAACTTTAGTTTACTTATGTTCAGAGAGAAGGATGGGGCAGGAACTCAGAGCTAGGATGCTAAGGATTGTTTTAAAAAGTAAGAAGTTTTGGTACCTGTGTTATTGTTGTGGTGTGCCTGTCCTTTATCTTCGAAGAGGACTATGGCATCAGGGAAATGATGACATGGGTTGGAGTTGGCTTTGACTTGAGTGAGGGAGGACTACACAAGGTCACTAGACTAATTTTCTCCTCTAGAGCCATCTGGATCCAGTGACCAGATAATCATCAGAATGACTGGAGATGACCCAGGATGCAATGGGAGACCCTGGCCCTTTTAGGCTAAGGCCTTTTTAGTACTCACTTAGACTCTTGGGCAGCGGTTCTCAACCTGTGGGTTATGTTCAATTTGTAACAATGAAAATACATCCTGCATATCAGATATTTACATTACAATTCATAACAGTAGCAAAATTGCAGTTATAAAGTAGCAATGAAAATAATTTTATGGTTGGGGGTCACCACGACATGAGGAACTGTAAAGGGTCACCGCATTAGGAAGGTTGAGAACCACTGAGAGTAAGGTAACACCTATTTGGTGAATATACCTCTTTAAGAAGTAAGTCGAGGGATGGCCCCTTTAATTATGAAACAAACAAACTAATCTAGCTGGGAGGGGAAGACTCTCAGGGTTGCTGTTCCAAAGAACCAGAAAATAAAACAAAACAAAATTATGCAAATCTTTAATTCTATTTCAATCCATCAGTAGTTTAGATTTTATTTTATTTTGATATCTCATACACGGCCCCTTAAAAACAAAAGAATTAATAACATTGATTAATGCTTCCATTATCCAAGTGAAAGAGGAGAATATGATTTCCACAAAGCTATATAAATGAATTCTTTGGCAAGAGGAATTCTGAAATCAGGTTCCTTATACCTTTATGACTTAATAATGCGTTTTCTGGAAATATAATCCCTTTAAATGAAATTCTTAATTAATTGCTTCTTGATAGTGAGAATTTCCTAAAATCAAATTTCTAAAACTTCTGAACCATTTAGAGAAATGCTATGCAATTTTATAAGGGCAAAGAAAACTTAATTTAGATCAAAACTTTAAAAAAAAACCCAACAACTTTACAGTTTTGTAGCAATAATAATTTTAAAAAAAAACAAACCTCCTCAGGCACCCTGCCATTTGTACACAGAAAACAAAATATCCTGCAGGGATTCTTTCTCTTTCTCTGTCTACATTTTCCTTCTGTCTTTTTCTCCAGGGTTCCTTATTTGAATCCTCCAAAGCACTACTTCACAGCTCACTCCAGCTGACATCTTTCATGACCTCCCAAAGGCAAAACTCAAACAATTTTGTTTTTGAGGAGTTCTAACAGTATGATGTTTTAATGGCTTGCAAAGTCATTACATGTTATTTCAGCTAACCATTTAAAAATGTAAAATTTTTATTTTCTTCTGGAGTATACATTCATCAGAATTCTAATTAATATTTGAAACCCATTAGTATGAATAAATTATCCTATTTATATAACTGTTCTGTATAACATTCTGTGATTAATATTAAAAAATAATAGCAAGAGGTATCTATCATAAATTAAATATCTAATTCAAGTTTCCAAAGACTGTCTGTTATGAAATAGCTAAAAAAAAAAAGTGATCTGAAATACTAAAAATAGTAGATAAGGTTGGGAATGTATTTTTTTAAAAGTTAAAACAATAATAACAGTAACCAAGCAATCCAAACAGAATTCTTCAAAATTATAATGATCAAACTGACTCCAAAGAAAACATGAGTAGGTGCCTTCCCTTTACTTTGCAAAAGTGAAAGATTGAGTAAATCATCAGGCTATTTTTTGGTGGGAAAATTAGCTAGATCTCTAAATGTGGCTCATCTTTTTTTATATGCTATATGAAATTTTTTTTCTTTATTATGCCACTTTTACACGGCAAAGTTTTTCATTCCATCGCTATCTTTAAAAAATTGAGAGATATCAAACCATCTATATGACAGCACAATTAGGTGGATTTGAAATTTTATGAGTCAACAAAAAGAAGACATTAATGCATAAAAGTCAACTTGGGGAGAGTTTTAAATTGGGTAGAGTGGAGGGAGGTCCTTTCCTTGATTCTATACTTTTCATCATTTTCATCAACAACATGGAAGAAACCATATACAACACAGTTGACAAAATAGCTAATGCACTTTATTAACAAGTTTGAACCAAATGGGATCTAAAGAAGACAAAATAATGCCAAATTAAAGGAAACAAAAGTCCATTAGAAACAAAAATGGTTGTCTTTATTGTCATGCTACAAAGAGGGGAAAATATAAGTCAATTTATAACATGTATATTTCAGCATGCTTTATTTTAGCATATGACTCAGTTGGCTAGACTTTGGATGGACAGAAAGTACAAAATATGAGCATACTACCAGAATCTTCTTTTGTGCTTCCTAGGGAACTATTCCTCTGAACCTATAACTGCTATTGATGTACTAAAATAAGTGTAAGTGATGTTGGCATTTCAGGATGAATCTTCAGTATCAACACAGTTTAAAGCCAAATTATTTATATTGAAAAATAGTTTTATTTTCAATGTAATTTATCATCATTCTCTTTTTTGGATCTCCAATTAAAAGTTTAGGAACACTAATTTACCACATTTCATGTGTTTGTTATTTTGAAATTTTTTTTTCGTGAAGTCATGATTATTGTTTTGTTCAGCTTGGAAATTATATATAATAAATGTTCAGAATAGTTCTAGTCACACGTAGCTACTATATGTTGGTAGAGGATGGATGGAATTATCCTGGATTTTTTTTTATACAACCTTTAGATGATAAATAGTAATTTTATGTAAATGTCAGGGTGAATAGCCAACCCAGTACAAAGGATATCAATTGTCCTGAAAATGACCTTGGATTAAGTTAATCATTCCTCCCCCACCCCCACCCCCTGTGACAGATTTGCATAAGGGTGAGTAGAGATAATTTCTGGTAAAACATCTTGTAAAAAACTACAAAATGGAAAAATGACTTTTGAACTTTTATCATATAATTCATGAGGTGACAAGGAACTCCACTTCAGAGAAAACTACAAATTCTGTGTATAAGAAAAAAAGAATTAGAAATACACACACACACACACACACATACACACACACACAAATCCATATTTTATTGAGAAAGAAAATCTCCCAAAATTAGGGTTTTGTAGGTAATTTTATTATAATTATAATAATAATAATTATTATTATTAGGAAACTGCCTTTATTCTATTAGCAGTTGGAAAAAATTTAACTGATACAGAAAAAAGTTTAGTCAGCTGGAGAGGAATGAGAAGTTCAAAGGGAACTTTGGCCACCAGTAAAGAGAATGGGTAGCAAGCTCCCCCAGGAGATTAAGGGGAGTCACCACTATAAGAGTAAGATATAAAGAAACATTGTATAGACCAAGATGCTGCAATTTGAGTTCAGACCAATCTCCCTGAACCATGGCATTGCCTTGGGTTGGAACCAATTTCCCATTCACTGACCCCAGGCTCCTGGAGACAGGATGGACACTGGGCTATGTTGTGCAGAAAAGGAATTGCTAATGGCTGTCATTCACTGGAGAAAATGACCAAAAGGAATTTCAAATGTTTTTCCATATGACTTTATGTCCAAATACTTTCTTTAAAAAACAAACAGAGAAACAAACCCAAAGAGATCTTCTGTAGAGATAACAAATATCAGTATTAGGAAATCCAATTATACAAAAAATACATCGAAGCTGGGGTAGATATGTTTATTTTTTTGGTAACATACATTAAATGGCACTAATTACACAGTAACCCTAAGGTAACTAACATGAAACCAAAGAACTGTAGCTTTGCCACAGCTGTATGGAGACTTGCCATCTCTGGCTGGGTCCCATTTTCAAACAATTGGATTATACCCTAGAGCTATACCAATAAAAGCCTTGTAAGAAGTCTTGCTCTGAAGTGACTTTGTATTTATTCCCCAGAGGGCCCTGTAGCTGACAGCAACAGGATGTGTTAGGTATAAAAATAGTTAAAGCCCAATTCACAAAAGTTATCACCTTTTCTCTTTATAGAAAGACGCAAGAAGTTAAGAATTCCCTTGAATTAGCGCCAGATGTGGGAGAATGAAAAAGGTTATTAAGAGCAATGTCAGAGGGACCCTAGTGTGGACAGATGTGTTGGACATGGGTTGTCATTAAACAATCATGGTTGGCTTCTAAATACCGGTAGCAAGATAATTTCTGATTTGTAAATCTCTTAAAGTAAATTATAGATAAATGAAAAAGGCCAGTAATCATACACTAAGATTAATAAACAGCACTTCAAAAAGTAACCGAGTGAGGGTTTGGGCTTTCCACTGTGTTTACAAAACAAGGCACTCGGAATTTTTCTTCTCACGTCTGGCTTGCAAAGCCACTCTTGTGGCCATTTCAAAAACCGCCCTCACACTGTCTTTGGTCTTTGCTGAACACTCCATATAACCAAATGCACCAATCCGATTTGCCATATCTCTGCCTTCTTTAGGTTTCACTAGCTCCTGCTTCATCTTGGCCAGCTCTACTCTCGTGTGCTCATGATTTCGAAGATTCTTCTTGTTCCCAACCAGGATAATGGGCACATTGGGCAGAAATGCTTCATCTCTGGGTTCCACTTCTCTAGGATGTTTTCTAAACTATCAGGGCTATCGAAACTCCACCTATTTTCCATCCACCTCAATATCTGCTACATAATTTTCAAACACTGTGGGCACATAAACTTCAGGGAATTGGTCTTTGCTAAGTACAATCAGCAAGCATGTCTTCCCACATACACCATCACTAACTATATCCAACTTTTTTCAGATGGCGGCCATAGCTCACAAGAATGTTGTGAGAAATGGGACCTGTATAGAACATAGGTTCTGTAAAGCATCTTGAACTTCTCAGAGGAAAGGCACTCAGGCGGTTCTCGAGTCCCTCCGCGCCAGGCAAGCTGCTCCGCGAGCTGTGCGTTCTAGGATTCAAGGAGTTTCTAGACAAAAAGCAGCGGGCGGGCAGCGGCGGTGGCGGCTGGAGCAGGTAATTGTATTATACTATAGTTGATAAATGCACCAAATTTCATATGGAATTTCATTTACCATTTATTTATTCTCACAAATACAGGTAGAAATCCATACACTGATAGTCTCTTGAACTAAAATGTGGCTCAATTAATATAAGTAACTATCTTATGAAAAAAAAAAACCATTCAGGACAACTTTACTTTTAAAATCAACATCACAAGTAAAGTGTGGAGGGACTGTACCCAGAAAATGCCCATGAAAAACATGTGGAGATTTTAGTGGACTACAGTTTCTATGTATGTGACACAATGATATGACATAAAAACAAATGAGAAATTAACGAATCTTATAATGATAGGTACAGTGACTATTAAAGAGGACATAATAATGTCATTATATTCTGCCCTAGTCAAGACACTTAAGC
Source organism: Pseudochirops cupreus (assembly GCA_028627135.1). NCBI lineage: Eukaryota > Metazoa > Chordata > Mammalia > Diprotodontia > Pseudocheiridae > Pseudochirops > Pseudochirops cupreus. The sequence continues at coordinate 521,423,479 of CM053581.1, read as the reverse complement.
ACAGTTAAGAATTCAAAATTTTACAAAAGTAATGCATAAACTGAAGTGCCTCCATAAGAAGGGTTACCAGGAAAATGACAGCTCTGGAGAATATTAAAGACTATTGAAAGAAATTAGGGATATTTGGCATAGAAAATAGAAGACAAAGGAGATATAATATTTGTCTTCAAGTATTTGAGAAGTTATAACATGGATCATTTAGATTGGTTCTGCTTGTCTCATAAGGCATATAGAAAAGCAATGGGAGGTAGTTCAGAAGACAAAATCAGGTTTGATGTCAGGGAAAAACAGAGAAGTAAATGAAAAAACACTCAAAACAAACAGGACAACACACATCCTAATTTCAGCTGTCCAAAAGCAAATAAACTGCTTGCTTCTAGAAGTAGTACTTTCTGCCTTCTTGGAAATTATCAAGCAAAGTCTAGGAAACCACTTGCTGCAGATATAGGAGAATGAATTCTCAGGCATAGATATGATCTAAAGTCAAGCAATTATTCCAAATCCTATTTTTTTAAAGATTCTGTGGTTAAACTGATGTTTATATGTGACAACCATGCAAAGAGAAAATTAGATTTCCTAAAATAAAGGAGGGGAAAGAATAACGGGGTTCTCTCTCTTAGCCTTAAAAATAAAAATAAAAACACTGAATTTGAATTATGTTTCATCTAGAGATTAGTGTTGAAGGATGTTCTAAGCAATGAGAAAACTAGGTAAAATAAGTACTTAAAAGTAGATAGACTTCTACTTCTTTTCTCATGCCCTCTCCCCTCTCTCTCCTCTCCTTTCCTCTCCTTCCTTTTTTGTTTTTTGAAATAAGTTTTTGGTTGGCTATGTCTAGAATATTAGATCTGTAACAATTGAAAGCAGCATGATTTCAAAGTGCATGCTAAATCCTCATTTGTGTCAGTGATATTCTCTTTCTCCTCCTCCTTCCCCTCCCCTTAATCTTATTTTTTCCCCCCTCACAGCATGATCAAGCAGAAGATAATAATTAATCTTGTCAGCATTGTCTTTCACTGTCTTTGGGAAAATTATGAAATGAAACGCAAGAATCTCCTCCTCCAAACCAATTCTAAAAAAAAAAAAAGGTCCTTTTAAAATGTAAGAATGTATATTACGTTCTGTGAATGCAGATGACAATGTTTTCCTGTTGTAATGAAAAGTCTTTGCTATGGCATGGTTGAGCTAATTTCTGTGATTTTCTAAGTTTAGTCTAATGAGCAGAGTTTCCCAGATAAAATAAATCAGTCTTACATTTGGTAAAGGACACTTCTATCAGAGCAAAAATTAAAAAGAACTCTCCAGAATACTGGCAGAAATCCCATGTAGATGCAATTCCAGTAGATGAAGCCACCAATCTAAAAGGTTGGGGTATTGTCACAATATGTTTCACAGTTATAATTACAGTCATTTTCATATTATGTCAAATTTAAGAACCTTCACAAGGTATATCAAAAATAATTCAATGGATGGTGAATTAGTCCAATTGGTTGAATAGCATGTTGATATAGACAAGATCTGGACTCAAACTCGTGATATAACTAGCTACTTTGTTCTATATGGCTATAGAAAATACTTCTAACCTATGCTAGCCATCTTTTCAAATGCTATCTTTTCTGTGTCTCAAATATGATGTATAAGAAGTGTCATTTTCATATAAGAAGGACAAGAAATTATGTTAACAATTAAATATCCTCTCAATATACTTTACCCTTCTCTATTAAGTGCAGGGATGAGAGGAAGTTCTTTGGCTTCTTGCAAGGTGTATAATACACACCAATCCTTCATGATCATTTAAAATGATTTAAACCCAGATATAAGTACTATATAAAAAGCCCTCTGATGATAATTTATTATCCTTTGAAATTTCATTGACCACAATGTCTTGTACTCTCATCTCTTCAAATGAAATAAGTCCTCCTAAAACCACTCCTCACCATTTATCCAGTCACACAACCCTACTTTTCTTCCAAACATTGCAACCTTTTCTGACTTTCTTTTTTAATCTTGAGAACATAGTTTAAAAACTCAGCTCTACATTGTCTTTAATTCTCAGATTTCCTTCCCCCTTGTCACTCTATCTTTAATATCTTAATAAAACTCAACTCTCAGTTATTCTTAACCATCCTAATCTTCCCTCTTTCTTCCTATGCCTATGCTGCTGAGTGGAACCCAGAAAAGCTAAATAAACTAGTCCCTTACTACCAACAAGAAAATGCTTAAATTCTTTATCACAATACTAAGAATGTCTGTTAGTAACTTCCTTTTCTTTCTTCCAGTCTCCTATTCTACCTTATCCTTTTAAACAGAGGATTTTAGATCATATTCTAGCAAATCAGTAGAACCATCCATCATGAGTTCCCTCTCCTCCCCTATTCTATACCTCAAAAGTCCTTCACTTCTATCATTCTCTTGTCTTATCTTCTAGTTTTTGATGAGGTATTTGTCTTCCTACACAAAGTCTAACTCTGTTCTTGTACTTTTGATACCTTTTCTTCCAGCAGCTCTCCATTTCAATCGTTCCTGTTGCCTCCATAATCTTTACACTCTCACTATTTTATTGGTCATGCTCTACAATTTAAAAACCTTCTCAGGTCTCCCCCCATCCTTTAAAACACTTCAGTTGGCCAAATCAAGCTATCTTCTTACATTTTCTTCCCCTTCAAGGTGAAAATAATAGAATAACTTATTTATTTTCCTTTCTTCCAACTTCCATCCTCATTTCTGAAAGTATTTCATTCATTCTTATCACTCAGCCAAAACTTCTTTCTGCAAGTTTCTCAACTATCTCCTAATTGGTTAATCTAATGATATTACTTCTCAAGCTTTATACATAGAATTTAACTTTGTCCATCATCCCCTCCTCCTTAATAATCTCCCTCTCCCTCTCCCCGCCTACCCCTCTTACCTCTCTAATTGCTAGTTTCCTTCACTGGATAACTGTTTTAATCTGAATCCAAACTTTGGTAATACCATAGGGCTCTGTCATTTGAGGCTCACAACAATCCTGTGAGTCAAGCACAAGTAATAGTATTCCTATTTAACAGATGAACAAATTAAGGCTGAGAGAGTAATTTGCCCATGATCACAAAGTTTGATATTTGTTGAAGACAGGATTTGATCCTGACTCTAAGTTTCAAATTTTCTTCATTTTAACTTATTGACTGAAGGTAATAAAGCTCTGCTTGTTTCATTTGAACAATCAACATATTGAACAAAATTTTCCACCTTAGGTTTCAATTTGATCCATTACCCCTTACTTCCTATACTTTAATTCCTGTAAATTGTGTAATTGACAATATAGATATAAATAAATCATCAAGACTGATGGTACTCACCCAAGAATTTTGAGAGAACTCAAGGGTGAAATTGTGGAACTGTTGGGGGAAAAAAAAATTGTAACCTGTCATTACAAGTTACCCATCTGCCAGGGAACTGGGAGATTACCTCATTTCCATTAAAAAAAAATCCAGGGGAGGAGGTAGAGCCTAGATGGAGGAGTAAAAGCAGAAACTTGTCTAAGCTCTCACTCCAACCAAAAATGACTCAACAAATTTTAGAGTTGTAGAACCCACAAAGCAACAGAGAGAAACAAACCTCCTGCTAACTGCAGCCTGGCAAGCCCTTAGGAGGGGTCTATCACACCAGACTGGGAGCTGACCCCAGCCCTTCATGAGTCAGCTGGAGCCAGACAGAGCCAGCCCTGACCAGCTGGAGCAGATTTCAGGAGAGTGAATTACCAACAGCTATGGTGATTTCCAGACTTCTCAACACATAAATTCCAAAGACAAAGCAAAAGGTCAGTGGGGAACTCTGTTGGAACAGAGTAAGAGAGGGCATGATCCAGCCCCTACCCCTAGTGTAAAAAGTGGTGAGTGGTTGTCTCCTGAGCTCCTGGCCTGCAGATTTGTAGGGGGGCCAAGTGATCATTCATAGGATAATTGCTCTTGCGCTGACCTGCTTGGACCTAGGTCTCAGTCTTGGGTGGGGGTCCTGGGGTATGTGGCCAGTGTGCCAGAGCTTGTGGTGGCTGTAGAGAGGGCTCCCTCCTCATAGCTCTGACAGCAGCTCTGACACAGCTTTGAAAACCCCAGGAATTTGGGGCACAGCTCTCTCCATGCTAGAAGCAGAGTTATACTAGGGCAAAGAGTTCAAAAGTCAAGTAATTGACTGGCAAGATGAGGAAACAGAGGAATCACAATCAGACCGCAGAATATTTGGGGGGGACAAAAAGGATCAAAACATGGAACCAGAAGAAGACAATGAAGTCAAAACTCCTGCATCAAAAGCTTCCAAGAAAAATATGAACTGGTTACAGGTCATGGAGAGCTCAAGAAGAATTTTGAAAATCAAGTAAGAGAAATGGAGGAAAAATTGGGAATAGAAATAAGAATAATGCAAGAAAATCATGAAAAGCAAGTCAACAGTCTGACTGAAGAAAATAACAGCTTAAAAAATAGACTAATTCAAATGTCAAAAGAAGCCCCAAAAAGCCAATGAGTAGAAGAATGCCTTAAAAAGTCAAATTTGCCAGATGGAAAAGAAATTTCAAAAATTCACTGATGAGAATAATTCCTTCAAAATTAGATTGGAGAGAATGGAAGCTAATGACTTTATGAGAAATCAAGATACTATAAAACAAATCCAAACAAATGAAAAAAATAGAAGGCAACATGAAATATCTCATTGGAAAAACCACTGACCTGGAAAATAGATCTAGGAGAGATAATTTAAAAATGATTGGACTACCTGAAAGCCTTGATCAAAAAAAGAGCCTAGACAACATCCTTCAAGAAATTCTCAAGGAAAATTGCCCTGATATTCTAGAACCCCAGGGCAAACTAGAAATGGAAAGAGTTCACCAAATGCCTCTTGAAAAAGATTCCAAAAAGAAAACTCCTAGGAATATTGTAGCCAAATTTCAGAGTTACCAGGTCAAGGAGAAAAAATTATAAGCTTCTGGGAAGAAACATATTTTGTATTGTGGAAACACAATTAAGATAAAACAAGATCTAGCAGCTTCTACATTAAGGGATGTCAGGGCTTGGAATATGATGTTCTGGAAGTCAAAGGAGCTAGGATTAAAACCAAGAATCACCTACCCAGCAAAACTGAGTATAATATTTCAGAGGAAAATATGATAATTCAATGAAGAAGAGGACTTTCAAGCATTCTTGATGAAAAAAACCAGAGCTGAACAGAAAATTTGCTTTCAAATACAAGAAGCAAGAGAAACATGAGAAGGTAAACAGGAAAAAGAAATCATAAGGAAATTATTAAAGTTGAACTGTTTACATTCCTACATGCAAAATCTATAATTGTAACTCATGAGACTTTTCTCAGGATGAAGATAGCTGAAGGGAATATATATTATATGTATGTATTATACATATGTGAGTGTATATGTGTATACATGTATAAATAGACAGAGGACACAGGATGAGTTGAATAAGAAGGGATGATATCTAAAAAATAAAGTTAAGAGGTGAGAGAAGAATATATTGGAAAAAGGAGAAAGGAAGAAATAGAATAGGGTAAATTATCTCATATAAAAGAGACAAGAGAAAACTGTTACAGTGGAGGGGAAGAGCAGGAAAGTGAAAGGGAATAGGTCAACCTTACTCTCATTGAATTTGGCTCAAGGAGGGGATAATATACATACTCAAGTGGGTATCTTACCCTGCAGGAAAGTAGGCAAGGATACAGGGGGTGATGAAAGAAGGGAGGGAAGATTGTGGGAGAGGGTAGTTAGAAGCAAACACATTTGAAAAGAGACAGGGTCAAAATAGAAAATAGAATAAATGGGGGGAGGGATAGGATGGAGGGAAATATAGTTAGTCTTTCACAATATAACTACTATTGAAATGTTATGTGTAACTACACATGTACAACCTACATTGAAATGCTTGCTTCCCAGTGGGTGTAGGTGAGGAGGGAAGAAGAGAAAGTATCTGGAAATAAAAGCAAATTTAAAAAAAATGTTTCTTTTACATGCAAATGGGAAATAAGATATACAGGCACTGCTATGTAGAAATCCATCTTCCCCTCTTACTAGGGGAAGTTGGGGGGAGAATGGGAGAGGATATAAGAGAGAACAGAGTGGGAGAAGGGGTATTCGCTATGCATTCTGTCTTGGGTGGGAGGTAAGGGAAAGTCAGGGATAAAATTTGCCAAAATCTTGTGTAAATGAATGTTGAAAACTAGAAAATTAAAAATTGGAAATTTTTTTTAATCAGTATAAAGAAAACTATGGAAGGTCCAAAATGGTATTACTGCTATACTTTACAAAACTACAGAATTTAGAATAAAGCTTATAAACTATGACTGTGACTATAATTATAATCTCTTGGGGAAAGACAATTCATTTTCTACAGAGGTAAATCATCTTCCATATAAGAAGTACTGACTGTATTATTAAAAGCTAGAAATCATTTATTCTAATCTTTGTATTTCAAGATTTTGCAACCTATCCATTTAAATTTTCATTAAAAATAAAAGTTTTAGTTCTTAAAATTTTAGGTCTAAAATACAGAAATCTCTCTACTTCTTTGCCACTTTCTTCATAGCCTTTTGTAATCTGGTGTCATTCAAAGTGCATCCTCAAGGGTAAACAGCATATTATAGCAGAAAGAATATTAGCCTTAGAATTAGAGCATATAAACTCAGATTTTGTCACATCTAACCTCACTGTACTTCAATTTCCTCATCTATCACATTGAGCTCAGGATCTGGAACAAAGGAAGTGCTTAATAAATGTTAAACACTTACTGACTAATTGTAACAAGCTGATGGAAAACGAAGCAGAGAATATAAACCTTCTGTCATAAGAACACACACACACACACACACACACACACATAATGAAGACTACTTTTAACTTAGAAGTAGGCATTCTAAATATGAGTTCCACGTCTGAGAAGCAAAGACTGTGCATACCATTCAAAGACTTGAGTTAAATAAATAATTTTGGTCTTATTATAGGAGAGATCAGAAGACATAAAGAAGCAATAGTTAAAATGGTGTTAAAAGTTAAAAGGGCAGCAAGGTAGCACAGTGATAGAGTACAGCACCTATGGGTCAGGGAGACTCACATTTCTAAATTCAAAACTAGCCTCAGACACTTACTAGCTGGACAACTTGTCCC
>CM053581.1:521391150-521415835 GCA_028627135.1 Pseudochirops cupreus | reverse complement strand
CACACCTCAGCCAATCCCCTTCTTCCACATCAACAGGGGAGTTCATGCCTTCTCAACAGTGGGACAGAGTTTGCACCTTCCACCCTTAGCACTTAGCACTACTAAGTGCTAAGTATCCTGCTAAACTAATTACTATTACACCATGTAATATGGCTGTAAATGTGTACTATGTAATCCTAGTTTTGCTCACTTCACCCAGTATCAGTTCATATAAGTCTTTTTTGTTTTCTCTAAAGTTCACCTGCTTATCATTTTTTATAACAATAGTATTCCCTTACATTCCTATGAGTCCTTTTTCCCATTTTTATGATCTCTTTGGGATACAAACCTAGAAATGGTGTTGCTGGGTCAAACAAAAGGTATGTGCAGTTTTATAATCCTTTCACCATAGTTCCAAATTTCTCTCCAGAAAGGTTCGATCAGTTCATGACTCCACCAACAATGAAATAATGTTCCAAATTTCCCACAGCTTCTCCAGCATTTATCATTCACCTATTTTGTCAAGTTAGTTAATTTGATTGATGTGCTAAGGCACCTCAGAGTTTTGATTTGCATTTCTGTGATCAATAGTGAGTTAGGGCATTTTTTTTATATGACTGTAGATAGCTTTAATTTCTTCTTCTGAAAACTGTCTGTTCATATCTTTTGACCATTTATCAATTGCGGAGTGACTTGAATTCTTATAAATTTGACTCAATTTTCTCTATGTTTTAGAATTGAGGCCTTTATCAAAGACACTGCACAAGCACTTTTTTCAGCCCTAGAACCATGAGGAGGTTTCCCACTTCACTGAGGCTGCAAACTCTAGTATGCTAGTGCTCTTCCTTGCTCTGGGATTGTAATCCAGCACTGCAACTCAGATCCAAGTATGGGTAACACAACAGAGTCCTGCCTTAGTGCTAACAAAGAGACCCCTGTAAACTTCTTCTGTCCAGTGGTTCAATTGCCTGTCTGAGGAAGTTCTGGAAGCAACTACTGGTTCTGCTGATTCTGTGGTTCTCAAGGCCTGCTCCTGGTTTGCTGTGGTGTGGTCTGTGCTAGACTGTGTTCCACATTCACCTAGGTGTCGTAGGTTTTCCCTGTGGAGCTTCTAAGTTGTCTTTGGCAGGAAAATCAGCTCACCCCTTCCTTTTGTTGGTTCAGCTCCTCCAAAAATTATTTATGGTGTTATTTAAAAGTGTTTGGAAGAGTTGGGGGAGGGCTCAGGCAAGTCACTGCCTTTTCTCTGACATCCTAGCCTATTGGTTTCATTTTGGAATGAATCTCCTTTTGACTTAACACAACCAACACAATGTTACTTGCCAACAAAAATAAATAGAAAAACATGTCACCCACAGGGAAGTTCTCCTTCATTCAAAATCTTAGCATAGGATCCTCCACCATCATACTAATTACTTCTAGTGAGCATATTTTCATGTTTTAGGTCTTTATTGGTATTTATCAGAAAACATTGATTTAATAAGATGTCTGAGTCTCTGCTTGCATTTATTAGGAAAATTTGCTTCAGTTTACCATTTACATCAGAAATACCATGCATTTAAATATTTAAGTATTTAATTAGTAAGTAATTTAATTATTTAAGTATTTAAATAAAGCATTTAAAGATGAACTTTCTCCTCTAAGTAAATGGCTTTTGTGGACTCAGCAAAAAATAATACAGTGGAATCTTATAATTGCTCCAAATAAAAATCATTTTGTTATCTTAAAGATGTAACATTTTCTTTTAAAAATTCTGCAAAAGTCTCTTTTTCTTTCTCATGTTTTCAAAAAAGACAGTCTACATATAAGTGACCTATTCACATAAAATTAGGTAAGGATGAACCAGTAAGTATAAGGTTCAGTTATTTCTGATGATTTTACACATCTTTTAAAATAATGATAATGTTCATGAGAATCAAGTTTCATTTGTTTTGTCTTGATTTTCATTCTTAATCAAGTAGTGTCATGTGCATAAGGATCATAGATGAAATAAGCCGGGTTCAGAACTGAAAAGATAGAGGAGAAAATACTGGTATACACTTGAGGAATTACACCACATTTCCAAGGTATTATCTTACAACAAATCATCTTCTTCATATCATCAATTCCATATACCTGGAAACCATACAATACTATAATATTTGAAGATAAAGAGAGAGATTCATGGTGGATATAAGCAGGCTTTGGAATCTACCCAAAACACCGTTCCCAAGAAATGGTATAAAGGACATAATCAAAGAAACGTGTACTCAGAAAAGCAAGACATGTAATGAGAAAGTAGGGTAACAGATGATTCACTTCCTTCCCTGTTAACCACACAGTATATACTACACAGACATAGATGAAGACTTTAAGGCATTAGATAATTCACAGGATTATAGACTTAGAGCTGAAAGGCACCTTAAGTACCATCTAGTTAAACCCCTTCATTTTAGAAATGAGGAAACTGAAAAATAGAGATTAAGTGGTTTGCCCAAAGTCACATTGTGACAGGTAAGATTTAAAACCAAGTCTTCTCACTCCAGAGTTCTTACATTGTAATGCACTGTCATATAAAGGTTTTGTGAGAGTACATGAACAAGACTAACATAGGACAAGAGGAGGTACAGAAATACTGGGGTTTTTACAGATTAAAATTCAGCAAGAGTATAAGAACTGAAATTTTGTTTTCCAATATTTTTCCTTCTACATCCTTAACAACAATAAATTTCATATCAGGAAAACCAGGAATTCTACCTCTGGGATTAGCTGAATGACGTTGGACAAATTATTAAACTTTTAAGCTTTAGTTTTGTTATTTTTAAAATGATACAAATAATGACTGTGGAACCCACCAGAATTGTTGTTGTAAATCTCTAATGATAAAATATACATAAAGCACTTTGCAAACCTAAGAATAATATATAAACAAGCAAAACCAATGCAACTAATATTTAAAGGAAAACCGGCCTTATTTCTTCAATATAATAAAGAATTGAGTCAACTTAAAAAAATAAGTCACTTCTCAATAAATGATCAAAAGATATGAAGAGGCAATTTATAGACAAAGAAATCAAAGCAATCTATAGCTACATTAAAATGGTCTAAATCACTATTTATTAGAGAAATAAAGATTAAAAGTACTCTGTTATCACCTCACACTCTCAGATTGACAGGAGGAAAATAATAAATGTTGGGGGAAATATGTGAAAACTGGGACACTAATGTACTGTTGGTGGACTTGTGAACTGATCCAACCATTCTGGACTCTAATTTGAAACTGTGCCCAAAGGCGCATATCCTTTGATCTAGCAATATCAAGGATAGGTCTATATCCAAAATCATCCAAAGGTGAGAGAAACTATTTGGTATGATTTTTTACAGGTATTAATATATTAATTATATTTGCTATATTAATTATATATTATATAAACTACATAAATATAATATAATATGTAATAATATATAAATTTTAGTGGCATTTAATTTTTCCAATTACATGTAAAGATAGTTTTTAACATTAATTTTAAGATTTTGATTTCCAAATTTTTCTCTGTCCTTCCCTCCACTTCCCCCTCCCCAAGACAGCAATCAATCTGATGGAGGTTTCACATGTATAATCATGTTAAACATATTTCCGCATTAGTCATACTGTGAAAGAAGAAAAGTGAAAAATCAGAAAAAACAAAAACAGTGTAACTAGTATGCTTCAGTCTGGATTCAAATTCCATGATTCTTTCTCTGGATTTGGACAGTTTTTGCTATCATGAGTAAAAAGGACCTATTTGTACAAAAATATTTATAGTAGCTATTTTTGTGGTGGCTAATAACTGGAAAGCACAGGGATGCCCTTCAATTGGGGAATGACTAAACAAACTGTGGTATATAATTGTGATGGAATATTATTGTGCTTTAAGAAATTATAGGCAGGGTGATGTCAGAAAAACCTGTAAAGACTTACATGAACTGATGCAAAGTGAAATGAGCAGAACCAGGACAACATTGTACACAGTAAAAGCAATATTGTACATTGAAGAATTCTGAATGGGTTAGCTATTCTCAGGAATACAATGTTCCAATACAATCCCAAAGAACTCATGATGAAGCGTTGTATCTGCCTCAAGAGAAAGAATTCTTGTTTGAATAAAGACTGAAATATGCCATTTTTTACTTTATTCTTTCGAGCTTTTTTTCTTTTACTCTAGTCTTCTTCTACAATATGAGTAATATGAAAATGTTTTACATGACTGCATATGTATAACCTGTATCTAATTCCTTACTGTTTCAGGGAGTGGAAGGGTAGTACAAGGACAGATAGAATTTAAAACTCAAACCTTTTTTTAAAATGCTAATTTTTTAAACATGTATATATAAACTATATACTAAAAATAAATGTATCATTAAATAGTAGAGTGTTATATTCATGTCAATTTATATTTATGGCATATGCCATTAATTCATGTTAATATATAATATGAATTTATAAAAAATTTTAATTTTTTCTATAGAATAAAACTAAAATTTTACAATATCACCAAAACAAGCTTACTTAGTATCTCTATTTCACTTACAAACAATGTACAAAGAAATTAAACATGAGTGCTTGCCTCCTACAGCCCTTTGATTGCAACTAAAAAGAATGACATGAACATGGAAAACTTTCTAAATTCATAACAAAAACTAGAAACCTTTGTTCAGAGTCTGGTCACTCTACAGTCAACACTTTTGTACTGACTGATGTTCAATCTCCAATGTTTACAACTGAGGTGAATGTGCCAGAAGCGGCTGTTTCTCAATATTACGTGGCTTTAGGGCAATGGTTTAAATATTTGCAATATTTCTTCTTAAATTTCTCCACTTAATCTAAAGTTAGCCCTGGCTTTCAAGAGTCTTTCTAGACAAAAAACATCACTGACAGTAATATAGGTAAGCATAAAAATTATATATGATAGATACATATGCATAGATTACATAGAATATCTTTCTATAAACATATGTATGTGTATATAGATATATATTATGAATTATGCATATATGTGCATTCATGCATACATATGTAATAGAGATATATGGATATTCAGGCACACATCTTCTGGTTTTCAGCAAAGAGAGCCGGATTTGAAACCAAAAGACCTTGATGCAAATTATGACTATGATATATATACCATCTGTGTGATCTTGGAAAATTAACTTCTCTACTTAATAACCTGGAAGAAAATTCGAGTGGACTGGAATAAATTCTCTCTAACATCTCTTTTAGCTCTTCATCAGTGATGCAGTTTACCCATATATAGCTTTATAAATACTGAACTTAAATTGAGAGAATTTATACTGTACAATTCTTAATATTATAGATGTCTTAAGCTCCTTACCTACCTGACAGGATACTGAGAGGATTAGGTGAAGCCCACCACAGGCTGTGATTTCCTTCTGAGAAAAGTGCCATACAATGCTTTTCTAAATAATTGTACTGATAATCCTACATAGCCAAGACATATAAAAGCAACTTTATTTTAAATGCTGCAAGAATTGTCAGTTATATTTATAATTATGTTAGATCTACTTAAAAAGTGAAAAACTTCTGAGAATTAAAAGCTCCATATTAGAAAGGTGTGTATTTCCCACATTTTTGAGTAACCAAGAAATTCGTTATTTGCTTCTCCCCCCTTCTTTTGAATAACACAAAATTTAGCATTTGTTTCTTTCCTGGGACACATTGTTACATATTTCAAGTGCTTTACCTCATGAATTACCTTGTATTTGTTGACTTTATATATATTTTCTTGATATAGAATGTAAACTATTTTATGCACATATATAGGCTATATGTGTATGTGTGCATGTATATATATGCATGTGTATATATATATGTGTATAAACACACATATGTATATATGTGTATACATATGTGTATGTGCATATTCCCCACTTAACCTGAAGTTCTCCCGGGAGGCAAGACTTTTTAGACAGACAATATCAGAAACATTTGTATAGATCAGCATAAAGGTTTATATTACATGTGATAAACACAGATGCCTATAATTGTACAAATGTATAATATATACACCTATGCTATATGTATATACGTTTGTGTGTTTACACACACACACATATGTCGTCTTCCAAATTCGAATCTAAACCCCTTGTTAGTAGGAATTGTTTCATTCGTATTTATATTTTCCATTCCTAGCTCCATATCTTACATGTAGTAGGTACTTAATGCTTGTTGACTGGTGAATCACATTCTCATATTCCTGAAGGACACATATTGATTTATCTGAAAAATCTTATCATAGTTACATAGAATAAGATGGATTTATGATATGCAGAAAAATATTGAATATTACAGAGAAAATAAATTCCTTTAAAGAAAATTTTAGTGATTAAATAAGTAAAAATAAACATTTTTAAGTTTAAAAAGATTTCCTCATTTTTACTGATAATTTTACGATTTTTAGACAATGGTTTCCATCTGGAAAAGGGAAGTGATGATTATATTTCATTGATTAAGAGCTCTTTTAAATTATCTACTAATTGCTCCAAAGAGTATCTCAAAAACAAAGAAAAAGGTCATTGGGAATAGAGCAAAATGGAACCAATCCCTTCAAAAGCTTTGGGAAGCACAAGATATTACAGGAGTACAGGACAAGAAAAGGTATTCTTTTTACTGTTAAATCCCTGTTTTCTGGCATGGAGTTTCATAAATAGAAGACTCATAGTCTATCGGACTAAATTGTAGCATATTAATGTTTGTTGGACAGAAATGCACAAAGCTACAAAAAGTTTCCATATTGTGAAAAGCTTTGGATGGTATGTCTTAACATGTCAGTCTTCTCATTGAAATATTTCTTCACACAAACTGCTGTTTCAACCATATTTCTAATTCCCCCTATCCAAAATTATTAATACTTTGATGACTCTGTATGTTCTTCCTCACAAGTCTTTCCTTCTAATGCAGAATGAAGTCCATCCAGTAAGACTACGATCTATGTCATCATATAAATTTCCCTTAAAGGGTCCACCCAACATGGTAGAAGGCTTCCTCAAAATCTTTTGGACTACTCTGGATGATAAGAAGTCATCTTTCACTCCTGCTGCACTTCTTTCTATTAATGCATTACGATTATGACATCTATTATGCCACTTTTGCGCAATTCACTGTAATGAATTCCACCTTGAGTGAATCTGATATATACGGGCAGTGTGGCCATGGATGCTCACTTTACCTGTGAAAACTTTACATGGTTCTCTAATATGATAAGATTAAGAGAAGATTCAGGGCAGCTAGGTGGCACAGTGAATAGACTACTGGCCCTGGAGTGAGGAGGACCTGAGTTCAAATCCGGCCTCAGACACTTAACACTTACTAGCCATGGGAACTTGGGCAAGTCACTTAATCCTAATTGCCTTGCTTTCCCTGCTCCACAAAAAGAAAAAAAAAAGATTAGGAGAAGATTCTGATGTGCATCTGAACAGGAAATTTAGTTGTAAGGAGTCTCCTGATACCAATGAAAGCATTGGTCCAGTTCTCATCCTTATCCTTCAACAATCCTTCTATTGCCTTTCTACTCTAGAGGAGCTAAAATCTTCACAGAAGTACATTAGTCCACACATTGAATTGGGGAACTGGAAGAGTTTTTAATGTTCATCACTATCTTTAATTATGCACTTTTGGCATCTCCTGTCTTTTCTAGAACAGTAACACTATCTTTGTGACTGACAAAAGGCCATTAATCTAATAACCATAATAGAATAATTTGTTATCATGATTAGATGGATTGTTAAATAAGGCAAAATCTACCTTTCCTAATAGACCTAATTAATACCATATTGGATATTCCTTCTCATTTTACCTGTCCATTCTTCAAAAGCAACATCTTACTAGTAAAGATAGTGAGACCAACACAGTCGCAAGTATGCTCAAGACATTTTTGGTGGAATAAAATAGAATTCTTTGATGGAATAAAATAGAAACTTGCTCAACAGCTGAATAATTTCTCTAAACATACCCCACTAGAATACTAGGAAATAGCTGCTTTAATTGTTCTCGTGGATTCGGACAGCTAGGTAGTGCAGTAGATAGAGTGCCATAAGGATGGAGTGTTGATAAGGAAGACATCTTTCTGAGTTCAAATCAGACCTCAAATACTTGCTAGCTGCGTGACTCTGGGCAAGTCACTTACTTCCACTTGCCTCAGCTACTTCATCTGTAAAATGAGTAGGAGAAGGAAATGGCAAACCATTCCAGTGTCTTTGATAAGAAAACCTTAACTGGGGTCACAAAGAGTTGGATACAATTGAGGACTGACTGAACAATTATAGTGAGGATCACCCAGACCCATTAAACCACTGTATTCCACTTATGAAAAGAATGAGCCTTTTGGGAGACAAGGAGAGGAGCACAATCTCATAGAACCAAAAGAACAGCTCTCCAAGTTATTGGAGTCAAAATAACGAGACATTTTTTTTGTGGTGGGGCCAGGGTTAGGCACATTTGTGAAGGGAGAAAATTTATGTTTTGTCCTTCTTCCCTTTCTAGTCTCTACTAACTTGAGGTAGACCAATTAAGATTCTATTTCAATAATGTAGATGAGCAATAATGAGGGCCTGAACTAAGGGAAAGGCTGTAGGGGTAAAGAAAAGGGAAAAGATTTAATAAATATTTTAGTACTACATACAACAATATAGGCTGTCTGGTTGGATACTCAATGCTATTGCTCTGCTCTCTCACTTTGAACATGGCAATTAACTCAAAACTGCCCCATCTAGTGATGTGTTTAAATCCAGTCCTGTCCCTTTCTCTCAAATTTCCCATAAAGAATATGGAAGTTTGTTATTGTTGTTTTTCTTTTGAGGCAATAGGGCCTTAGAGACTTGCCCACGGTTACATAGCTAGTGTCTAGGTTGAATTTTAACTCAGGTCCTCTTTGCTCCAGGGCCAGTGCTCTATTCACTGTGCCACTTAGCTGTATCTGGAAGGTTTTTAATGTCAGACTAGTAGGTAGTGGGAGATCATTGAGCAAATTTAAATCATAAAGAATGAATGAGCAGGTAGGTGGAACAGTGGAGAGAGTGCAAGGCCTGGAGTCAGGAAGACTCCTCTTTGTGAGTTCAAATCCAGCCTCAGATACATACTGACCCTGGATAAATCACTTAACCCTGTCTGCCTCAGTTTCCTCATCTGTAAAATGAACTGGAGAAGGAAATAACCAACTACTCCAGTATCTCTGCCAAGAAGAACCCAAATGGGGTCAAAAAGAGTCAAACATTAGTGAAAATGACTCAACAATGAAAAGAGAATAAATACATGTTGGCTTGAAAGGAATGGCATGATGACATAAATAGGTGAGGGCATCAGAAAAGGTGGTTAAGCTGTATCTTAAAGAGAGAGAGAGAGAGATTTTATGAAGCAGAGGTGAGAAAATGAGGAAAAAGAAGAATGCATTTAATGAGAAATCCTCATGTGCAAGGCACAATCTTAAGCATTTACAAACATAATCTCATTTGATCCATGTAACAACCCATAGAGGTAGGCACTATTATCATTGTTACTTTACACTTGAGAAAACTGAGGCAGACATAGGTTAAGTGACTTGTCTAGAGCTACAGAGAGTATCTATTTCTAAAACTGGATTTGAACTCATATCACCCTGACTCCAAGGTCAGCAATCTATCTAGGTGCTCCCATGGAAAGTAATGCCCAATAAAACTGAAAAAACAGTCTGAAGACAGGCAGTAAATGATGACCAAAGCTAAACAGAAATTTATATTTTATTTTAGAACCAGTAGGATACTAATGACATTTCCTGAGTAGAAAAAGGAGCACAGTAACACCTATATCTATGGAAAGTTTTCAGATATGTTAAGGTTTGATCAAAGAAGGGAAAAATTTGAGGTAGAGAGACCAAATAATATTCCATTTCAATAAACTAGGTGAGCAAACCCATCCCCAGACACTTAACACTTACTATCCGTGTGACCTTAGGCAAATCACTTAACCTCAATTGCCCTGCCTTCTCCTCTACAAAAAGTAAAAAAAAAAAAAAAATTTAAAAAATAGTATTTGGGGAGGCTAGGTGGTTCAGTGAATAGAGCATCAGCCCTGGAATCAGGAGGACCTGAGTTCAAATCTGGCCTCAGACGCTTGACACATTTACTATCCATGTTACTTTGAGCAAGTCACTTAACCTCAACTGCCCTCTGAAAAGCAAAAAACAACCAAAAAACCCAATAATGTAGATGAGCAATAATGAGGGCCTGAACTAAGGGAAAGGCTGCATGAGTAAAGAAAAGTGAAAAGATTTAAAAAATATTATATGACTACATACAACAATATAGGCTACTTGGTTGGATATGTAAAGTAAGGAAGAGTAGGGAACCGATGCTATCATCATAGTTATAAGCCTGGGAGTCTGCAAAAATGGTCATGCCTTCAACAGAAGTAGGAGAGTTTGACAGGTAACTGCAGCTTTGACTCAGGAAATCAAAATTGAGTGAATACAAAAATTAAACATTCACTCTGTCATCAGTGTGAAAACTTCCATAGTAACTAATACTGCCTCCCACTCAACCAAACTTGTATAAATTACATATTTTATTACATTCATATTACGAATTAAAGTGTTTAGATTTGTGCATGTTTCAGAATGCCTTCCTTGGGCATGAAACACAATGGCTGCTATGAGTAAATTTTGAGCAGCTTGCCTTGGACAGAAATATTTACTAGTTACAGCTCTGTTGCTTACTTCCATGATTTAAAATGTCTTCTACAATATTACAGAAGTCCAATGAGAAATAACACAAACCCTCTGCCAACTTAAAAGCTTTGTTATTTTTGTTTTCAGATGGTTATGGGTCCTGAGGAGGCTGACTCTGCTATGCAGCAAATGATCATGAAAAGAAATGTCTAGTGTTGGTTTCTAGCCCTTGTGCTTGTAAAAGAACAACTCAATTTTTATATTTTCCCCTCTAAGTTTAGGAAAATTAGACAGGTTCATACTGTACACATTCAGAGTCAACAAGGGATTTTGGCAGGAATATCAAAAGTGGAGTATGTTCCCAATTAAGTTTATATGTACATATATATATATATGTGTATGTGTGTGTATGTATTTATGTAAGTATGTATATGTATATATGTATGTATGTATATATATATACACATATGTATATGTATATGTATGTATATAGGTATGCCCAAAGAATATTGCACATAAAGAAATACTAAAATGAGAGACTTTATTTTCAGAGGGATAATTCTTTGAAGTCTTTAAGATTTAATAGCTATAATATTTGTTTGCTTTTGGGTATATTTCTGGGTTTATCTTTGGGCAATCATCTTTGAATGCTTACAGATTAGTTTTAGATATAAATGAGAAAATATGCAAGTTTAGAAAGCATAGGAAATTGTCTTACCAGCTTCAAATTAATCCTTTTTACTATCACTTTTGAGATCTAGGATAATATCCTCTTTTTTCCCACTATTTTCTCTCTTTTTCCTTAGTGGCTCTCTGTTGTTTGTTCCCAAACCAAAGAAGTGTCAATATGTCTGAAAAAAATCATTAAACGATATGCCCCAAACTGTTTTTAAGTCAGTTTGTAGAGCCAATGAAGCCAGTTCCATAAAATCCAGAGCAATAAAAACATTGGTTTTTTTTTATTACCTTTCCTGTCTAGTCCTATATAGGAACCAATTTTTGCAGGTCAGGAATGGATTACAAAAGAGCCACATTGAACAACACCTTTCAGTTACACCTGGGAGTCTTGTACTTCCATTAACTTTTGGGTAACATTATAGTCTTTACTCTGTTAAAAATGAGTGATAGGAACAAAAAGGCATTTAAGGAAAATCAAAAATATTTTAAGCCATCTAAGAAACAAATAAGTGTTATGCTAAAAGCAAGTTGTTTTTAGGAAATATAATTGACACTCAAATGTTAAAATCCTAAGAATTCAGATCAATGAAATGTCTAATTATGATTCCAGAAGACTCATGACAAAATATGTTACCCACTTATTGACACGGGGGTGATAGATTGGGAGTGTGGATTGAGGCCTATGTTTTTATTCCAAAGCAAGAATTTGTTTTGATTGACTATGAATATGTGTTAAAAGAATTTCATTTTTCTTTATTTTCAATGGGAGACAAAGAAAAAAATAGATTTTTTCCATTAAAAATAAATTAATTTTAAATAGTGCTTAAAAAAATAACCATTTTCATTTAAAAAGGAGTTTTTCTTTAGCTAAGTCTATTGATTAATTCTTACATAAACATTCTGGTGCTAAATTAGGAACTTGGAATGGCAAAATTGTTTAACCAGTTTGTATTGATTACTTGGAACAACTTGAAATACAATAACCATTACTTTGTCCCATAGACAAATCATCTAGAACAGTGGTTCCTAATATTTTTGTGTAAAAGACCCTTTTAGTAGTCTGATGAAGTTTCTAAAAAATTTTTAGCAAAATACTGCTCTATTGCCTACATTCATATTTCATGAAAATATTAAATTTTAAGAATGTAGTGTAAGTAAATATATATTTTCCCATCTATTTTAAGGGACTCCACAAAATGGTATCCATGAAATTTTGATTTAGTTGGTGCTTCATGCTGAAGAACTTCTACTAGTTTGTTATTGTCCAATTTATATTTATCCCATAGAATTAATAATTTAGTCTTCTTAGTCTCCATTCTGAACTTGAGAAAACTGAGGCAAAGAAGGTGTATTAATTGCCCAACCACCAAGTAGATAGATAGTAGACGATAGATAGTTGCTAGTCAATACCTATTCTGATATAAAATAATATAACTTAATGAGATAGGGGGAGAATTACTTGGAATAACCAGAAAATATGTAAAGATAACAATACTTCATTTCTGGAAATTTTATATTAGCAATGAATGAATAGGTAGATAGATGAGGAAAGCTTTTACTTACCAATTACCATGTGCAGAAACCTAAGTACTTGTTATATAAATAGAAAGTCAGAACTGTGCCCTGTTAGAGAGCTCCACTGGGTGACATTAAAAATATGGCATGGCTTTGTCATAGGAAATAGCATAAAGACCCAATGGTCCTACAGTGGTAGGGAATCTTTTCTTTTTACCGTCAATTTCACTGATAAAATTATCTCCATTTCTGATGTTTAACAATTTGATATGCTAATATTCAACATTCTTATAGATTTTAACATTTGAAAAACATGTTTTTTTCTCATTAGCTATCCTGTAGAGAAAAATAGTACAAGTAGTATCATCATCTGTACTTTGCAAAATGGAGAAACACCACCTTATAGTTCAAGAGTGATTTCCTTAAGGTAATTCAGTTTGCAAATGGCAGGGACATCGTAGAACTTCAATGGGGTAGGTGGGGTGGGGAACCTGCAGCCCTAAGGCCACGTGTGGCCCTCAAGGTCCTTAAGTGTGGCATTTGGATCAAATCCAAATGTTATAGAACAAATCCTTTTAATTTTATTAATACATTTTTGTTCACTTTTCATATTTTTATTTTATTTTTAAAATGAAAGTATTTAAAATACCGAAGATCAAATAAGTGTCAATGAAATAATCCTCCCAGATTGACCAGCACAATTAGAAAATTCATTAGCCATAAGGGTTAAATTGATGACTGCTCTGCTGTCATTTATTTATTTCTAAGTTCTCCCACCTAAATAGCACCACCACCATACACAAGGCTGGTTGGTGAGAGTTTATGGGGGTCTTGTATACCAGTCTGTTATCAGCTTTTGACAACTGTGCCCTGTGTTTCTGTTTGAAGTAGAATTTGTGGACAGTATTTTTAAATTCCTTCTGCTTAACAGCCCATCATGTCAAAGAACACCAAGAGAATGTTGAAGGAAAAAACAACAACAACAACAACAGATTTTTAATGAGGATTGAGAATTGCAATTTTATCTTAATTTCTGCTAAAGATGAGGTGATTCACTTATTTTGTGATATTGAAATATCAACATTAAAGAAATTCAGTGCTCATCAGCATTATAACACTCATCAGTACCACAAATATTTTAAATTAGAGGGAAAGATGCAAAAGATTCTATTGTAGAAATTAAAATCTGAAAAGCAAAAGCAAAGACAATTCTATTGAGCAGCAATAAGATGTAAAAAAATGCCACTGAAGCAACTTATAAAGTAGATTGGGGGAGAAGGGAAATCATTAAATGATATAAAAAGTGGGGAAAGAAGGCATTGTAGAAGTTGTAGAAGGCTGAGACTCTGATAACATTTCAAAATAAAAACGACTGCCTCTGTCAAAGAAAAACATAACTCGTCAGTAGCATGAATCAGCCTTCAACTTAACTGAACAACCTCATGCAACACTTCAAAAAGCAAATATATATTATTCATTCACTTTGGATGAACCAACTGATACTACTGACTTAGTGCAGGTTTTAAACTTCATTTAGGTCATACAAGAAAATTTTCTTTGTTATGAAGAGTTACTTGCTTTGGGTATTCTTGCAAAAAGAAATGTGGAATAGTGATCTTTGACAACTTTCAAGATAAACGTGGTGAAGTTAAACTGAATTTGGTAAATTTAGTGAGTGTATGTACAAACAGTCCTTCCATGACAGAGAAATATGAATGGCTTATTGCACAGATAAAAAAGTATTAGAGATCCAGATGCCCTTATTTTTTTTTTTCATTTTATGTTATATCAGCAAAATCTGTGGTAAAGCTACTATTTTGTGTGACACTTTGCAGCAAGTTGTAAGTGTTGTTAACTATATTTGTGCAAATAAAACATGGCTTCGTCTATTTCATAAGATGCTAAAGTTAAATAAGGATGTATTCACTGTGGATTTGTTCTATCATTCTAAAGTGTATTAGCATTGGTAGGGATAGGTGTGAGACAAAATTTTATCTCTAGGAGAATAGATAGTTAAATTTTATGAAGAACAGAATCAGCAATGTGAATTATTGAATGAAAATTTCTATAGGAATGCTGCATTTCTGTGTGATATCATGTCAAATCAAAATGATTTGAATATTTCTTCACAAGGTAAAACTGAGAATATATTTAAATTATGGCACAAAAACAATCCAAGTAGTTTGAAAAATGCTATCTCTTTTTCAAAATACTTCTTCAAAATGAAATTTCAGATGAACGTTTTCCCCGATGAGTTGGATAATATATGTGAATCATTTGAAGAATACAGAGCTTTTATAGACATATTAATTGGATAATACAATGAAAGGCTCACTGACTTTGAGAATCATGTTATTACACTTAAATTAGCATTTCAGCCTCACCTAGTTGATATCAACAAGTCACCTAAAGAAGAACAGGTGGAATTGATTGAGTTCTCCATTGATGACATTTGAAAGTCAATATTTGATGCTAAAAAAGATCCAATTGAAATTTGGAAAAAAGTGCAGCAGAATACCCAGGTCTTTGGCAATATGCCTGAAAAAATGCTTTCTTGCTTTTCAACCAGTTATTGTTGCAAATCTACATTCTCCTTCCCAGTCCAAATCAAGACCCCCTGATGGTCACAAATGACTGATACCCATCTAGAGGATCAACTGAAACTATGGACCTCCATGGTGCAAACAAAAATTCAAATGCTTTCCAACAAAAAGCAGACACATCAAAGGCAATAAAAGATTATGTAATTTTGAAGTTGACAAATAATTTTCATTTTTTGAAATTATTAAGTATATAGCAGCCAGATGTTTAGAAAAATGTACATTTTAAAGTGTATCTAATTGAAGTTTCTTGAATGTGGCCACATTTTATTGCAGCTACATATTAATCTGGTCTTACAGCATAAAAAGGTTCCCCACCCTTGGACCAAGTGACGTCTAAGCACTTGTACCAGCTCTAATATTCTGTTTGCTCTCTGTAGTCTTCTCAGTTGTACACCTCAGCATTTACACAGAGACAAAAAGTCTAGACGAGAAGTACACCAAAAGAAGATCCTTCAGACATGATTTATTCTTTACTGCATGGATTGCTTTATTGAATTGCAAGTCTTCTGACTCTAAGGTCTGTGATTTCCTGTGCACTAAATTATATCTCAACTGGCGATGCTATGTGATTAAGGATGATGGGACAGTATGATCTTAGAAGAAAAGTTAAAATTGGACGTAACATGAAGAGCAAAAGGAAGATACATGGTGGAGATAAATGGGTAGTAGCATATTACTAATAATGATTTGCATTTGAGAAATTGTATAAAAGATTGGAAAAGGGAATAGATTTCATAGAACAAGAGTGAAGAATAGCATAGTAAAGGATAAGTGACAAGTAACCTGCTGCACTGGAAAGTATAAAGTATTAAAAGAATTAACTGGAATCTTCCCTAAAGTTGTGTGGGTTCTTTATGTATTATTTAGGGGAAGATATGAGTGACAATTGTTGTTTCTCAGTCATTCAGTTGTATCTGACTCTCCATGAACCTGTGAACCACAGAATGCCAATACTGTCCATGGCGTTTTCTTTGCAAAGTTACAGGAGCCATTTGTCACTTCCTTTTGCAGTGGGTTGAAGCAAACACGATTAAGTGACTTGATGGGTCACATAGCTAGGCAGTGCCTGAGGTTGGATTTGAACTCAGGTTTTCATAACTCAAGGTGCAGTGCTCTATTCACTAGCCACCTTGCTGACTCTATGAATGACAACATTACTCAAGATTAAAAGGCCTGATCAGGTTGTGGTGTTGCTTGGAAGGGGTATCCACAATGGTGAATTCATTGGTCCACTGAAATATCAAGGAAAAATTTACAAAATTTACAAAAATAGTAAAGACATAAGCATTTCCTTATAAATGACTTCTTACCAATTTATCTGAGCAAGTGCTTAAGATAGAAATGAAAATGAATTTGACAGTTTCTCTCTACTGTCAAGTGGATTCTATCCATGTCACTAAATTAACAAATGATGAAAAGATGTAACATTTTTCTTCAATATATATGTGCAACAATATGAAATTGTATGCTAAAAGTTTTACTAAAGTATGTGTACTCTTTGACCTGATTTTACTACTCATGGGTTTATATCCCCTAAAAAATCAAGGGAAGAGGGGAAAAAGCATACCTACAAAAATACCCCAAATAGTTCTTTCTTAGTAGCTTAAAACTTAAAGCTAAAAGGGTGTCCACCCCATCAGGAATGGCTAAACAAATTGCGGCATATAAAAGCAATAGAATATTGAAGCACCATAAGATATATTTTTTTAATGGAGAGGTTCAGAAGATGCTGAATAGACCCTCTTTGATCAGATTCAAGAAGAAATGAGCTGGATTAGAAAAAAATAACACATCACAACAGATTTATAGAGTAAAAAATACTTTGAGAGATTTTAGAACTATGCTTAATGCGATGATCAAATATGAATCTAGAAGACTGAAGATGAATCAGTTTCCTCTTCTCCTGCCAGAGAGGTGAGGAATTCAAAAAACAGAAAGAGATTTGCAGCTTTGGATATGGTCAATGATGGAATTTATTTTGTTTTGTAAGTATTGTGACAGTTCTTATTGTTATCCTTGTTGTTGTTTGGGAGGGGCAGTAAAAGCAAAAGATAAATAGTTATATAAATAAATAGAGATGGAGAGAAAGGAAAGGGAAGATAGAAGGGGAAGGAGAAGAGACATTCAGAGAGAGAAAACCCATGAGATTAGGAGTTGGAGTTTTAAAAAGATAAAATATAAAAGTCCCTTCCTTCAGAGTACTTACGATCTACTAAGGTTATAGAGTGGGATTTGCCATGTATATAATTATGGTAGAATGTGACAGTGGCAATAGAGAGATGTAGACTAGTGGCTTTTAATGTGTGTTTTTTTTGTCATAAAATATTTCTCCATGGAAATTTTGAGTATATACTCGGACCCTCCAAGAAAAAGGAATACATGCTCGACATAAAATTTGCAAGTACATTTATATATTAGACCACTTATATTTTTCATATTTGTGTATCTATTCTTTTTTGCTTGTGTTATGGCTATATGGAGAAGAGACCTGACATTCCTTGCCACTCCCAACACCAACTGTTGAGTATGTAGTTTAGGCGAAAAGATTCTTAAACATCAATGATCTTACAAACCTATTGCCATCCACAATCTTAGTCACCGTAATCATTGTCCTATAGAGATGTAACCTGGTAAATGCTTCTATGGTTGCTATATCACTCACAGGAAACTGCCAAACTTAGATAGCAATTGGGATACAACTTGTAAACAAAAATGAAAAAACAGAAATGCTATTATCTTTTAGAGTGTACAATGCAATAAAAATAGCCATTCAGATAGCACATACAAAAGGCACAGTCTTGAATTGAGAATTAATAAAGAGATCCTACATGGCAGATGAATCAAATAACAAATCAGGAAAAAATGAATATTTGTGTGATTGATAATTATATAAATAATATAATAAAATTTCGAAAATACAGCAAAAAAAGCCCAAAGGGGGAAGTATTATATCTTAAAAAATATATCACCAAATAAAAGAGAGGTAATGAACTGAGTATGCATTTGAAATAGAAACTCAACAAATATGAAAAATAAGCGCAAAGGAGTAAAGCTTAAAAATTGTAGCAGAAATAGTGAAAATTGAAAAAAAAATACTAGAGAAATAACAAAATTCAAATCTGCTTCTTTGAAGATTAACAAGAGTGCTAAATATTAATCAAACATTTTTTTAAGTTAGAAAATCAAATCAACACAGAAGAATCTTATTCTTGATATGCTAAAGGAAACATAATATGGCAATATAGTAGACACTTTACCAATATATACAGGAACAATTCAAGAATTATCCCTGTTCTGACTGCTTTTTCATGTAGTTCTAGAAAAACCAGCAATAACAATAAGAGAAGAAAAATTACTTAGAAGTGTAAAGGCAGGTCAAAAAGGACATAAAATAGTTGGTATTAATTAGTGACATGGTGGTTTGCTTCAAAAACCCTAGGGAATCATCAAAGATATTAATTGAGACAATGATTTCAGTTATAGGCTACAGAATAAACCCACATAAATCAAAAGCCTCATATAATGACAACAAAACCCAAAAGTCAATAATAAGAAGTTGAATCCAATTGAAAATAATTATTAAATGTTTAGAATATCTGGGAGTCTTTATACAAAAGAACACTTAATACTTATCTTGATTCCATTATTCAATGTTCCTTAAAGAATCAAAGAAAAAAGCTTAAATAAATGAAGGAATATCCCAGTGTCCATGGGTGGGCCATACCAGCATAACAAAAAAAAGACAATACCATGAAAGGTAATTTGGATATTCTGTGTATAATAATATGACAACCAAAGAAACATTTTAGACAGTTAAATACATAATAACAAAATTCATTTGGAGAAATTGTAGGACTGGAATATCAAGGTAACTTTGGAAAATAGAAATGAATGGAAAAGAGCACTTCAAGATCTTCAAACTATATTGTAAAGCAGAAACCATATCATCTGTTCTTTACCTCAAAGTAAAAAAAAAGTAGATTAACCAGAATAGACAAGAGAGACTTAGGAAAAATGAAACTCAATAATATTGTTGAATAAATCTTACAACATGAGTTAGCTATTTGGTAAAAGCTGCTGGTAAACTAGAAGGCAGTCTAGTACAAATTAGCCTTAGATTAATGTCTCCTATCATTTTAGAGAATAAATTGAAAATGGATTCACAACCTGAATATTAAATATCATACCATAAAAATGAGAATAAAACCAGATCATACACTTTTCAAAGCTCTAATTAGGAAATGGTTAGAGGCAATTACACAAGATAAAACAAATAATGTTGATTACATGAAATTGAAAAATAGCAAACAAAATTATTGCATCTAAGATAAGGGAAATTGTTGATTAAGGGGAAAATATTCACAGATATACAAGCATGAACACACCCATGTGTGCACACACACATACACACACACATATGTCTTTAAAGGATATGAATGAGTTATCTCCCAAATTACAAACCATTCACAAAAGAAATGAAAGAATGCTTCAAAGCAGAAATAATAAAAGAAACTCAAATTGAAACAAAACTGAAGTTTTGCCTAATGCCAGTCTTAGATTGGCAAATATATCAATAGATTGGTAAAACTGATGTCCTTGATTTTGGATAAAGGCAGATACACACTATTTTAGTGGATTTGTGAAATAATACAACCAATCTCGAGAAAAATGTAGCACTATACAAATAAGATGTTTTTGCTGTTGTTTTAATTCATATTAATTTATTGTGGGGTAGCTAGGTGTTGAAATGGATAGAGCACTGGGATGGAATCAGCAAGACTCATCTTCATGAATTCAAATCTAGCCTCAGATACTTATTATATCTGTGACCTTGAGCAAGTCACTTAACTCTGACTGCCTCAGTTCCTCTTCTGTAAAAAGAGCTGGAGAAGGAAACAGCAAACCAGTCCAGTATCTTTATGAAGAAAATCACAAAATCTGGTCACAAAGAGCAAGACACAATTGAACAACAACCAAAATTTCCTTAGGGAAACTATGTGGCCTGGTACATAAAGCATTGAGCTTAGAATCAGGAATACATCTTCATGAATTCAAATCTGACCTCAGACTTTTACGAGCTGTGTGACCCCGGGCAATTCCCTCAACCCTGATTGCCTCAATTCCTCATCTGTAAAATGAGCTAGAGAAGGAAATGGCAAATCTGTCCAGTATCTTTGACAAGAAAACCCAAATGGGTTCATGAGCAGTCATATGTTTGTGAAAAATGATTAAATAACAATCATTGATTTATTGAATATTTAGATTTTAGTTAAAAAAAACTGAATAAATAATTCACAAGTGTGTATCAATTGACATTATTATCTTTCCACTTTTAACTATGAAGACTTTCAGTAATTTTCTTGTTCCATTAGAAAGTATCACAAGACTTATAACAACACAAGACAAATTAAAAGCATAACCTGTGAACCTCAAAAATGTTCTATTGGCATATATATATAAGAGGTCTTTGATAAAAAGAATGACTTGATAAATACCAAAATCTTTATAGAGGTTCTTTCTATGAAACATAGAACTGGAAATAACTCATTATAACAAAGTAGACTAGGCTAAACAAATTGCGGTACATAAATGAATATAATAAATAAACAGACATATAGAAATGGATTCAAAGTACAGGAAGAAGGGTCAGGAATATAATACACCCAAGGATTATAATAGTACCAATGAAAAGATAAAGTCCTCAAATAAATGAAAAAATCAATTTTGTAATGTTACAAAAAATGAGCTTGGTGCCCCAAAAGATGTGAGTAGCCATCTCCCTCCTAATCCTTTGCGTAGGTCCAGAGAGTTAACATCTGTAGAACATCATATTTAAAGTTATATTTTTCCATGTATTGATCAGCGTTACTGATTTTTTTCTCCTATGTATTTTTATAAAGGAGTTACCTTCTGCGAAGCCTTAGTTCCTTAACTTCTATTATGTTGATGGAGATAGAGAATATATCTTTGACTTCACCATCACAGAGGACTCATCTACAAGTGTAAGATGAAAACTTCTCTGACGTTCAGTGTTAGGAAGTTGACTTTCTAAGACGGGAGAGAAAGAGGTGAGACTGGGAATATTTGATGAATATTAAATTTAAAAAAAGATTTCAATAAAAGTCTACTTAAAATAAGGGAAATAGGGATTAATATCTGAGAGACTAAACCTGAAAACATTGCTTTCAAGGGAGAGCAGATGGGGTATTTGACTTCATTCCTTGTTTCCATGCAATTGGGGCTCACAGGGTTTTGTTTTGTTTTTTTTCAATTCTTAATAACAAAAAGCCTAACAAATACCTGTCTCTTCTCTAATCAGGTAAGCTGTTTATAAGAGAGGTTAAGTCAAAGCCATTATTATTATTATTATTTTTTTGCTAAAAAAGGCCAGTCATATTTTTCTCTTTAAAGTTCATTTCTGATTAAGCCTGAAAGAAGAGAGGAGCACTCCCAAAGCTTATGCCCTTTCATATCCCACTTCAGAGGAACTTCATACCCTTTTGAAAGTGTTCTTCTTTTGTTCTAAGTTCATTTCAGAGCAGCACATGCCTTGGCAACCTCCCATTGTCTAACTTCTGCCACTAATTTTTCTAGTCTGTTTCTGCCTTCCTGTCAGGAAGACAAGCTGTTTTATTTCTTTCCTCTTTGAGGATATCATAGCATGAGCAAAACATCAGGCATAATTAGACAGAATTATGTTATAAATTCTCATAGGAAAAAAATATATTTTCCTCAAAATTTCTTTCCACACAAGGAAGAAGTGACCTGCTAGATAAGTCGGTAGGGGCAAAAAGTTAAGTAGGTTTTTAAAATTCTAATTCCATTCTCAGGAATGTCCTGAAATGGTATTTATTTGTCTTGGCCCAACTTCACCTTTCAGACCATTCTGTCTTATTCCTCCTGTGTACAGTTAGCTGGCTTTATCTCTTTCTTGACACTTAAAAAATTCCTTCTGTTTTCCAATGTAAGGATTCATTCCACCATATGGTCTGCTTGAGCTGATAAACCCTCCTGCATAGTAGGAAATAATTAGAGCCATGCAAAATGATTCATGCTGCAAAAGCTCAGGTTATGTCAGTGTTTTCATGACCCCAAATCCCTCCCCCATATCTAGGAGGTTATCATCATACAGTCAATTTGATCTCAAGCTGAAGCCTGCTATGAACAAGCTTCCAGGAAACTTACAAGTTGCCCAAGAGCTCACTCTTTCCCTCATACTGGAAGTGACTCATTAAGTGTATCAGCTCCGTAAGATGAAACAAGGCAAAATTCTTAAAATGGAATCGTAACTGACAAAATATTTTTCTTCTCAAATTAAAACAAATTTGAACATTATAGCTTTTGTGAAATCCCAGCTTGCACATGTAGAGCTATGTTAGTATCTCTAAAACTGCTCTAAAGGACCATTGGAGAAGGAGACAGAGGAGTCCAGCAAGAAGAGAATCATATCAGGAATCAGATAATACATTAAAATTTCCATGTAAGACATTCCCTTTCTGGTCTTAAATCATTTCACTACTGAGGCATCCTCATCCATAAAAGAGAAAGTTGAATTAGGTGACTTCTAAGGTCCCTTATAGCTCTATATTCATGATTCTAAGCTGAGTACCCTATATTTTTCCTTCCTTCCTTCCTTCCTTCCTTCCTTCCTTCCTTCCTTCCTTCCTTCCTTCCTTTCTTCCTTCTTTTCTTTCTTTCTTTCTTTCTTTCTTTCTGTCTTTCTTTGTTTCTGTCTTTTTCTCTAAATTAACTGAAACAAAGGCCATTCCACTTTCTGGGCCTTCTGTGCCTATTTAAGCTTATTTCTAAATCCTTCCTATCATATGCATTCTTTTTTCCTACTTCAACTGACAGTTATTTCCACCTCTGTGCTTTTTCTCACGTTATTTCTCTAATCTTGTTAACCTACTGAAAAACTACCCCTTTCTTTCATGGATTTCTCAGATCCAGTCTCTTCCAGAAAGCATCTTCCAAAAACACCAGGCACAATTTTTTCCTTCCTTCTCTAAAATTCCACAGCAATAATTTAATCTATATAATTAGATATTTCTCATATAATACTTTTATAATCTGGACTTCATATTTACCTGGAGAGGCTTATATAAACTGATGCTAGGTGAGAAGAGCAGAACCAGAAGAAACATGTACACAATCACAGACACATCATATGTGTGATGATCAACCTTGATAAAAAAGACTCTTCTCAGCAATGCACAGCTATAAGACAACTCTACAAGTCTCAGGATGGAAGGAGATACCTACATTCAGAGAAAGATCTAGACAGAACAGAGTTTAAATGGAGACTGAAGCAACCTACATGCTATGACTCTTTTTCACGTTTGGTTTTGTTTCCTTTTTCCCATTGTTCACTCCATTGGTTACAACCCTTCTATACAACCAGAGTAATGTCCAACATGAAAGTATTTGCAGATTGTATACTTGATTGCATGCCGCCATGGGTTGGAGTAGGAGGGAGGGGAGAAAATTTGAAACTCATGGGACTCTGTAACTGAATCTTGTAAACTAAAAGTAAATAAACAAATAAATTTAAAAAATAAGTTTAAAAAAAAAGTTGCCCAGAGCACTGAGAGTTGTGCAAGGTCATACATTAGGTAAATGCCAGAGGCAACATTTGAAACCTGATCTTCCTGGCTTTGAGACCAACTTTTTATCTATGCTACCATGTAACCAATTCAAAAAGAAGACAAGAAAAAGAGCAAGAAAAGGAAAGAGAATGGAATTAGAAGCAAGAAAGAAAATATAAAGGGAAGAAGAGGAAAAGGAGGAAAGCCAAAAATGAGTATAATACCTGTAATACTAATTTCTGAGTGTCACAAGGGTGAAATGAAACAAGACACAGAAGCTGTTTCATAAACTTCAAAGAAACCAAGATGTATTTTTACTATTACGGTGATGTCCATAATGTGCTCTAAATGACAGGTTCTTGGTTTGGGGGTTCGTGAACTTTTAACCAATTATTTTTATAAGTATATTTCAACATAATTATCTTCCTTTCTCATTCTATGTGTTTATTTTATGTAATATTCTGAGAAAATTTTATAAGATTCTCTAGACCAGTAGTTCTCAACCTGTGGATTATGTTCGATTTCTAACAATGAAAATAAATCCTGCATATCAGATAGATTCATGACAGTACCAAAATTACAGTTATGAAGTAGCAATGAAAATAATTTTGTGGTTGGGGGTCACCACATCATGAGGAACTGTATTAAA
>CM053581.1:521370397-521390650 GCA_028627135.1 Pseudochirops cupreus | reverse complement strand
GACTTCAAGTTCCTCATATGGTGAACTAGATGATACCTAAGGTTTCATCCTTCTCTAATAATCTCAGGAGGTTGGGAGACTTCAGTTAAAAGTTTAATATGTGTTAATAATGCAATGTAGTAGGTAAGAAAGTAAAACAACTAAAGAAAGGTTTGGTGGAAGAATGAATAAATACAAAACATACATTAAGAATTTACTACGTACAAGTACTATACTAAGAAATGGAGATACAAATACAAAATTGCTCTTAAGAATATAACATCTTAAGAGGACATATAGGGAAGTGGAGGTCAGGAAGACATTGTTTTGGAAATTTACAGGAATAAGGAAAAGATAGCTGGAGCATACAATTCATTGCATAAAATTGAAAGGTTTTAACAAGCCCAAAATCAATCCATAAAAAGAGGGACAATAATAACATCTATCTCACAAGGTCTTTGTAAGGCCCAGGGGAAATAATATAAATAAATCATTTTAGGGATATGGATAAGGAATGGACTTGTGGTTACACTGCTATAGAGAACCCCCTTCACTGAACAGATCAGCAAATTTTGTGCAACTTATTGTCTTAGAGAATGGCATAGACACTGAAAGGTTAAGTGAACAGCCAAGGTCACACAAGTAGGGGTTAAAGGTAGAACTTGATACCGAGTCTTTCTGGCAATAAGGTCAGTTCTTCATCTGCTGTTGCTGCCACCTTATACACAAATCACATTACAAACTTTAAAATACTATAAACACTTGAGCTATAAGGATTTTTCTCACCTTTCTGACTTGTCAAACATTTATGTTCTGTGTAGCACATTTGGATTATTATTTCCTTCCAATTATATTTCAATCTTGCATTATCCTTTAAATATTTTATTTGTAGAAGTCATTTTTCGGACAAGCACAAAAACTTCTTGAGAACAAGGGCCATTTCATATACTTCTTTTATATCCTCCCCAGTGTCTAGCCTAGTGTTATCCAAGATCACCTAAGGTAAAAATTGCAGAGAATTTTCAAAGAGAATATCATGCAAATAACGTATTCATATGCAGATTTGCACATTTGTCTGTGTAGAAAACACAGAAATACTTTCCATCCAAAGATATTTCACTTTCTTCCAATTATTTCTTTGAATTGAAATGACAGATTATAGTTTCCTCAAATTATTCTCATTTGTTTAAGTGTTGGTTGATATCCTCCAAGCACCTAAATTTGTATTCTATAGGATAATGATAAAAATTTGTCTTCAGAGTTTCCACTACTCTGTTTCCATCTTGAAAAACCTCCTACCAGCCCACCTGTATCACATCCATGGGTTAAGCACCTTCATGTTACATTGCCCTCAAAATCCTACCCTTGGTATCAATCCCAGATGCCCTAGTTGATAGAAAAATAATAATTTGAGGATAAAAAAAACATTATTTCTTTATATGGGCAGAGGTACTGATGTGAAGATAAGAAATCTTTATTTTCCCTTAAGGCAGCAGTTCTCAACCTGTGAGTTGCGACCCCTTTGGGGGTTGAACGACCCTTTCACAGGGGTTACAGGGGTCACCTAACACCATCAGAAAACACATATTTCCGATGGTCTAAGGAACCAAGATACTGCTCCTCTATACATTTCCAGGTGGGTCTGCCCACATGCAGATATACCTACATATGAGTATTAAAGGGTCACAGCATTAGGAAGGTTGAGAACCATTGCTTTAAGGTCAAAATTATCTGTTTTTGTAGACACAGCCTGATAATTAGGAAGACTCTCACCTTTTATCAGGTTTAATAGCAGCCTATAAATCTAAAAGTCTGTTACTGTTTTCCTAAACAACACAATTGACAGCATTTTTCATGTTCTTATGTATAGGACTGTTTTTATTGAAGCTCAGACTCAAATCATTCGCATATGTCTACAAATGCCCATCACTTTATTTACATTTTTCAAAACCTTCCAAACCTTGCAATTTTCATCTTCATCTGGAATTAGTTATCTGTCTCTAATAGTACTTCATTATCAAGGCATGCAGAATTCCATCCTCATACTGAACTTAGAATTTGCTTTCTCCATACATAGATAAGAACTTGTCTTTAGAAGTTCAGCACATTTTTAAAGCAGTCTTAGGAAAAATACAATTACATACATCATTTCAGTTTCTTTCTCCTGTATATTTGCAGTTTTCTGATAAGAAGATACTGTAAAAAAAAAAAAGTAAGGAACTTGGGCAAGCTCTTTTTGTTTCTCCACTATCACATAGGTTTGAAGTAGATTATAATGGCTGATGTGGAAAGCAGTATGATGTATTTCCTTTTTATTTTAAGTTGTATTTTTTCTCTTAAGAAAATTTTATATTTATTGATGGCTATTATTTTTACTTCACATCTACGTCTAAAAATATTTCCCTTATAATCAAAATTATCATCATCATCTAAAATTTATATAATATTTATTATATGCAAGTCATTGGGCTAAATGCTTTAGAGTTATATCACTCATTCTTCACAACTCTGGGAGGTAGGTACTATTATGCTCATTTTAAGGATTAGGAAAATGAGGTAGAGAAGTTAAGGGATTGGCCTCAGTGAGTGTCTAAGACTATAGTTGAACTCAGGTCTTCCTGACTCCTACCTATGTTAAAAAGCTATTTTCTATATTAAATATTTACAAAAGACAGATGAAAGCAGTTCAGCAAAACTAATTCATACATTGACTGGACAAGTTCATTAATACAGGCCATATTCCATCACCTTCACTATGTAGCAAGTAAATTTTCTCAGTATTTTCTCAACTCTTCTTTGGGTCACACTTGGTTATAATACACAACATTTTAGTGTATTTTGGATATAGTTTCCATTATATGGCTATATTTAACTGTGTGTAATTGTTTCCCAGTTGTTTACTTCATTTTTTGCTTCAGTTTATATATCATCAGAAGCTTATCTGATTTATATCTATTATCTCTTAAATCTTATTCTTTCATTACATTATTATATTACAATCTCTTTGTTCATTCTACTTTGTTTCTAGATTTTTGTGTTTTTTTCCTACCACAAAGAGTATTCTTGTGAATATTTTGGTGCTTATTCTTTCTTTCTTTTTTTACTTTAAACCCCATACATTTTGGAAAATATTCTTAGCAGTAAGATCTCTGAATAAAAACAAGTATGAATATTTTAGTAATGTTCGTAATATAGATACAAATAATTTTCTGTGATGTTTGGAAAAATTCACAGATTCTTCACCTCTATATTAGTGTCTGGGTGCTTTCCTTCACTGCCCCTACTACCGTATGTCCAAGAATGACTATTTCAATCTTTTGGCATCTGGGACAATTTTTGTGTTGTGAGGTAAAAACAGAGAATTATATTTACATCAGTAGATTTCCCTATAATTTTTCATGATTTTCTGATTTTTGAACTTATCTTTCCTATAAACAAAGATGGAAGGCAGAGAAAGTTTAAAAAAAAATAGAATAACTGATATCCCAGAAAACATATGGCGTTTATCTCAGGAAATTTCTAATTGTCTAATTCTATCATGACCAATGAAACATAAATGGTAAGAATTCACAGGATATTTGCAAAGAAAAATGAAAGTTTTAACATTCTGCAATACATCACAAACTCCAACACAATAGTGATGAACAAACTTGCTAACAAATATCTGTTAAGTATTATAGAAAAAAAATGGGGTTGGGTAAGTATTTCATACCATATGCCAAAGTATTTATAACGTAGACCTATAAGGTCATATATAGCTACAAGAAGAACACTGAAGGAGATATCTTTTGCAACCTTGTATGGGAGAAAGGACTTGATCAAAGACACTATAAATACAGAGACCCTGACCACACAGGAGACAAAATAGACAATGTTGATTACATAAAATTGCTGTTTTTGCACAAACAAAAGCAATGCAATCATAATTAGGTATAAAAAGCTAAAAGTAAACTGGGAGAAGTCTTTGCAGCATATTTCCCTCATAAAGATTTAATATCCAAGTTGCATAAGAAATAGGTGAAAATATATAAGAATAAAGGCTATTCCCAACAGACAGTCAAAGGAAATGAAAATTCAGTTTTGAAAGTGAGAAAGGAATTTATTAAATGAAATAATGCCCTAACTTACTAGTAGTAAGAAAACTGCAAATAAAAATAACCCTGAAGTTCTATCTCACTCCCACCCGTCTGGTAGAGATGGAAAAGGAAAATGAAAAGGGTTGGAAAACCTGTGAAAGCAAAGGAGGATAGGCACAATGATGTACTACTGGAAAACCTAAGAAGAAGTCACAATATCAACCAAAGCAAATTAGAACTGTGTCATTTAACTGAGTATATCTGTTGACTCAGTGATACTATAAAATAGCCCCCCCAAATTACAACAGGAGGTTCTGTTGTAGCCTTTGCTCTTCCCAAAAATGTGGGGAAGAGTTACTCTGAAGAGGAAGAAGAAGCTGTCAAGAAACAGTTATTCTGGATGTTCAGGTGCTTTATCAGGTATGATGGTGTGAGAGTAATGAATCACTCCCAAATGAAGAGGCAGTTATTTGTCATTTTGATTAAAAGAACAACAGATGTCTCTCTCTCGAGAGCTGAGTCACAGAATTCATCATCATCATCATCATCATCATCATCATCATCATCATTGCCAGTATGAAATGCTGTTTTAATATTTGCAAAACACTTTACATATGTTTCTCCTTTGATCTTCATAAAAACACTATGAAGTAGGTACTATGATTATCCCAATTTTACATATGAAGCACTGCGTTTAGCCCTGGGTCACATAGGAAATAAGTGTCTGAGCCTGCATTCAAACACAGGTCTTCCTGGGTCTTAAGCCATTATTCTTAGCCACCATACCACCTGGTTGCCTACACATAGAGGAGGCAAAATAAAACCTATCAAGTTTTGTCAAATCTAACATCTAATTCTATGAATTCACATGGATATGCATTGTGTTACAGGGGGAAAAAAGGTTTGGAATGCCCCAATGTAGTCCAAAATTATTCATTTTATAGATAAGGAAACAAAATAAAGAAGTGAGGTAAAGATGGCAGTGTAGAAGCAACAGGGTTCCACAGTTCCCACATAGCCACCTCAAATTCTCATAACATATGACTCTAAATAAATTTTAGACTACAAAACTCACAAAAATACAGAAAAACACATCTGCTGAAGGCAGCTCCACAGGAAGGGCTCATCACAGCATTCTGGGAGCCTGAAACTGCGGCTTGGCCCCAGGGTGGCCAGGATGAGCCCCAGCTGGAGCCTTCAAGACAGTGGATCAGTGGCAGCTGTGGCAGTTTTCAGAATTATCAAGCCATAAGAAACAAGGACTAAGTGAAAGGTCAGTGGAACTCAGCTAAATTTGGTGGAGAAAAGCAGTCTGGCTGAACTGCCTCCAGGCAAGGACCCTGTAGCTTCCTCCATGCAGCTGCTTCAGAGCTCCCAGACTTCAGATTGCAGGGGGGCCAAGTGATCATTCAGAGGCTAAGTGCCCTTGCCTTGAGGTCTTTGGCGGTGGTCCTGGGGTGCGTTTTCAGTGAACAAAAGCTGGTGAGAGCTGCAGTGGCCTCCTAATAGCTCTGGCAGCTGCGAAAACCTGAGTGATTTGGGACAGAGCATTCCCCTCTGGAAGCAGAGTTCCACAGAGCTAAAACATCAAGTAATTCACTGGCAACATGAGCAGGCAAAGGAAGCAAAGTAAGAACAGCAACCAAACTTTAGATTCCTTCTTTGGGGACAAAAAGGATCAAAGCATGGAATGGGAAGAAGACAACATAGTCAGAATGCCCACACCAAAAGCTTCCAAGAAACATGAAGACTTCCTACAAGCCATAGAGCAGCTTAAGAAATATTTTGAAAACCAAAAAAAGAGAAATGGAGGAAAAATTGGGAAGAGAAATGAGAATGATGCAAGAAAATAATGAAAAGAGAGTCAACAACCTGACTGAAGAAAATAACACCTTAAAAAAGAGATGAACTCAAATGGCAAAAGAGGCCCAAAAAGCCAATGAGGAGAAGAATGCCTTAAAAAGTCAACTTTGCCAGATGGGAAAAGAATCTCAAAAGTTTTCTGAATTTAATTTAATTCCTTCAGAATTAAAGTGGAGCAAATGGAAGCTAATGACTTTATGAGAAATCAAGATACTATTAAACAGATCCAAACAAATGAAAATAGAAGGCAATGTGAAATAACTCCTTGCAAAAATCGCTGACCTGGAAAAAAAACTCCTAGAAATGTTATAGCCAGGTTCTGGAGTCCCCAGATTAAGGAGAAAATATTACAAGCTGCTAAGAAGAAACAATTTGAATACTGTGGAAACACAATTAGGATAACCCAGGACCTAGTAGCTTCTACATTAAAGGATCAAAAGGCCTGGAATATGATATTCCAGAGATCAAGGGAACTAGGATTAAAACCAAGAATCACCTACCCAGCAAAATTGAGTATAATATTTCAGGGGAATATATGGTCATTCAGTGAGGTGGAGGACTTTCAAACATTGTTGCTGAAAAAACCAGAACTGAAAAGAAAATTTGACACTCAAATACAAGAAGCATGAGAAGCAGACCTGCAATGCTTTCCTTATTTTGCCATGAATTCAGACAACTTATTCAAGATTCTTATGGCTTTTAAGTTCAAGGATACAATTACAGACCCTGGAGATTTAATCTCTTTATTTGATCCACTTGCCTCTTTGGGATTTTTCTTTTAAAAATGTTTTTATTGATATCTTTTGAAGGATTGTTTCATTCTTCATATGTGTATTCCCAGTGCCTGGCACATAATAGATGTTTAATAACTATTTGTTAGTTGATTGACTGATTGATTGGAGACAACTGTTGACTCTTTGGAAATCTTCAAGTAAGACTGGATGACTATTTGGTTGGTATGCCTTAAGCAGATTATTTTTCCAGTCTAGATTGGATTAAATGAACACCAAGGTCCCTTTCCATCCTGAGATTCTGAAATCTCTAGGACTACTGTACTGCAATGAATTTAAGGCCTCGTCAGTACTGGTGCTTCCTTCACTGGTACAAATAGCAACCCATACATGCCTTATTATCTTTTGTCATTCTTATTCCTTTTCTTCCATATATGTTGGATTGATGACCTACCTAGGGCTTTCCTCTGCACTTTGCCATATTTTTGTGGGTTCAAGTGGAGCACTTGAGCATTATTATTGCCACGCAACCAGCTTACCTTTCCTAAATTTGATCTTGTGTCCCTGTCTATCTCTGTCTGTATTTATCTATTTAGGATATCTTGGTTTAAACCAATAAAATGTTCCTCATTGAAAAAAAAAGAAGTGAAGTAACTGGTACATATGATCCAGTCTAAGAATCAAGAATCCTAGGTCTGGCATAATGCTCTGTGAACTATATTTGCTAACCCATTAATTACTTTTATACATACATATTTTTCCTGATTCTGTTTCCATGGGAGTTTTCAATATCTGTCTTCTGGCCTTGTACTCTGTATAGCCCCTTAAATCCAGATGACTTTATATTACTTTAATTTTATTTCATTTCTTTCCTCTCCTTCCTCTCCCTTTTGTCTTATCTCTCCCCGTCCTTTTTCTCTCTTTCTCCTTCCTTCAAGTCATTTTCAGTGATGTACATTTTATAAAGATCAAGGACTGAATTTGTACTCAGTTCTTATTATACTGCTAAAGAAACCTTGGAAAGCCCACCTTTTGAAATGAAAAGTCTAGGAATAAAGGTTTGCTATTATACAATTAAAAGCATCGTATAAATCATACAAAATGCTATTCTACTGAAAGAGTCTTAGAAATGATTATAGGTTTCTCAGTCAATACATTGACCATCTCCACTGCATGACACTAACATATTAGCTAAAGTGCATTTATTATAGCTTTTTACCAACCCATGCGACTCTGATTTAAAGTCATGCATTCTAATGTGTTTTGACAAGTAAATTGCTTGCCTTTTTTCCATGATAGCCAACCATATAAATAATGCATGCATAGTAATAGCTAAAGCAATAATGTAAAAGTCAAGTAAGAAGACACATACAGCATGTTAATGATAAAGGTGCCTTATCCTTTTCTAGGAGTGAGAACCACTGCACAAAATACTCAGAATAGGAAGATGAAAGGTCCCTCTTCCCCACAATATGAATGCTCAAACTTTGCACTAAGCCAAGATACTCCTACCACACCACATTCAAACACATATGCACATACATATATCCACACACATTCACACATGCAAATGTAAGCAAATTAATATTGTACAAGCATCATAAACTTATTGGTTATAGTTTTAATTTTTAACTTTTTAATTAAAATTGCTCAGGCTCTAATCCTTCTTTATGGCATCAAGAAGACCCTGAATCACCTGAAGTTCCAAAACTATGTCGGCAGATCTTGTAAGATCTGCCAAACTAGAAAGGTTTGATATGTTTTTGGCAAAGGACTAGTTATTTGTCCATTAGGGAAAGAGCCTTGACAAGTTCACCAAGTCCAAAGAGCAAAAGTTTTCTCCAGTAGGTAGTGAATTTTCAATCATAGCAAATCATGAAATTGTCTAGTTGGGCAGGCAGGAGCAGTGATTTGCAATGGTAGGGGAAGATGAGATAGTGCTTCCTGAAGTGATTGAACATTTTCTCTGTGCCATATTACTTGAAGACAAAGGAGTGCAATATTAGTCAGAGGAGA
This sequence comes from Pseudochirops cupreus, assembly GCA_028627135.1. Taxonomy (NCBI): domain Eukaryota; kingdom Metazoa; phylum Chordata; class Mammalia; order Diprotodontia; family Pseudocheiridae; genus Pseudochirops; species Pseudochirops cupreus. The sequence goes on along the minus strand of CM053581.1, from coordinate 521,381,985 downwards.
AAAGTGAAGAGATCTGCATAGGTCAGATTCTGATGTGTATTTCATTCTTATTTAGAACACTGTACTAGGAAAACCTCATGAGTATTCAACCAAAAAAAAAAAAATCACAACCGGAAAATGTTGACCATTTTTTAAATTGAGATATTTAAAATGTTCAGGAAGTTATTCTCCATTCCCCACCTTAATCTTCATTTTCTCAACCCTAAATTTTGTTTAAATACAATACATAAATAATTAGATATAAAACCTTCCTTGCTGCTTCTACAAATCAACTAGATCCCTTTCCCAACTACTCATTATGGAATTATGCATTTATAAGTATATCTTTTAAAGTCTATGTTTCATCATTAGTTCATCCATTATTACAGCTAGACAAGGACATAGAATGAGAAGCCATTAGAGTTAAAATAATTTAAATAATCATGTAATTCAATTTCCTTACCTTCTAGTTGGGTAAATTGAGACCTAAAGAGGTAAGGAACTTATTATCATTCCCTAACTCTGAGTATGACTTTCTGTGAATGAGATAACAAAACTTAAAACAAAATAAGCCAGTGGAGCAAAGTTATTTAACAGAGATTTGAGTATTCTAATATTTGTACAGTATAGACAATACCCCGAATACCTTGCTTTCTTCTACTTTTTAAAAATTGTCATTCAACTAATGCCCATGCACATGTACCTATCTAAAATGTTCTACCTCTAATTGTTTCTGCCACAAGTTTGTCAGGTCTTTCAACTTGTATAAGAACTTGTTGGTAGTTGGGACTGATTCCCAGAAAGTGAAAAATTTTTAGACTGAAAGGGACTGTGGAGAAAATTCAGTCACCCATCTCCCTACCTCCCCCCCATTTTATAGGTGAGGACTGTGAGATACTGAAAAATAAAGTTACTTACATAAAATCAAAATGCAAGTTTTCCTAGGGCTGAGACCTAGAAGTCTTGTTTCCTGGCTCCCAATTAAGGCTTTTTAAAATATATGTATTCTTATTATTTCATCATCACCATCTCACCATCATTGTTACAGATTTTGTTACTCACAGTAGAATACATTTATACAGCACTTTGTATTTTATTCCATTAAGTCCTGACACCTCCCTAAGACATCCATAGTAGTTAAAGTGACTTTTCACACATTAAGTTCATAATGAAACCAGTTACCTGACAGCCCAGTAAATTTACAATAACCTCATACTGCCTTCCTACGTTATCTTGATTAGACTGGTTATCACATCACATATACTAAAGGAGGATTCCAATTTCCCTTTTAAAAATAAAGTCAAGGTGAACTTCAATGAATCTCCTTTCCCCCTCTGTTGTTGTTGAGTTTTTAGTCCTGTCCAACTCTTCATGACCCCATTTGGGGGTTTCTTGGCAAACACACTGGATTGGTTTCCTATTTACTTCTCCAGCTCATTTTACAGATGATAGAACTGAGGCAAACATACTTAAGTGACTTGCCCAGTGAAATAGCTGGGAAGTGTCTGAGGCTGATTTGAACTCATCTTCCTCACTCCAGGCCAGCTGATCTATCCACTGTACCACCTAGCTGCCTACTTTTCCACTTGATCACAGGCCAAATCACTGTTTTATTTGTATGAAGTTAGAATGTATTCAGGAGTTGAGAAGATAAAAATTTTGAGCCCTTTGTAAACAGGTATGCTTTTTAGGAATAGCAATAACCCATTCGCATAAAATATTATGTTTTTGACTTGCCCTAGAGCCATACCTAGGTAAACAATATAACCTCCACTTTAAGAGTATAAACTATAAATTGAACAGTGTTCTGAGATGTATAGTGATATTCTGAACCCTAAGTTCATCCACAATCTGTACTTTTAATAAAACATGTGTCAGGACAAATGATCTAAGATCCAATTATTCATTGAATAAATAATGCAGGCACATTATTCTTTGGTTCATTTTATTCTACATAGTCCAGCAAGTCAAATTCCCCTTCTTTTTTTCAACATATGAAGCAAAAGAGGTCAAGGAAGGTTAAATGACCTGTTTAAGGTTATGTGTGTACTAAGCTTTAAAGTGAGATTTGCACCCAGTTTCTTTGAGTTTGGACCTGAGTGCATTCACCTTTCACTGTACCATTATGCTTCATCTGCATTTTCTGCTGCCACATCGGAAATGAACCTAGATGCCAAGGGCTAGATTTTTTTTTTATGCTTAGGGAACTTCCTTCTCATATATCTTCTATCATTGCATTCTTATAGATCTATTTTTCTTAATGAATAAATGGTTAATCACAACAATCTGATTTGTGTATACCTGGAAGTTTTATTTTTGCAATAATTATGTAGCTACAAATTTTTGAAAGATAAAAATATCCATTGTCTCTTTAGTTCCTCAATACACAAACCACCACTGAACCAATTAAGACACTGACTGATCATCTTTTCTCAAAGGCATTGCAGGTGCGATAAAGCCAGGTCCTACTGCTGCATGTCTGACATCCTAGGACCAATTCAGCAAAAGTCTTTAGAGGTTCCTCATCAGTTGGGCTTTATTAGGATGCATTTTCAGTCACTAACACTCTTAAAGACTATTTCTCAGTAATACAGAGAGTACAATGTGTATATGTGGAGAGAATACCACTGAAATCCCAGATTTTAACAGTGTCATGAAACCTAGTGTTCTAATAGATAACTAATAAAAGTTGGGAAAAACAGTTCAATTTCATTTCATGTGGTCAGGGTCAGACATTGAGTCAGACAGTTGCCAGTAAAAGCACACATGAATGACCATTGCTACCGAAAAATGAACCAAATAAAAATTACTGATTGTTTCTCTCATTTGCACACTGCTGTATGGGGGGAAATGAGTTCATTTATCATTGCCAATTGTATCTATTTCGCTGAGCCTTGGGGCATTACAAAGTCTTCTAACGGAGACCTATAGTCACTCGAAACATATCATTTTAACCATCCATACAGAAAAAAAATAAAGTAGATTAAGCTCGCATCTTAGTGAAATTATTATGTGCAATTCGTGAAGCAATCCATGGAATTAGTCCACTTGTGTATATATCTTCAATATGCTCAGGAGGGAACTGAGTTTGGAAATGATATAGAAAAGGAATTAGGACTTTATTGCATTGGGAAAATTGAACCCCCAAGTTTCTCATGGCTGTAAAAGTCTGTTTTGTTTTTTTTAATCCAATATTCTTCCAGGGATGCAATATGATTGAAGAAGAATCACAATTATAAAAGCTCTGAAAAAAAACATATAAAATGCAGCGTGGATGTAAACAGGCCTCACCAAATGATCATAAATAAATTGTGTACCAAAAGTCAGATAAAAGAAAACATACATGTCATATAATTCTGGAAAAGTAGATGGGCTGGCTACAAGATAAAAGTGTCTGGTATATAACCTTTTAAAATCACCTACATACATTTACTTCATTGTCATTCCAATGTTAGGCAGAGGACAGCATTTCAAGTTAATACTTTGATGTTTTATTCAAGGAAACATCCAGTTTAGTCAATGCGGACCAAGTATCTAGCGCTATGCTAAGTAAAGGGAAGTTACAAAGATGTGTAAGACACAGTGTCTGCCTCCAAGGTACTACGATAATCATGAAAATGGATTAACAGCCAACTCCTAATAGACAACAGTGGATAGACGTATTTCAGTTGTTACATGTTTATTAAAGTAGCAAAATAGCAATTCTTTATTCACATCATTTTTTTCCCTACTGAATAATGTTTTCTCTTGAACAAAGCATCATCACTACCTTCAATTATCTGAAGAACAATAGTGGAAAAATGATGAGACTTGCTCTCCCTCTCTCAGAAGGCAATGACTAAGAGAAATGGGTAAAAGATAATAGGAGAGTAATTAAGGTGTAATTAAAAAAAAAACTCCTTAAAATTTAGTGCTACCTAAAAATGAAGTGGACTATTTCTAGAGGTCCTGGGGTCTCATTAAAAGTAATATTCAAGTGGGTACTAGATGAACAGCTATTGGAAATTCTACTGAGGGAATTAATAGCTCAAGGATATGTTGGAATTTATGACTTTCATAGTGATACCTAATTTCTCAGATTTTGATGCTGATGACAGTGATAAGGTGGGCTCACAAAATCAACTTTGTCAGGGTGATTAAATTTCTTCTTTTTCTGGATTGTATCAGTCACATGTTAATGACTTACATAGCCCAGATTGTTTGGACAAATGCTTCATCACCTGTGAAACAGGTATTTTCATCATGTCACTCTTGCTTTTGCTAAACTTTTTTCCTCCAATTTCCACATCATAGGTTTTATGGGTAGGGTATGAACCTGAATTATACCCTTTCATAAAGCTAGAAAATAAAATGGTATTATGGAAATTTTCAAAGATTCCCCATAGAATTTCCATAAGTAATTCTTAATAATACCATAACTATTTTAAGAGTCTCAATTGCAGTGTGTTTTGAAATATTTTTCACACCTCCTCCACACCTGGTAGGAAAGCTTAGATTAAAATGAATGGCATTGGCACTCACATAAGCAGAGAGTGCTAGGTTTCCTTTCCTTAAAATGCTACTCTAATTCATAGTGACATCATTTTCAATTTGACATCTGAACAGTGTCTCCATAAGCTTGCTTTGACAGTGTTTTATTGTGTTTTGACAATGTTTATAGATTCCTCTCAGACTTACCCTCCAAAATCTTTGTTATATATTGACTTCACAATGCAACCCAACTAGGTTTTTATGCCCCTGCCTCCCTACTTTGCGAATGGGAGAGGATCTTTATATGCTGGCAGTGAGTGCTAGAGCAGCTTTCAGGATAGGATAGTGAGAAATTTTGATACCAACTGCATGAAATCTAGGGCCCATTCCATACAATTCATTCTCTATATAAGAGAGCTAAGGCTCAGGGATGGGAAACTAGGTGGCACCATAGTACGTAGAGTGCTGGGTCTGAAACCAGGAAGATTCGCCTTCAGGAGTTCAAATTTGGCCTCAGACATGGTCTTGCTGCATGACCCTGGGCAAGTCATTTAACCCTGTTTGCCTCAGGTCTTCATCTGTAAATGAACTGGAGAAGCAAATGGCAAACCATTCTAGGATCTTTGCCAAGAAAACCCCACATGGGGTCGCAGAAAGTCAGACATGACTGAAATGATTCAACAATAAGAAGTCACAGAGAAGTTAAGTGACTGTCCCAAGGTCACACAGTAAATGACCTAGCCAGCTTTTTAATCCGTTCTTTCGCATTCAAATCCTGCACACTTTCCTCTATAACACACAGTGTGATCTGTGGATCATTTATGATCTTTCATGATCAACTGGTCAATAAATATTTATTTATTTATCCTACTATGTGCCAGGCTCAATGAGAGGCATGTCAATTCAAGTACAAAGAACTTTTTAAAAAATCCCTACTTGCAAGCACATTTGACATGATAGCACATGAAGAACCTGTTTCTGATTGTTTGCTGTCTTGGGGAAGGTGGAGGGAGGAGATGGAGGGAAGAAAATTTGGAACTCAAAATCATACAAAAATGAATGTTGAGAACTATCTTTATATATAATTAGGAAAAAAACAAAATAGTGTTAAATTAAAAAAAATATACCTGGAAAAACTTTGCTAGAATAAAGTAAAATATGATAAAATTTAAGAACAAAGAATTTTCACTTGCAAAGAGTATTTGCTAGGAGTTTGTAAGATTACTGGGTGCTGAATAGGGGGGAAGACATCTCGGAGTGCTCCCTAACACTGTATATCATCCTCAATTGCCTTCATTAGGCATCTTTTTGTTCAGGGCATCACACTTAGTCCTACCAATACAGATTTGCTTTGATAGCTTCTGTGACTTAGGAACCATTCAATTATAGTATTTCCACATGCACAGTTCATCAAGAAGACAGAAATCAAGACATCAATGAACAGTCAAGTACATATATAAAAATAATTTATAATAATATTTATAATAATGTATAATAATATTAATAATAATAATAATTTAAATAATTGAATATTAATGGTGGTCAGCAGGAGTGAATAGATAAAAAACAGAGAGAAGGAAGAGTTCCATAACCAAACTATAAGGAAATATTTTCTTTGTTTTAGGCTTACATTTGGATAAGGGGGAGATTGTCAGACATTCCCTCAGGAAACCTGTCACGTGTATTGCCCCTTATGGGATTCAAGAGACTCTCACTTCCCATGAACTCATGCAGTTTCTATATTGATTTCCATCCCACTACACCCTTTCTAGGTGGTTTTGGATCCTTCTTCCCTGCTTAGCAGGAGACTGGTTCAGTACTTCCTGAGCAAGGAATCATGGACAGGCCATGAAAAACACATGATCAAATTGTAAACAGATCTCAATTATAATGGTAAATTCAGACACCCCTGGGACTTTGGTTATTTAAAAACATCAGAGTCTTTCCCAAACTTTATGTTGCAAAATTAAACAAAAATGTGGAGATATATGTCTCAATCCTAAATATATATACAAGAAAATATGCATGGTCTTACTCATTGTACTTACAAAAAAATGTTTTAATATGACAATGCCATTATCTTGAGATAAAATTCAACCTCAGCCTATATTATCATCAGTTTTATCTAATCACTCAGCAAAACTTGACAGCTAGAATTACTGAGGGAAGTCATTGCAGAAGGGATACTAATTCTTCAACATCATGTATTTTGGCATAGGCTTTCATACATGCACCTGCTAATAATTACTTTTTGTGTGAAAAAGGGCTTACAAACGTAATTATATGATGTATAGTTCCGAAAAGGCTATTTGCCCTCCTTTCAGATTCCATCAGATCAAAGTCTCTTCAGTTTTGCAAGCAAAATCTCATGAATGTATAACCATAAAGAAATCAACAACTATCATACTTGTGACTTCTTACTGAATTAAAATCACCAACCTTACCAACCAAACGTTAGCTCTTCTATCTTATCTTTACAAACTTCCAAAGCATTGTTTTGTTCAAACTAGTCATTATATAAGTACAAGGATTTCCTGCTGTGGAAACACCCTTTACCAAATCAGATGGGCCACTCATTTAAGACTACAACCCAGTCTTTTCAATTTATATGGGGCATTGTCAGATTAGGCAAATTTTGATATACTTAACATATATCCAAGGTAAGACTTGAATCCTAGACTTCCTTTCTCCATGGTTGACATTTTATGTACTCATCATACATGACATTTTATGTACTCATCTAAGATCATAGTCTTGGACCTGTAATATGCACCCAGTGGTCCACCAAGAACAAATCTTTCTTTCTCCAACCTGAATTTTCATTTCCCAGTTCCCTGCAAGCATTGGGTATTACTTCTCAGCTAGTTGCAAAACCACTTCTTGCCATCCTCTCTTCTGCCTGTGGTAATCCAGGACTCCACTCCTCTCTTACCTTTAGGCCCACTGCCCCCTGACTCAAAGTCATTATTTGAGTACTATCTATGCTGACAAGATTCATTTGACCGGACCATTTACCCTGCAATCTTCTTTATCCCGAGTACCACCTGGAATCCTGAAGATTCCCTCCCCATTATATAGCTTCATAAATTAGAAAAGGAGGCCATTGAGAGAACAGACCATATTTGTTTTTTTGTCTTTTCTCTTTGTATCCATTGCAGTTACAAAATGCTTGACATAGTGACTGCTTCACAATTTTTAAATCAGTTTTTCCTATTTTAATACATCTCATACTGCCTTTCTTCAGTTTACAAGAGGAATAAAAACAAGGCAGCAACATATTGCTCTCAGAAAATCCTTGCCTCACTTACCAATATTCCAGAAGTAAGATACAAGCATTTCGATGTCCCAATTGTATTTTCAATTAATGTAAATAGAAAAATGCCTATACACCTTCACTGAGTCCATCAAGAACAGATGCAATAAAGTTTTAATTTATAAACAAGATAGTCTATAACTGCTCTGTGATCTATTTATGAAGTATGGATCACTTTGATTAAAATTTTTGTTTAAAGAGAACAGATGATTAAATAACTAAGTTAGCTATGCCTCTAAGCTGTTTGAAATAACTAAAGAAATTTCAATAATTATATTTAAGGGCTGTAAGAGTCCAGAAATATGGGATTCAAAATTTCTCCTCTTCCTGTACCTACCTCTTTTCCTTCCTTTCCTCCCTCCCTCACACTCCTACTCTCCCTCCACCTCTTCCCGACTCCATCCAACCACACTTTCCTACACTACGTCATGAGAGAGATTCAATCAATAGAAAATTGTGCATCCAGTTGTGATTGGAAGCCAGTAGGAGACAATATATCCAGCTGCAATTAGAATGACATCCTAAGGCCAGATGGATGTAAAAAGACAGTCCAAGAGGAAGATAGCTTCAGGGAGCACAGCTCCTTTTACTAGCAAAGAATCACGACTATAAACTGAAGAACTTTCTCCCATAAGACAAAGAACCAGGAATTAAAAGATAACCCTTTGTCCAAATAGGCCTCTTACATGTGCACCTCACTACCAATGTTCTCTAGATGTGAATCTACCCTTTCTATGTAGTTTTGGGTATTTACAATAGAGTGTAACTTGTTTTTAATGAGCGATATTTTATTTTGTATCAATTGTTCTAAATGTGCCATCTTAATTAATGTCTTTGTTAAAACTAATTAAGTCTACTAATTTACTGATAATGGAAAGATATTGGAAGAAACTGAATGAAAAGATTCCTAGAAGCCGAGCCCCTCAGGTTTATCCCTAGAACCCTGAGAGTACCAGTGGACATCCTCAGAAGAGAATATGAGTTTGAGGTAGAGGAGTGTACACAAACATCATCACTGCCACATTTTCCCATTCATTTTCAGTCTACTCATTTTTTTGTGAGCATGAAAGCAACTTGGGAACATGCCTCAACATCAATGAAATTTTATACATGGGGAGCAAGAGCCATCACTGAAAGTAGGTTGAAAACAAATGTTTCAAACATTGTTTCTTGTGGGGGGGATTAATTTGTTTATAAGATAATAAATAGCTTCTCTTATCCACTAGCAACAAGTCACTTCTTGTATGTATCATCTGCTAGACATAGCCTCAACCCACAAGACATGAAAAGTGAAAAAAAAATCAATTTGTGACTTGATTTGTCTACACACTCTAAAATAACTTTTTAACGAATTTGATTTTTTTTCCACTGAACTGAATAATTTTTATTTCAATAAACTTATTAACCTAACCAGTTCTATAGACACAGGATAAAGACTTAACACTCTCCTATGAATTGCCAAGAAAACAGGATATAGATGGAGAAATTTTCCTCTCACACAAGGAGGAAAAAAAAAAAGCTTACGGTAACCTAGTAGAGAGAAAACCAATCTGTTTCAAGGATAGAGTTGGTGACAGGTCCATTCTCCAATACCCTCATACCCTGTGCCCCAAATATTCATTCTACCACAATCCATTCAAAAGATTTATTATAATGGCAAGACATAGAAAGAGAAAATATTGTAAAAGCCTAGACAGTGTCTGAAATGGAACATAAATGAGTCAGGGAGCTTAATTTTTAAGCTGTCAAACACTCACCTTATTTCTTGTTGGCCTCTGTAGCAGACAAATCTTGACAAGACAGCTAATTAATGTAAAGCCAATACCAATAGTTGTCTACTAGTTTCTAACTTCATGAGGTCATGGCTACTGATTTTTAGAGAAGATGATAGGATACAAGAAGGGAACCATGGAAAGACTTTATGTTTCCTACCTATTTATACTACATGTAGCTGGTTTGTTGGTGAATCATTAGAATCTTTGTGTAGTTGAATCATTCAGTTGTGTGCAACTCTTCATTACCCCAAGGGTACAACAGGCCCTTCTATCATTCGCTATGGCCTGAAGTCTATCCAAATACATGTTTATTGCTTCTATGATACTATCTATTCTTCTCTTCCTCTGCTATCCCCTCCTCCTTTACCCTTCAATCATTCCTAAAATCAGTATTTTCCAGTGAGTCTTATCTTCTCATGATGTAGTCAAAGTATTTCAGTTTCAGCTTTAATATTTGTTTCTTTTTTTCAATGAATAGTCTACTAAATTAATTTCAATAGACTCTATTGTGGTCTTATTAGGGTTTGTGGATACACATATATTAAATATACATAATGTATAAATATATTATATATACATATGACACGATACGATATGTAACAGCAGTTAGGTGGTACAGTGGATAGAATGCCATGCTCAAAGTCAGGAATACCTAAGTTCAAATCTGGTCTCAGAACTGGTTAGTTATGTGATGCTGGGCAAGTCATTTAACCTCTGATTGCCTTAGTTGTCTCCTTTATTTTTATTTTTTTTTAATTTTTTAAAATTAATTTATTTATTTTCTTGTTTACATCATCCATTTACATGAGATTTGGAGTTACAAATTTTCTCCCCATCTTTCCCCTACCCAACACTTCAAAACAGCCATCCCACTGTATAACCCCTCCCCCAATCTGCTCTCTCCTATGTCCTCCCCCGCCTCGTCCCTCTGACTTTCCAGTAGGGCAGGATGGATCTCCCTACCACACTGCCTGTGTATCTTGATTCCCAGTTGGATGTAGTTAATAATAATACTAATAATTATATATATATATATATACACACATATACAAATAGATTTTTAACATTTGATTATAAAACTTTAAATTCTAGATTCTTTCCCATCCTCTCTCGTCACCCACCCCCACTGGAAGAACAAGCAATTAAATACAGGCTGGACATGTGTAATTACGCAGAACCTCTACACAGTGGGCATATTGTGAGAGACTGATTATATGTCCCTCCTTCCTATCCCACCCCCTGCCCTTGTTCAATTCTCTACCTTGTCCCTGTCCCTTTTCAGAAGTGTGTACTTCCATCAACCCTCTCCTCCACCCTACACTCCCCTCCATCATCCCACCTCTCATGCCCATTCCCCCTACTCTCCTGTGTGGCAAGATACCCAGTTTAGAGTTTGTGTCATTCCATCCCTAAGCCAAGCTGAATGAGAGTAAAGTCAACCCTTTCCCTTTTGCTTTCCTGTACTTCCCCTCCACTGTAACAATTATCCTTTGCCTCTTCTATGAGATAATTAACCCCATTCTGTGTCTCCCTGTCTCATCTCATTCTAATCCTCTCCCACCTCAGAATTTCACCTTTTAGAGTACTGTCCCTTCCTATTCAATTGATCTTGTGCCCTCTATGTACTCATATATACACATACTCCAATATGTGTTTGTACACATATATAAATTTTCCTATATAGATATATATGCATGTATATGTATATATACATTTGTATTCCCTTCACCTATCCTAATACTGAGAAAAGTTTCAAAAGTTACAATTATCACTTTTCCATGTTGGCATGTAAATAGTTCAACTTTGATAAGTTCCTTATGATTTCTTTTCCATGTTTACCTTCTCATGCTTCTTGTATTTGAGTGTCAAAATTTGTTTTCAGTTCTGTTTTTTTCAGCAAGAATGTTTGAAAGTCCTCCACCTCACTGAATGACCATATTTTTTTCCCTGGAACATTATGCTCAATTTTGCCTGGCAGGTGATTCTTGGTTTTAATCCTATCTCCCTTGATCTCCAGAATATCATATTCCAGGCCCTTTGATCCCTTAATG
>CM053581.1:521305265-521370297 GCA_028627135.1 Pseudochirops cupreus | reverse complement strand
AGCTGCTAGATCCTGGGTTATCCTAATTGTGTTTCCACAGTAATCAAATTGTTTCTTCTTGACAGCTTGTAATATTTTCTCCTTGATCTGGGGACTCCAGAACCTGGCTATAATATTCCTAGGAGTTTTCTTTTGGGGATCTTTTTCAGGAGGTGATTGGTGAATTCTTTCAAGTTCTATTTTGCCCTCTGGTTCTAAAATATCAGGTCAATTTTTCTTTATAATTTCTTGTAGGATGCTTTCTAAGTTCTTTTTCTGATCATGACTTTCAGGTAGTCCAATAATTTTTAAATTGTCTCTCCTGGATCTGTTTTCCAGATCAGTGGTTTTTGCAAGGAGATATTTCACATTGCCTTCTACTTTTTCATTTGTTTGAATCTGTTTAATAGTATCATGATTTCTCATAAAGTCATTTACTTCCATTTGCTCCACTCTAATTCTGAAGGAATTATTCTCTTTAGAAAGCTTTTGAGATTCCTTTTCCATCTGGCAAATTCAACTTTTTAAGGCATTCTTCTCCTCATTGCCTTTTTGGGCCTCTTTTGCCATTTGAGTTAATCTATATTTTAAGGTGTTATTTTCTTCAGTCAGATTGTTGACTCGCTTTTCATGATTTTCTTGCATCGTTCTTCTTTCTCTTCCCAATTTTCCCTCCACTTCTCTCATTTGGTTTTCAAAATCCTTCTTAAGCTGCTCTATAGCTTTTAGGAAATCTTCATGTTTCTTGGAAGCTTTGGGTGTGGGAATTCTGACTGTGTTGTCTTCCTCCCATTCCATGCTTTGATCCTTGTTGTCCCCAAAAAAGGTATCTAGAGTTTGGTTGCTGTTCTTACTTTGCTTCTTTTGCCTGCCCATGTTGGCCAGTCAATGATTTTTTTTTCCTTAGCTCTGTGGAACTATGTTTCCAAAGGTGAAAGTTCTGTCCCAAATCTCTGGGGTTTTCCCAGCTGTCAGAGCTATTAGAGGGCTGTCATTTTTTTTGCAGTCCCCTCCAGCTTTGGCTCACTGAAAACACACGCCAGGATCACCCCCTAAGACCATGATCAGGATCCAGGCCACTCAAAGCAAGAGCCCTTTGCCTCTGAATGATCACTTGGTCCCCCTGCAGTCTGCAGGCCAGGAGCTCTGAAGCAGCTACATGGAGGTGGCTGCAGGGATGCTGCTTCTGCTGCTTCCTTGCAGTGGAGGCAGTTTGGCCAGACCACCTTTCTCCCCCAAGTTTATCTGAGATCCACTGACCTTTCACTTAGTCCTTGTTTCTTATGGCTTGATAATTCTGGAAACCACCACAGCTGCTGCTGTTCCACTCTCCTGAAGCTCCAGCTGTGGCTCATCCTGGCTGCCCCACCCTGGGCCGAGCCACAGTTTCAGGCTGGGCTGGTTTTGGCTCCCAGTGCTGACATGATCTCTTCCTGCTGAGCTACCTTCAGTGGGAGGTATATTTGTGTGAGTTTCAGAGCCCTAAAATTTGTTTAGAGTCATATTTTATGAGTATTTGAGGTGGTTATGTGGGAATTGCCATACCTTGCTGCATCTACACCACCATCTTGGCCCCACCCCCTCCTCATCTATTTTTAAATGTCTAGACAATATTAATACCTATCTCCTAGGGATCATATGAAATGATAATTTAACAGTACTTAGCATAGTACCTAACAAATTGTGAGTACTATGTGTTGGTTTATCATCATCATCATCATCATCATCATCATCTTTATATGACATGGATAACTCACTGAAACCTTGAAATTCTAGATAGAGAGAAGATTTATAGCCTGTCTTATCAGGGATGTCCAAAGAGGAACCTTGCCTCATGGATTAGCCACTTAGGAAATTCTTCCCAGCAGGGAAACTCACTTTCACTTTCTAAGTTGCCTCATGTATCTGTTGTCAGATTTTTTATTTTTGTGTGTGTGTGTGAGGCAATCAGGATTAAGTGACTTTCTCAGGGTCACACAGCTAGTAGGCTGGAACTGACCTCATGTCCTCCTGACTCTAGTACTGGTGCTCTACCCATTGAGCCACCTAGCTGTTCCAGGACTTTATTTTTTTTTTTTGTATGTAAAGAGTCTTTTGGTCCTCAGTGATTTTTTTTGTCATTTAATCTATTCCTATGCTATTGTTGTCATTGCCATGGCTGCTGTCATTGATGAGAGACAGGTGGAATAGAATGAGTACCGAGTGAAATCAAGATAGCTGGGTTATTCTAAAATAAGATCTTCTAATAGCTAGCTGTATGAATATTGTTGTTGGTAGATCTGACCTGCAAGCTGAACCAATACAATATGCTCATTTGTAATCTGAGGTAAGAGGTAACACAGTGAATCTCTATTCACTGTGCCTAGTTAGTCAGGATGAGTTCAACTACTTCCTCAGGCATTTGGTAGCTGTGTGGTCTAGGACAAATCCCTTAACCTATTTGCCTCAGGTCCCTCAAGTATAAAATTGAGATAATAACAGCCTCTTCCTCTCAGGATGGTTGTAAGGATCAAATGAGGTACTTTCAAGTACTTTGGAGAGTGCCTGTCATATAGTAGGTGATTTATAAGTGCCAATTATCATTATCATCATCATCAATATAATTCTTAATCTGCTCCACTCTTTTATAACAACATTTCAACTGACCTTTACCCGCACCTAATCTTACTATTACCTTCTGCAGAACAATACTCATTTCCACCTCTTCCTCATCTTTTATCAGACTTCCCCTCCTTAATGTATTATGTCAAGAAGTTCATAATTCCCCCTCCTCCATCAAAGAACTCTCAACTTAGATGATTTTATATATTTAACCCTAGAGACGCTAGTGAAGTCTGAGGATCTCCCTACCCTTTCCATGGACTTGTACACATGGAAGTTTGAATCATGAGATCTTTTATTGGTAATTTAGTTCATCTGCACCTGTATAATTAGAAAAGTCTTAGGTTTTCAAGTGTTCATCATGCTCATAGGCATGGCAAAGAATATTACTGAAAGAGTAAGATTAAATATTATTTGGAATGAATATTTAACTTACAAAATCCTAATGAGTCACTTCCTCTCCCCCATACAATGTCTTTTAACATCCAATTTCAATATACTCCAAATGCATGACTCTTGATATTTCCATTGAATAGTTATGACTATGTTATTCCCTTCTTCAAGAATCTCTAGTGGCTCACTTTTGCCTTTAGGATAAAATAAAAAGTTTCCTGGCTTCTATTAAAATAACCTGTTACAATCTGGATCCAGCCTGTCTATCCAGATTATGTTTCATACCCTTTCATACATGCACAATTCTAATTTTGGTATATATTGTTCCTCATCTGTAATATTTCATGTCATACCTCCATGCTTAGAATACTTATCTTCCTATCTCTGTAAATCCCTAGGACTTCCTATAAAATTCCATTCCAGTATAGATGTAGTAGTGAAAGAATGGGCTCAGTTTCTCCCATCAATTAGAGGCTACCTTTGGATGGTGACAGATCTGAAGACAACAGAGAAAAGAGACTTGGCATGTGGACCTATCTCTATGCTCATGCCTCTGCCTTCAACCTTTAACTTTTTCTGCTTATTTCCCAATAAACACCTCTCCATGGAAGACCCCAGCTATCCAATGTCTATTTTGATTTGCTTCTTAATTCTCTACATCTTTTGTTCCAGTAAAATGGAAATAGGGAATCTAGCCATTTCCCTGAACAAGAAGTGAAAGAAAGGGCCTTGTTAGTCTTGGCAGGAAACAATGACAATGACAACAAACTATTTTACTAAGGAACATCCTTAGAAAATGAAGAAACATCCCCTAGGTATGTTTGTTTCACTGATGTGAGAAAATAAAGCCTCTCAATCAATCACTACAAAAGAGTTATTTCTCATTCTATGCCTGCCCTGAAAACCAGGGATGTCCTCAGGACATCTCATTCCAATTAGGAAGGTCAGAGAAAGCTGCTCATGGGCTCACTTATATGCCCAGGAGATGCCAATACCATTAGTAATCTAATCAATATAAACTTATATGATTAAATCCATAAAGGAAAACAAAACAAAACAAAAACAAAACAAAATGAACCAACAAAAAAATCTCCCATGCATTTTCATCTGACCCTTGGAGTGCTTGCTTTGGAACATGCTTCCCAGTGACTGAAAAGTGTCTTGTATAAAGTGGCAGAAAGAAAGTCAGTGCAAGGAGAAATCCTGACTTCATAAACCATAATCTTGCTTCCTTGTTTTAAGGAAAGGGTCAGACCGACAGAGACAGAGACTGAGAGAGATAGAATTATTAAGTGCTCACTATATTCCAGGCATTGTGCTAAATGCTAGAGATACAATTTTTTTTAGTTAAGATAATCCTTGGCCTCAAGGAGTTTACATTCCAGGGGTAGAAGACAACATATAAATGCCTGCAGGAAAGAGGAGTCAGGGAGGAAAAAGAGAAAGGAGGGTTCCCACAGAGGGACATGGTAAGAGGACTAGTTGGCCCTAGAAAAATAAAGCAAAGACTCACTTATCAGGGCCAAGGGGAATTTGAGGAAAGAATAAAAGATCCTGGTGAGGCAGTATTGGAGAGGAAGACCATAGCGAGGAAGATGTTGAAACCAAATTCTCAGAAAATGCAGTTCATTTTATCTTACATAGCCTTCTGGCAAAGTAAGTTTGGGGAGGCTAAAGGAAGGCAGGTAAAAAGATCTCAATATAAAAAGTTTATCTTCTGCACTGCGTAAAACATAGAAAGGAGAGGAGAGGGGAGACAATAAGCAGTTATACAGAGACTGCTATGTGTTAGGCTTTGCACTTTTATATTTGATCCTCACAAGAACCCTATGGTGAAGGGTGGTCATCATTCCCATTTTAGAATTGAGGCAGACAGAAATTAAGTGACTTGCCTGGGGTCACACAAATAGTAAAGGTTCTGATGATGATCTATTTCCTTGACAAGGTCAACCTCATATATTTTGACTTTCGATTACTCCCTAATGGAGGGAAGGAGAGGGAAGATGAAAGATGGTTAAGAAAAGTCAGGGATTCACCTGAGTTCTCTCCCAGATCCCTCCGAATGACTTTAAATAATGTCTCAAACCAAATTCTGGAGTGGCAGAACCCACAAAAAATACAGAGCCAAACAATTTTCCTGCCCAATACAACTTAGAAGGGCAGTAAGAAAGGTCTGTTGCACTAGGGTAATGGTGGAGCTTAATTCAGTGCAGGCCACACTCTAGCAAAACAGCAATAATGCTTGGGGAATCAATGATGGCAGTAGCAATTGTAAAAATCTAAATCCACAGATGGTAAGGGGGTCAGATAACTAGTCAAAAGGAGATCATGGATGTTCCTTTGTTGGCAATGTGGCCATTGCCCATTCTTGGATATGGATGGCAATCCTTAGTCTCATGAGGTCAAAGGAAGAGGAGGAATACTAGCAGAGCAGAGTTTGTCACCACAGGGAAGCAAGGACCCTGGTCACAGTTCCAGGGCAGAAGAGAGTATCTGTGGTTGTTCACAAAGCAGAGCACGGGCCAGAGGAGTGATAAAGACACCTTCTGCTAGATCATACCACCTTGGAAAAACCAAAAACTTACATGTCTCCAAAATTATCTCTGAAAACAGCTGCACAAAACTCATGGAGCTTGGGAAAGTGCCCCCTACACTTCAGATGCAGAGTCCCACTTTAGCGGAGAGTTAAAAGTCAAGAAATAGCCTGGGGAAAGGGGCAAACAGAAGAGAAAGATACTGACTTTAGAAAGTTACTATGATAACAGGGAAGATCAAAACACAAATCAGAATAAAACAAAGTCAAAACTGCTATGTCTAAAGCTTCAAAGAATAGTATTAATTGGTCTCAGACCATGGAAGAGCTCAAAACAGATTTTTAAAAATCAAGTAAAAGACATAGAGGAAAAATTGAGAAGAAAAATCAGAGTGATGCTAGAAAACCATGGGGAAAAAAGTTGACAGCTTGGTGAAGGAGGCACACACAAAAAATTAAGCAAATAACATCTTAAAAATAGAATAGGCCAAATGGTAAAAGATATACAAAAATTCACTGAAGATGAGAAATTCTCAAAAAACAGAATTAACCAAATGGAAAAAAAAAGATATATAAAAATGCCCTGAAGAAAAGAAATTCTCAAAAAGCAGAATTGGCCAAATTGAAAGAAAAAAACTGTATACAAAAAAGCACTGAAGAGAAATCCTCAAAAAATAGAACTGGTCACATAGAAAAGGAGGTAGAGAAGTTCACTGAAGAAAATAATTCCTTAAAAAATAGATTTTGGAAAGTGAAGGCTAATGATTTTATGAGACATCAAGAAACAATAAAACAAAATCAAAAGAATGAAAGAAATAGAAGAAAACATGAATTATTTTACTGGAAAATCAAATTACCTGGAAATTAGATCCAAGAGAAATAATTAAAAATTATTGGACTAACTGATCAAAAAAGAACCTACACATCATCTTCCAAGAAATCATCAAAGAAATCTTCTTTAATTCTCTGAAACCAGGGTGTAAAATACAAAAATATTGAAAGAATTCACCTTCACTTCCTGAAAGAGATGCTAAAATGAAAACTCCCAGGTGAATTATAACCAAATTACAGAGTTACCAGGTCAAGGAAAAGATGTTGCAAGCAGCTAAAAAGAAAAATGTTCAAACATCATGGATCCATAGTCAGAATAACACAAGGTTTAGCAGTTTGTTCATTAAAGAATCAGAGGACTTGGAATTTGATGTTCTGGAGGGCAAACCAACCTAGGATTACAAGCAAGAGACATCTACCCAGAAAAGCTGAGTATAATTGTTTAAGGGGGAATGAATGGAAATTTAATGAAATAGAGGCCTTTCAAGCATTCCTGATGAAAAGACCAGAGCTGAACAGAAAATATGACTTTCAAATACAAGACTTGAGAGAAGCATTAAAACTTAAATAGAGAAGAAAAATCATAACACTTTTAATAGTATTAAACTGTTTACATTCCTATATGGGAAAATGATCCTTGTAACTCTTAAAAACTTTATCATTATTAGAGAAGTTAGATACATATATACACACGTACATACATACATACATACATATATGAGACACACACATGTACATACACACATATATGACACAGTGATTTCTTGAATATGATGAGATGATTTTCAAAAAAAAAATACAATTAAGGCGTGAGAAAGGAATATACTGGGAGAAGCAGAAAGTGAGATTTAAAATTGGTTAAATTATCAAAATCTATCTTACCATAGAGGAAACCAGGTGGGGAGGGGATATCAAAAAGGGGAGATGGCTGCTATAAGAGAGGGTGGATTGTGGGAGGTAAAGTCAGAAGCAAAACACTTTTGAGGCAGACAAAGTGAAAAGAGAGACAATAGGATAAACAGGAGAATATAGGATAGAAAGAAATACATAGTAATTAAAATTATGAAAAAATTACAACAAACTTCTCCATTAAAGATCTCATTTCTCAAATATATAGAAAGCTGAGTTCAATTTTTAGAAATATGTTCAATTGATAAATATTCACAGGATGTGAACAGGCAGTTTTCAAACAAAGTAATTGAAGCTAACTATAGTCACATGAAAAAATGCTGTAAATCACTATTAATTAGAGAAATTCACATTAAAACAACTCTGAGCTATCACCTTACATGTATCAAATTGGCTAACAAAACGGAAAAGTAAAATGACAAATGTTGGAGGAGACGTGGGAAAATTGAGACATAAATGCACTGTTGATGAAGTGGTATACTGATTTAACCATTCTAGAAAGCAATTTGGAACTATGCCTAAGGGGTTATAAAGTCATGTATACCCTTTAACCAAGCAATACCACCACTGGGTTTGGTTCCCAAAGAAATAAAAAAAAAAAAAAAAAGAAAAGGGTTTTATATGTACAAAAATATTTAGAGCAGTTCATTTGGTGGTGGCAAAGAATTCCAAAATGAAGGGATGTCCATCAATCAGGAAACAGCTTATTGTTTATATGTTGCAGCTTGCTTATATCAACCATGTGACATCCCAGTGTCTTCTTTGTGATAATAACTCTTAACTCATTAGTTCCATATCTTGTATCATAAATGCTTTAAAGAGCCAATATAATCAATGAATGAATATTTATTTATTAATTATAAGACATATTTATTAGAATTGCCTATCAGGATTGACAGATGTACTACTAAAGTTTCATTCATATGAAACCTAGACTGGGAGAATTGTTTCTCTGTTGTTGTTTTTTTCATTTTTATAAAATAAAATGTTGATATCTTTTGTTCTTATATTATCTATATTCCCTAATGTGTCCTTTCCCCACTACCTGAGAGCCATCCTTCATAACCATAAAATTAAAAGAGAGAAAAAATCCATCAAGATTAACCAACAAATTGAAAAGATGGAAAGTTATATGCTAGGGCCATATCCTGAATAGGTCATTTTTCAAGAAGAGAGACCAAAATAAAAAATGGAAAGCTTGTTCAAAACCATTGATCATTATTATTCCACGGTTCTAAACAATAGCCTCTGCAGTAAAACTAGGGGTAAATGGCACTTATCCTTCCAACTAACGCTCTATTATTGATTATCTAGATATCAACCTTTTCTTAAATTAAATCTATGCAATCTTGAGATGGGTATCATGGGAAAAATGGAAAGCCTTCATACTTACTTTAACCATAAATATTATGTATGACCATTACATTAAATTTATATAACAACTACCATGAGAGAAGTATACAAAATACTCAAATGGCCCTGTGATCACTGTGATATAGAAGTACCTTCAATGATATGTATCACACGCTATCCATTCCTGCCCATCCTATGTGATTCTAATCTATATCATTCCATAATTTCACCATAAGACATCAGCCCAACATTTTAGAAGACTTTCTTCATTCTTCCTAAAATGAAGGTAGCAAGGGATTATGCTGGTTCTATACCTGTGATCTTTCATAAAGCTCTCTTTGTATCATATATTTAGTTTAAGACAGATTTTGCCCTATTCTTTTAAATCCCTTTTTGTTTATATGTTGTAGCCTGCTTATATCAATCATGCAACACTCCAGTGTCTTCTATATGATAATAATTCTTAACTCTTTAATTCTACATCTTGTATCATACTATTATTGAGTGAAATGAAATGAAATGTCTTGTCACACATACATGGCTTAAAGATTTTTGATAAGTAATATATTTTTAACTGATAATGATACAATTGGTAATGATACTATGATAGAAGCTGATTTTTAGATATTACTGAGTATTATTGGTAGGATTTTCCTTACTCGGGAGTTCACTAAACCAATGAAATAATAAGTCTGATCCTTCTTTCTATCCTTATCTTTTTGTGCTATATAATAAAGGTTGAAAAGAAAGGACTCAGAGAAACATGGAGAAACACATAAGAAAGATATAAAATAAAGAAAGTGATATCAAATACTCCCCTTTCTTAGTACTAATTAGAGGACATCAACAAAGCTCCCACAAAAAGTCCGGTATGACTAGGTTACAATAGATATCATATGAAATAGACCAATGTGATCACAAATCTATTAAAGTATGACTATTCTTCACCCTTGAAAAGAGATGAGCAAAATAATTCCCTCCTTTTATTGCAGATAGAGTAGATTATGGGTTTGTAATGTTGTATATATATATGGTCACATATGTGGTCTATAGTCTTAGCTTAACTGAGTGGAGAGGATTGTCATGAAATGACTATGGTGTAATGAAAAGGCTTCAATAAAACTTTAAAAAATAAAATGGAGGGGGTAACCTTGGTAGTAGGGGGATTTTTAGGAAGTGTGTGTTACTTTTTTCAAATATGTTTTTATTTATTTCTTAGCATTAGCCATACTTCAATTTAAAAGTCATTTAGTATTCAATGAATGCAGGAAAGAATAGCTTTAATTCAATTTTCAAAATCTCTCAATTGTCTAAGGGTAATTATAGCCCCTCCCCCAAATCTGAAAACAAATAATCCTGAATTGTTATTAGTTAGAATAGTTCCAGTCTTCTCCCCTACCAATAGTTGACCTGAATTGCTAATAGACACACTTTCCTTTTTTAACTTTGTCTCTCTAACCCTATAAAATTTCTGGTCAAAAGCTAATTAACAATTAAGTGCTTATTAGGTAGGACTATGGGTTGGAGAAACAAATGCCCTTGCTAATAAACAAGCACTATGACCAACCCTTGAACATTGAAACAATAACTAGAATGTGATTCAAATTGAAGATGTGAGCTAACTACTGTCACTAGAACTAAGCCAGCCCAGGAAAATGTTTTGATGTTTTACTTGGGGTGTTGGTGAAAACTCAGTAGAATGTAAACTCCTAGAGAGCAAGGCATGAATTCCATTTTCATTTGGTGCCCTAGCATCTAGTACAGTGAAGTGAACATTAAATATATATATATATATATATATATATATATATATATATTTTTTTTTAAAGGCCTGCTTTATTTAAATAGGGAAGCATATAAATTTGTAGGTAGATTCCATTCATTTTTAAAGACCATTTTTCTTTCCCCATAAGAGAAAAAAATGTCAGCAGAGGGGTATCCCTGGTATTTCATTAGTATAGACAACTCTTAGGTGAGGATACTCCCTCTACTACTGTAGACAAACACCTTCTCTGAAGCTAGGAGTTGCTTACAAGACTGAGAACTTAGGGGACTTACCAATGTCACAAAGCCTTTAGGTATTAGGAACAGAACTTGAACCCAAGTCTTCCTCTCTCTTTATCTTTTCCATGGCTGGCTCTCTATCCTATATACCAAACTGACTATAGTTTGTATTCTGCATTAAAACTCCGTCTTTTCATTTAACAAAGCTATATAATCATAGGCAGTCAGCACTACTTGATTAAAACCCATTTATTTGTACTTTAACCAAATGTTCATCTCATGCAACACAACGAAAGTACAATATTTGCATGTTGCCATTTCCTGCAGTACATTGATTTTTAAATCATCTACAGACTCTGAAATTGTACTCAGTGTATATTTACACAAAAGATAATGGTGTAGAGGACAAAGCAAATGAGATTCTCTTCATATCTCTATCCCCATTGTGTTATAGATCTTGGGAGCAGAAAAGGTTGATAGAAAGTTAATCAACTAATTTTGAGTCCAACACAATGGAACAGGATGTCTCCACTTAGTAAGCATACACAAACAAATCACAGGACTACATCTTTATTCTATTTTATTCTATTGAGAATCTTGTGCATTCCACAATGACATCCATATTAAAGATTCAGAGGAACTTTTCATGTGGAAAAGGAGCTATTGCCAGATTTGCCTATAAAGTTTGCATTATGAGAAGAGTTACACAAATAACACAAGTCCATCTTCAAGGGCAGTAAGATGTGACAGCTGAAAGCTGCCTGTTGATTATTAATTTCTGATCTTGGAATTCATATACAATACTTCACAATACTTGACATATGAATGAAATGGGCCTATGCCTTCAAAAGCTGTTGCTTCCAACCAGAGGTTGCTGCTCTTAAGACTTTAATTCTATATCCTTTTTCTAAAAAGATCTAGCTATGCTATATTATAATTTTCTGAAATACATAGACTGCTTAGCAGATAGATGATTTAAAGAAAAGAGGTGATTTTTCTGCTCTGTAATGGAAGAAAATATGCTGTATAAGTGCCCAGCATAAATGAAAAATTTTATGTCATTCAGGAGTGGGACAGGGGGATTAAATAGTCCAGACAATGAGAATGTGTCAACAAGATGAAATAGAAAAGGATTAGAGAATTTAAAACTATGAATAGTTAGAAAAACTGTAAAATTTAAGGACATTACAGATTGGCAAATAGGTCTCAAAAGGAACTAATCCATCTCCAGAGGCTATAGTGGGCATATTCAACATCATTTTAAGGACAGTAAATAGACTTTGAGAAAAGCAGTATAAAGTAATTGATAGAGAGGTTCCTCAGGGCAAAGAAGATCTGAGTACAGTCCTGGTCATGACATAAACAAACTTTAACTCAAGGCAAATATCCTTACCCTTGCTCTAGGCAAGTGAATTATCTGACTATAAATATCAGAGAATGTGCTGATCTATACTGGTAGAGAGTCTCCTCACAAGGCATTTCCTATGCCAATGAAATGACAAGTTCAGACCCTGAAAATAAAACCTTGGGGCAGCTCAACTAAATAACATGGATTGAATTTAAGAATGTTTATCAATTGGCACTATATGATTCCCACCAAAGAAATTAGAAAATATTGAGGAAACAACTCCAGAAAAGAAATGATTTGCCCAAGATTACCTAGCTGATAAATTTTAGAGACTGGATTTTAATACACATCTTTTAACTCCAAATACAGTTATCTTATGTTTGTTTGTTTCTCCTCTGCTCTGTTGTGTTTCCTAATATTCTAGGATTCCTGATAAAGTCACATGCATGGATTTAGGAGTTTCATTAGATGGTTTTTGAAAGATACTTGAGAATGAGAGAATTCTATAGAATTACAGAAAGATGAACATTGTCTCAGCTTCCAAAAAATGAAAATGGAGAGTACATGAACTATAGACCAGTCAATGAAATAGCCCTAATTCCTTATGCCTCTTAGAGTATTTAACACATCCATCCTTGGAGTTAATCTCTGCATGATTTTCCAGAGAGATCCTGTAGAGAGGCAAAATATTTTCTCACGTCCAATCCTGAGGTGCTAATCTAGAATAAGAAAAGGGAATCATGATATTTTGAGTGTGGAACCCAAGAAAGCAATAATCTGGAAATTAATATTTTTAGTATAGTAATTTTTATCATTTTAGCACAACCCAAATTTAGAAAGTGAACATCTCTGCAATTATTTGTCTGTCTTGGTTTGTCTTTATAATGATAATTCTTTACAAAAATAAAAATATCTTTCTAAAGGTAGTTTTATTTTTGTAAGGAATGCTATTAGAGATATTGATAACAGGAAGGCTGTGTCTGATAAACCTGAGAAAGTAGTTTACTAGGTGAAGAAATGAAGGAAGCTCCCTTTGATAAGAACTGTTTGGGATAGAAATAATTTGGGGGAAAAAAAATCCTGTTCAGGTTAGTATTTTTATGCCATATTAACCTGCTAAGCTCACTGTGATAATATATATGACCTGAAAGTAAATGGTCACTTTTTTAATGAGAGGGGAATAGGAAGTGGTAATTCTATAACTAAAAAAAAAATTATAAATGATAAATTAAACAATATTGATTTTGTAAAAGTTAGTGAAGAAAAATGAAAGAAACTATGAAATGGAAAAATATTTGAAACAAATTTAGCTAAGAAAAGTTTTACATCCATGGTATTATGAGAACTAGCGCAAATAGGAAATTGACCCAAATATCTAACACTGAAAACTGTTCTTACATTAATAAGTAATTAAAAGATATGAAGTTTTTAAAAGAGAAAATCTAAATTATAATTTATTATTTAGAAATATACAATGAATAAACAATAATGATGGAAATGAACATCTAAACAATACTAAGCTATTACCTTTTTCCTCAAAATATCAAAAAAGACGAAAAATATTGTGTGAATTGGAGGGATTCTGCAAAGTTAATCTAAGCTACCTGATGTTGGTGAAGTTGTAAATTACTCCAACCATTCCATATGCAAATTGGGAAATACGGAAGAAAGGGGACTGAACTGTTCATATATTTAGATATAGAAACTCCACTTCAGGCATTAATCTTAAGATTAAAGACAGAAACAAAAGGTAGATAGCAATCTATCAATAGATAGATACAAATCTATATTTGTTCATGTGTGTATTCACTGAAGTATTCTTTGGGTTAAAAATAAATAACTAGAAACCAACTGAATGCCCATCATGTGGCTAGTGGTTGACAAAAATTGAGATATAAGAATGTGTTGGAATAATATATTGGAAAATAAAAATTGAAGAGTCAGAAATTCAGAAAACTATTGGGAAAAATTGGCTGAACTGATCCAAAATGGAAAAGCAGAACTAAATAAGCCATACACAGTTAACACAACAATGCAATTTTTAAATCTCTAAAAGGAAGATTAAGTGCAAAAATGATGGAGATGATTCTACAGAATAGATAATCAAACATACCTCACTGGCTACAGCAAGGATTCAAAGCAGACATTGATGATAGAATTCTGTGTGCTTGTTATATGGCATATTTTTTGCTTATTTCATTTTCTTTTTTGCCAAGGATGGTTAAATAATGAAGGGTGGGAAGAGAGAGGGATGAAGAAGGAGTAGGATCAGAGAGAAAAGTAGGAGGAGATGAGAAATGATTAACTTAGATGTTTAGAAGAGGATAGTTTTCTGGAAGAACAGGTGTCCTAGAAAAGGTATGAGGGAATATGATTAGATCAGATGAACAATTGAAGAGATTAAACTTGGCAAGAGGTGGAGACAGAAAGCTTTCCTATGAGACAGGAAGAAAGGAAATGATGATTTTTTGAGGGAAACTGTGAAACTGGGAGAGCCTCAATATTCTAAGTGAAATTAAAGGTCATCTGGTGTGTGTGTGTGTGTGTGTGTGTGTGTGTGTGTGTGTGTGTGTGTGTGTGTGTGTGTAGCAGATTGGAGTTGGGACCTTGAATATAGAACAAATTTGGAACACTCACTGCAAAGATTACTAATCAATAAATGGTAATAGGGGGATTACTGGGAAAGTCCAAGTGACATCATATAGCTCCCTACAGGCAATTTAGAAGAACGAGACTGAAAAAAACCCACAGTAGATATGCCCTCATTTTAAAATTACTAAAAGTTAGTGATGGTGATTCCTAATTGTATTTAAAAATTGAATATAGAAGCTTTACATTTGAATCGGAAATAATCCCTCACTCAGGGAAACATGGTATTATTTTCTATACCAAAACATTAATAGGATCAAAGGGTTTTTGAAAAATATAGCTTCATCCCAACTGTTTAAATTTGCATTTTGCCTCCTTAAATTTTCTTCCTCTAGGAGAAAACAGAAAAGGGGTTGGGGCAAAGGAATGTATTTATGGAGAAACCATTTTTAAGTGTTGATTATAGAAAGCAAGAGCCTTTTTTTCTAGCCCAAATAAACATTATAATCACATCTATCTATCCTGACTTAAAGAGTTAGGTGGGACTTTGGCTAAAGATATGGACCTAGTGTCAGAGAGATGTGAGTTCAAATGCTGCTTCAGACATTTGATAATCATCTGTAAAATAGAGACAATATTAGCACCTAACTTGTACAGATAAGGTGAGATAAGAGTTGTAAAATGCTTTAGAAACCTTGCAGTTCTATGTGGATACCCCCTTACCCTCAATTTGTATAATTTTTCTCCCTAATGTCCATGAGAAACATTTACAATATATATGTGGCAGTGAGATGGCACAGTGAATAGATGATAATGATGAGGTACAGGCTCTGGGAAAACCCCTTGAATTCTGAATCTTGCCATTTGATGAGGCATTTGCATGAGGCCATAAGCCTTTCATTGTGGCTCTGTCTAAACCTTTGTTACTAGCTTGGCCCTCCATTGTCCATCTACTTCCCACCCTTGAGCCTCTCAAAATATCTATACCCAAATCAACTGTTACCTAAACTCATTAACTCCTCCTGAAGACTCTCCCCAAACTCATTACTGAAGTTTGACCTCATCGACTCTTCTTGAAAGATCCTCCCCAAACTTATTACTGGCGTCTGACCTCATTGGCTTCTCCTGAAGACCCTCTTCAAACTCCTCCTCTAGACCACCCCTAGATTCTTCCCATAACCTTTCTGTATATATGACCTCATCTTGCCCCCATGTGTGAGAGCGCCATAGAATTTTCTAGCACAGACTTGCTCTGTGTCCAATGCAGGTGAACTTTTAATAAACTTTGCTTTTCTTTGGCTGAGAGACTTGAGTCAAATTCATTCAGCAGGACCCAGCATGTTGGTATTTTGGGGTCTCAAGCAACCCTAACCCTAACCACATCAATTGGGCCTGAAATCAGGAAGACCTGAGTTCAAATATAGCGTCAGACACTAATTGTGTAATTCTGAGCAAGTGACAACATGGTTTACCTCAGTTTCTTCATCTGTAAAATGATCTGGAGAAGGAAATGTCAAATCACTGCAGTATCTTTGCCAAGAAAAACCCAAATGGGGTCATGCATGAAGAGTTGGACATGACTGACAAGAACAAAGCAACATAAATATATTTGTAAATAAGATCTCCTTTAACTGCCTTCATTCTGCTTTTTTGAAGGCAATTCTTGGCATAGATGGGTTAAAAGTAATTGATCCCTTTACTTAGCATGCAAAAGTCCTCATTAATTTAATCACATGCAAATTATACTTTACTACTCATAGTACATAATCACCTGAGTATACAAGTAAAAATTCAACTTATTAATTGCATTAAAATTTATTCCAATAATTAAAGCCTATTTATTGCAACCACAAACCTGTAAATAAAGCATCTATTAGACAAATGAAGATAGGAGTAAGAAGACTGATTTCACTAGCTGGTTTTACACTTGTTTAATAAATCATGAAGAGACACAATTTTTATGAGATAGTAACTTGCATTTATTATTAACTGGCTGAACTTGTTCACTCAATCATGGCATCGCCTCAAACATAAGGTCATTGAAAAGTTTCCACCATAGATTGATCATATCTGTTTTATCTGCATTTGAACTTCACCCACACTGGGTTTAGGGAGCTGGTTTAAGGTTCAAGAATGCTCAGGAAGATATTCAAGATTTAGAACACAAAGCAGACTACAATCCAAGCCAGGAAAAGTAGGCAAGTGATGAAATACTAAAAATTAAATGAAGCACACTATATTGTTTTGGAAAATAATTCTGGGCTTAGAATAAGAAAACAAGGGTTCAAAGCCTGTTTCTGATTGTGGCTCACAATAATCAAGTCAGTAGATTTTAATCCCTTTTCTCCCTCATTTCCTTGAATTCCTAGCTCCCTTTAAATCACATCATAATATTTACCTTCTACACTTAAATTCTCCTGTTGCTAGTGTTCCCTTCTGAAATGATTTTGTATTGCATATATTTTCTATTTGTTCAAATATGTAAATAGTTAGTCTTTTCCCCCTTAAGGAATGTAAGCTCCAAGAAAGCAGTCTTTCTTTTATTTATTTTCTTTTGTATCCAGATGCTCTGGCAATTCCTAGCAAAATGTAGGCACTTAATAAGTGCATAACAATTGTTTGATAAGTTTTAGATTGCTCAGGACTAGGATATTAATATGTGTAATACCTAACCTCACCAGAGTATTTTGAGAATTGTACTTCACCAATCTCTAAGTACCAAAAGCTCAAGGGATCAAATGAATTTTGAAACTTTTCACTTTGCAGATGACCTACAAGGGTTGTAGGATCTCCCAGAATATTGAAGAGTTTCCTGGAAGAGATATGTATCAACTCAAAAAAAGTTATGTCCTTACAAAAGAAGAATCAAATGAATAAAGGATGTTTATAGCCCAGAATTTTATATAGCTTTGAATGAAATTGTATATATTCTAGACAACTTGTCCAAAAGTGCATATATTGGGAATGGTACAAATTGACTACACTCAGAATTGAAAGAAGGGGAGAAGGTTAGCAGGAAAGGTCTGTCATGCCTGAGTGAGAGTGGAACACAGTCCAATGAAAGTCATATCAGCATAGACCCTGTGCCCAAAAAACCAGGAACAGCCCTTGGCAGCCACTAAATCAACAGTGGCTGCAGCTGCTTTGAGAGCTCACAGCCCAGAGAAAGTATAGGGATCTAACAACTGGTCAGAAGGAGGTTACAGGGGCCTCTTTGCTAACACTGAGGTAGGACTCTGTTGTTTTTCCCTTACTCAGATCTAGGTTGCAGTCCTGGGTGGCAGTCCCAGGGCGAGGAGGAGAACTAGCAAATCAGAGTTTGTGACCTCAGCAGAGCAGTGGCCTTCATCAGAGTTCAAGGGCAGAAAAGAGTACTTTTGTTCACTCACAGACCAGAGCACAGGTCAGGAGAGTAGTAAACATACCTCTCCTTAGATCAGGCCACTGTGGAAGAGGGAAAAACTTACACATTCATGGAAGTATACCTGAAAATAGTTGCAGGAAACCCCTGAATTTTGGGATAGCACACACTCCACCCTGAAAGTAGAGTCCTAGTTTAACAGAGAGTTAAAAATGAAAAAATAGGCTGGAGAAAGTAACCATACAATAAGAAAATAATTCTGACCATAGAAAATTAATATGAAGAAAGGAAGATTAAAACACACACTTGGAAGAAGAAAACAAAGTCAAAACTCCTAAATCCACAATCACCAAGAAAAATATGAATTGGTCTCATGCCACGGAAGAGTTGAAAATGATGGCAAAAATCGTGTAAGAGAGATGAAGAGAAAATTGAGAGGATAAATAAGGGTGATGCAGAAAAATCATGGAAAACCAGCTAATAGTTCACAGAGAAGTAAAAGAGACACAAAAAATAATGACGAAGACAAAACCTTAAAAAGCAAATGAGAACAAATGGTGAAAGAGGCATATAAAGCCCATGCAAAGAAGGATGCCTTAAAAAGTAGAATTGACCAAATGGAAAAAGAGACACAAAAATTCAATGACAGGGAAAAACAACTGAGTATAATCCTTCAGGAGAAAAAATGGAAATTCAATGAAATAGAGGACAAGAAAGGGGGATAGGACAGAGGGAAATAGTTAGCAAGAATAACTATGAAAAATATTTTGAAGCAAGGTTCTCTGATAAAGGTCTCATCTCTCAAACATATAGAGAACTGAGTCAAGTTTATAACGATAAGAGTCATTAACCAAATGGTAAATGATCAAAAGATATGATAAGTTTTCAGATGAAATTATCAAAGCTACCTATAGTCTTATGGAAAAATTCTCTAACTCACCATTGATTGGAGAAATGTAAATTAAAACAATTCTGAGGCACTACCTCATACCTATCAGAGTGGCTAATATGACGAAAAAAAATTGTTGGATATTGGAGGTGATCTGGGAAAACTGGGAAACAAATGTACTGTTGGTGGAGTTGTAAACTCACCCAACCTTTCTGGAGAACAATTTGGAACCATACCCAAAGGACTATTAAACTTGTACATACTCTTTGATACATCAATACCACTGGTAGGTCTATAACATTCAAAAAAAAAAGTACATATCTGTATAAAGAAAAATATTTATAGTAGCACTTTTTGTGCTAAGAATTGGAAATCAATTGGAGAGTGGCTAACCAAGCCTTGGTATATGATCATAATGGAATATTATAATGCTATGATACATGAAAAGCAGGCAAATTACAGAAAAACTTGGAAAGATTTAGATAATATGATCCAAAGTGAAGTGAAGAGAAACAGTAGTACGTTGTAAACAGTGACAGCAATACTGTCTGATGAAGAAATGCAAATGATTTAGCTATTCTCAGCAATACAATGATCCAAGACAATCCCAAAGGATTAATCATGAAGCGTACTATCAGTGTCCAAAGAAAGCTGATAGAATAATTGAATATAGACTGAAGTATGCTGTTTTTCACTTTCATTTTTTCATTTGAGTCTTCTTGTATAAAAAGACTAATATGGAAATGTTTTACATAATTTCACATGATATATGACAGGGGCAGGACAGATAAAATTTGTAACACAATACTTTAAATAAAAATGTTCAACAGCATGTGTGGAGGAAGAAGGTACTGAATTCCACTGATTTTGAATCAGCTGAGGTTCACTGACTTGCATTTGATTCTTTGGAAAATAAATGTATAACTAAGATCATATTATCTGTGTTTTTTTGATTCAGAACTGTCATTTCATTGGTGAAAGGAGCTCTTAGTTGAGGAAATATCCTCTGCCATTATTACAAATCTGAAACTTTTCTTTAAGTTGTAATTTCACTGACTTGTCTAAGGTATTTAGTGGTTAAGTGATTTTTCCAAGGTTACACAGCATAAGAGACTGTACTTGAATTCAGACTTTTCTGACTATGAGACCCATTCACTCTCCACAAAGCCACAATATCTTTCTTATCATACGTGTGCATAACCATTTATATAGATGTGATTGAGGTAAAAGAATTCTGACATTCATAAAGCTGCCTAATTATCACATCTCCTCCAGTTATGGTAACTAACACAAACTTAATGAATAAGACTTAGTTTTCTCATTTGTAAAATGAAATGTGTGAACTGAAATTCCTTTCAGCTCTCCACCTGTCATCCTATAATCCTATGACACTTAAATGATCCCCAAAAGGTAGTGAGTTCACTGAAGGTTCAAACTTGTCCTTTCAGAGTGGCTCAAACCTCAAAAGAATCCAACTAACAATGGAAGCCATCGATGGAATACTGTCTCATGGAAGGTTGATTAATTAAGACTTTACATCCAGACAACAATAACAATCTTACTTGTGAACATTCCCATTTAAATACAATTTATGTCACCACAGTGACTTTTTCAGCATAATTTTGAAGCTACAATGACTGCTGCCAGCTACTTTCATCCAGAGATATAAATATGTGAATGTAGTACATCAGGAAATGAGCCTTGCTTGGGTGCATTTTAAAGCAATGTCATCTCATTCATGACCTTATAATTTTCTTTGCTTTCCTCAAACATCGTTTGAATGAACTACTTTGCAATGACCTTTGTCAGCTCAAGCTGCAGCTCAGAATATCCCTGTTGTTACTATGCCCCCCAGGAACAATCGACCACACCACTAGATGCTCTCATTAGTCCCCTTCTGCCCCTCCAATGGGAGATTGCCAAAGCTTTTGATAAAGAGGTACTTTGGAACTGTTTGTTTTCAATCAACTAAGGCCTAGGGCAGGGAAGAATGATGGGGATGTGATACTCGTGGAAACAAATGTGGAATTAGCAGATAGATATGATTTCTATCAAGACAAGGGAAGAAAAGACAGTGATTGAAATGTGTCTTTTTCTCATTAGAATTGTTTGTCTTTGAGAAAGTTCTTGCTGTTCTTTCAGATAGGAGACAGTGCTGAGTGAAGAGAAAATAAAGATAACTGTGGTAAAAAAAAAATAGAAACAATAATGAAGGGCATGCTGTTAGAACCGTTTACATTAAGATTGATATCACTTAGCAGAATGTTACCTCATCACCCCTAAATGCCTGATTACTCATACTGTACACAAAGAGTTATGAGTATTATAACCAATAGTCTTACAATCATGCTATTAAAACATTTCATTTTTGTTCTTATCAAAAATAGGTTTCCGAGCTTGATCACTCAAACATAGAAGAGATTTCTAGTTATTTGAGTAATTAAATTCTTTTGCATTCTTCTTCAGAAGAAAGGTTTTTATAGGTTCTATTAATTTTGTTCCAGTGCTGAAATAGGGTGGTTGTTCTCCGGTTATAGCTTATTGTCTATACAGAGAAGATGTGTTTTTAATTGTACTTGTACAGTGCTGTAAATAAAGGATGCATTACTTTTTTCTGATTTTCAGGTGAGAGAAAAGTAACATGAAGAATTTCTGACCGAAATAAATGAGCACAGATGAAACCTTTTTTAGTGTTGTTTCATTTCTGCTTCCTCTGCTCAGGCAGTCATAGAATTAATTTGTAGGCCAACTTTTCCATATGTCACATGTATGCCAGAGGTAGAAGTAAGATGTGATTAAGATAAGAGCTGATTCATATCTGGGCTCTCCTTCCTTTTAATTTTTTTTTAACTGTAAAATTGAATGGCCTCTCACATTCTTTTAATTTAGTAGTTGAATTTGGACAACTGAAAATTTTGGACACTGTAAAGAATACTTGCAGATATTACTTTGAATCTTGGATATGTTGCATATTTTTATTATTAAAGATGATTTTTTAATGGGATAGAGTCCACTCAATCTTCCAAAATTCATTATATTACTTAATTTTGTCCAGAAATTGGAAGAATGAATGAACTTTATCTTAATAGCAGGCTCCATGTTTCTATAAATGTAGGTTAAGGTGTTTTCTAAAAAGGGAAGCCCAATGATTAACACCTAGCCCCAAATTCTATACAAAATGACAAACATGCTTATATGTTATATCTTTCCCTCAAATAGTGAAACCTAAAACATCTGCCCTCACATTTAGTTCTTAGTGAAAAGAAAAACTCCCACTCCTCCCATATAGAAGTTATTATTACTGGAGTCCAAATGGATGGAGTCAGCATTACTGATCAAATTTTAACTTGCTAACACTACTGAGGGAGAAAGAAGAAGGGGAATTCTGCAACCTATGGTTTCCCACGATCATAAATTTGAAATAAGAAGAAACCTTAGAGGTTACCTACCCTTATCACCTTGTTTTACAGATTAAAAAAATCTAAATGCTGAAGGATGTGACATAAAATGAGAAAGGTAATTCAGCTAATATGTGGCAGAGCCAAGATTCTAAGCCAGATCCTTGTTCCAAGCCCACTAGCCTTTCCATTGCATGATGCTGCCTCTAGAGCTCATCTGTGTTGAAATTCATAGTGTGTAAGTTCAATGGATCAATGCAGATTAGCAACTCTTATTATAAGAAACATATTCAAATTTGCCTCAGACACAGACACCCTAAATGTTTGTCCATGAGTAGGATGCTAAGGTATGTCAAAGGCAATGACTGAACCCAAGGATTTCTAAATCCAAGACTTAGTCATTGATGAATGGAAAAGGTTAGGAACACTATGTAATAAGTAAGGAGCTACATATTAGGTAAAGACTATTGTTTTTGCCCAATTACAAAAGGCACTGAGTATGGTAATCCTGATAAACCCAAAGGTGAAAAGTAGTTGCGCAAGAACTCATTATCTGATAAAACACACTTAGAAAGCTTGAAAATAGCTTGATAGAATCTAGACAAAGACCAACTTTTCACACTGTATACCGAGAAAAGTCAAAATGGGTACAGGGTTTAAACACTAAAGTGTATCACAAGCAATTTAGGGGAGCATGGAAGAAATTATCTGTCAGATCTACATATAGGGGAAGAGTTCATAACCAAATAAAAGATGGAAAATTTCAAGGGAGAAAAAATGAATAATTTATTACATAAAATCAAAAAGGTTTGCACAAACACAAAGAATACAGGAAAAATAGAAGATAAACAGGAAACTGGGGAATTACAGGAATTTTCTCAGATAAAAGTCTCATTTCTCAAATATATAGAGAATTGAGTCAGATTAAGAAAAATAGGATTTATGCCTCAATTGATAACTCATTAAAAGAATGTGAACAGTTTTCAGAGGAATAAATTAAGCTGTAGTTACAAGAAAAAAAAAGCTTTAAATCATTAGTAATTAGCAAAATGCAAATTAAAAAAAATCTGAGGTACTACCTCATTGCTAGATTGGCTAAGATTATAGAAAAGGAAAAATATAACTGCTGGAGGGGATGTGGGAAATAGGTACACTAATATACTGTCAGTACATCTGTGAACTAGTCCAACCAATATGGGGAAAAATTTCAAACTATGCTCAGGGGTTATATGGTAAATTGTGCATAAACTTTGATGAAGCAATGTCACTACTAGGTCCCAAATAGATCAAAGAGAGGGGAAACAGATCCACACATGAAAACATATTTATAACAGTTCTTCTTGTGGTAAAGAATTGGAAACTGAAGGGATGTCCATCAGTCAGGGAATGGCTGAACAAGTGGTGGTATATGAATATGATGGAATACTCTTGTTCTATAAGAATGATGAAAGAGATGGTTTCAGAAAAAAAATACTTGGAAAAACTTCCATGAACTCATATGAAGTGAAGTGAGCAGAACTAGGAGAAAAATCTAAACAGTAACAGCAATATTATAACATTAAACAACTGTGAAAACTCAGTAACTTTGATTAACACAATGAACAGCCACAATTCCAAAGAACTCAACATAAAAAGTGCTGCCTTCAGATGGAGAAATTAAGGACACAGAGTGAAGACTGAATCATATTTTCTCTGTGTTTTTGTTGTTTGTTTGTTTGTTTTTAACATTGTGAATGCAGAAATATTTGTTGTACGATTTCAGATGAATGATGATTATCACACAATTTCTAAATGGGTGGGGTAGGGACTAAAGGGAGGGGGAAAATTTGGAACTGAAAATAAAATACAATTTTAAGAAAGAGAATGTAAAAAACATGCTTGTTGAATGTATTAATAACCAGTAAATGCATAGGTCTTTGATACTGGCAAAGCATGTTTCATATATCTTCAATAACTTAAAACTTCACTAAGACTTTTAGGACACTATATATTATTTCATTTGATCCTTACAACAACCTTGTGATAGAGCCTGTCCATTTTACAGATGAGCAATCTAAAAGTAAGAGAAACTAAGTGATTCGCCATGGGTTACAGAGCTGGTGTCACTGAGGCAGCATTTTAATGTGGGTCTTCCTTAGTGTTTCATCTACTGCACCACTTAGCTACCTTGAACTCAGTTCTTCTGAATCCAAGGGTTGATCTCTATCCACTAAACAACACTGTTTACTGTGCTAGACCATAATATGTATGCCAAAATGATCAGCCATTTTAAGTGAGTTGATAGGCCTATTTAATTAATGTGTGACTGCAGAGCAAGTGATGAATGATTAATGAGAGCAGAACTGAACTATTCTGAATCAAAGAAAATGTGCCTGAAATGGACTATTATGGGTAGAAGGGATATGTAGGCAACAGTAATACTGCATGAAGATGCTCTGGAATATCATCTTTAACTTCAAGCATCTCTGCCTTTTTACGCTTTTTCCTGAATTTTTGCCAATATTACTTTAAAATGGGAAAACCTTAACAAAGATTAACACAAGCATGATAGTGAGAGCAGTTAACCAGCACAGAGTCAGTTTGGGCCCCATCTTTTTTTTTTTTTAATTATATTTACGACTACAAAAAAAATCTGTATAATACTTAGAATTAAAGTACTTAATTATTCCAAGGCAAGTAAGATCTCTCATGTTGCTCCTACATCATTTATCTACTTGTATGATGGATTAAAGATATTCTGTAATGACCTAAAAGGTTACTATTGCAGTACATGTTTCTTCTCAAATCTAAAAAATTTACTATGAAATGTATGGGTTATCCAAAAAATCTCAGTGCCATTTTAGTTTAGTAAGTCAAAACAAGAGATTCTAGATATAGTCTCTTAGTCAGTGATTAGATGGTAAAGGTATGCCAATTGACTCTTAAAAAAATACACACAACACTTTTTCTTTATAATTAATTAATTTATTTTTAGTTTTCAACAAACACTTCCATCACTTTTAAATTTTCTCCACTTCCTTCACCTTCACCCTCTCCAAGATGGCATACACTCTGATATAGGCTCTGCATATATATTCTTATTAAGCATATTTTCACATTAGTCATGTTATATAGAAGAATTAGAATGAATGGAAGGAAGCATGAGAAAAACTAAACAAAACAAAAAAAGAGCAAATATTATGCTTCAATCTGCATTCAGACTCCATATTTCTTTCTCTGAATGTAGATGGCATTTTCCATCATGAGTCTTTTGGAGTTGTTTTAGGCCCCTGTGTTGCTGAGAAAGGCTAAATCTATCAAAATCAGTCATTGCACAAAGTGGTTGTTACTGCATACAATGTTCTCCTGGTTCTGCTCACTTCACTCAGCATCAGTTCATATAAATCTTTCCAGTTTCTTCTGAAGTCTGTCTGCTCATAATTTCTTATAGCACAATAGTATCCTATTACATTTATATACGACAACTTGTTCAGCCATTCCCCAAAAAGAGTTGCTATACATATTTTTGTACATGTGGGTCCTTTCCCCTTTTTTATGATCTCTTTGGAATACAGACCTAGCAGTGGTAGTGATTGCTTCTTTGTTCAAGTGAAAGAAAAGAAAATTTGAGGACAATAGAGGATGTCTTTTAATATAACTAAGCCAGTAACACTATCCTTCTATACAAGATCTCAATGCTAAAGATATTCTCAACACAACATTTTTAAAAGCATGATTTCAGTAGTTTGTATAAGATAATTATTTTAAAAGAAAAATACCATTTTTACAAGTCAATGACCACAAAATTCTTTAATGCAAAATCCTACTGGTTCCAAAAGATATCAACATTTGGGGAAAAAAGAGAAAATTTTAAATAAAAAAAGCATACTGGAATTGTTTATCAACTATTGAGATTAAAATATCAATGGGCCTAAAAGTAGCAAAATGTCAGATTGGAGTAATAGACATTTGGAATTTTTAAGTTATGTTGTAAAGTAATAAATTTATTAGTCAATGTAGCATAACAATTATTATTCATATTTTACAGGTGAAGAGACTGAGGTTCAAAAGGAACAAATGATATTCCTAATATCACATGGTAAATTTTAATGGATCTAATATCAGGAGTGTTGTGTTTTCTCCTTTACATCTTAAGAGCTAACACAGAGGCATATTGAATGGATAAGCATGTATTAAGTAACTGTGATATGCCAGGCAGTGGGTTAGAAATTGAAGATACAAAGAAAGGCATAAATAAATAGATGAACACTATTAGTGAAAGTGTAAGAAAAAAAATAAGTGAATAGATTAAAAACTCAAAGTCTAATGGACAGACATGTATACAACACAAATAAAATATATGTGCAATGAAAATATACAGAATAAATTAGAGAATTTCAACACAAAGAAGGCACCAGAATTAGAACAGGCTGGGAAAAGCTTCTTGTAAAAGAAGGAATTTTAGCCAGGACTTGAAGGAAGGCAAAGAGGCTAATTGATAAGAAAGGAGAGAATTTCAGGTATGGGAGACCCTCAGTGAAAATTTCGAGAGTCAAAATATGATGTGATCTTTTTTGTGAAAATTTAGGAAAGGGCCAAGTTATAAATAAATTTGAATGTCAAAGGGAGGATTTTATGCTTAAGATTGTAGAGGTTACTGAATGGGGAGGGGGTAACATTGTTAGATATGCACTTTAGGAAGATCAATGTGCCAGTGATTGGAAGGTATGCTTAAGTAAGTAGTAGTAAGAAGAGACTTGAGGCAAGGAGATAAGCAGAAATATATTGCCATCGTCTAGTCATGAAGTAATAAGAGCAACAAGGAAGTTTCTGTCAGAGGACAAAAGGAGGGTATATATACCAAGATGTCAGGAAGGCTAAGCTTAACAACAATCAGGAAAGTGGGAAGAAAGACCTAGGAATGATTCAAGGATCAGAACTAGGTTGTAAACCTGTGTGAGTAGAACAATGGTGGTCACTTCAACTAAAATAAGAAAGTTACAAAAAGGAAAACATTTGGAGAGAAATAATCAGTTTAGTTCAAGGTATGTTGAATTTGAGATATCTATGAGGCATAACAGTCTAGATGTCTAGTATGAAGTTGGAGATGCAAGACTTGGGTTTAAGAAAGTGATTAGGATTGGCTAAATAGATTTGAGAATCATCAGCATAAAGACAATAATTGAATTGTTAGGTGCCAATGAGATTGCCAAGTGAAATAGTATAGAAGAAGAGAAGAGAACAAAGATTTGGAGGTCCTTCGCGATTAGTGAAACTTACCTGGATACAAATCTGGCAAAATGGACCAAGAAAAAACAAACAGGAGAACTATGAGACCATGGTATCAGAAAAACCTAGAGAAAAGAGACTATCAAGGAGAAGGTGATTTACAGTATCAAAGGTTAAATAGAGGGCAAGAAAGATAAGAAGTGAGAAAAGTCCATTAATTTTACACTTCACTATTAACTTTGGAAAGAACAGTCATAACTGATGAAATCAGTAATCACAATGAATAGCTTTCAAAAGAGGGTACTGAAAAGGAAGAGGAGGTATCAATTGTAAATGGTCATCTCAAGAATGAGGTATTATCTATAACATGCTTAGCATACCTCCTGGTACATTAGTTGACATATAAATACATAGTAGCAGTAGTAGTAGTAGTAGTAGTAGTAGTAGTAGTAGTAGTAGTAGTAGTAATAGTAATATGTTGTAAACTTTTTAAAAAGTGAGCTACAGCTCATATAATAGTTCATATTCTACATATAATAGTTCATATTCTTTAATAATCCTCATTTTTTGAGTATTGAAATGTTAGTTGATTGCTAGTTTCACAAAATGAAGATATTTTATTTTTAAATGCTTTACTAAAATTTATATAAACCACAGCTATAATATTGTTTTGATGTACCAGCCTAGAGGATGTACCAGTCTTTCAAAGCAGGAAAAGAACTTAGTCTGGCATATTGGTGTTTTGTGATCATGCTTTGTTTTTAACATGCTTACTTAGCAGTCCAATAATAATAAAATGCTAGAATTTTTAAAGGAATTTGAGCCAATTCAAATTGCTTTTATTCTGTATTTGCCACTCTCTTCTGTTCCTTTTCCCTTTCTCCCCTCTCCCCCACTCCCTCTTTATCCCTCTGATAACTAGAACATTTGTCCTTTTACATCACTAACAGAAATCCCTTTTGTTCTTCTCTATCTTTTAAAGATCACGGACAGTGATTCAACCATAATATTTGAAAATGATTTTAGGTATTTGGGTCATCTTTCTCCTGGTCATGTTGAATTAAGATCATTAGAGGCAGGTCTCTTATATTATGATTTATCTTGAGCTTCCAAACCCTACTCATCATTTTTGTTTTTTCTTTCCCAATCTGAAGATGATTCTTTGGCAAGAAACAAAGAAGCAAAATCAGGGTGTATTAATTTTGCCTTCTCTGTCATTTGTTATTTGCCATCCCTCTATCTCACTTGAGCTGAGGTGCTTATTCTGCTGATCCTCCCCTTTCTGCCAATGGAGCTGAAAAACAAGTTAACAGAACCTTGGCAACATGTTGTTTGGCAGCCTCGTCAAATTCTAAACTTAAACAATCTGATGCTATTCTTGCGAGGATTATTCCACGCTGTTGTGTTTATGTGTAGAGGCAGCACTTAGCAGACACCGTAGATAGAACAATGGATGTGGAGTCAAGGGGACATGGGTTTGAATCTTGCCTTATATGAACCAGTATACAACACATAACCTCTCAGTCTCACTTTCCCCAACTATAAAATGAATTTTTGATGTGCTCAAAGGATCCTAAAATATGCCAAAAGTAAATAATGAATTTCCTTTGCATCCCTATTAATCTTTTTCTTTCCCTTCCTTTTTTTGTTTTTACCTTATATGAATTGTAAGTATGTTTGTATAAATTCAGCATTTTATTTTTGACAACTTTGATCCTGGATGATTATAACTTTAAACTCTTATTCACCTGTCATTTCTCAGTCTTTGAAATGATGCACTTGGTTATCCTTTCTCCACAAGTTCAAATGGAATCATTACATCCTTGTAAGGTTTCCCTAAGGTCAACATCAGAAAAATTACCCTATTTTGGTTAGAATTAGACCCTTCTCCTTACTTAAAATATTTTAGGCATAAATATTCAACAAAAAGTATATATGGTTCTTTGGGTGGAGCTCCAATTGATGTTCACTGGTTTCAATCCACTATCACAAATATTGCATGCCTCTCTTCCAGGCTTTTGTTCTTTTCCTCCAAAATTCTCTTCTATTTTTTTCCTGGAAAAGTATTCTGTAGAATACTTGATGGTATCATTTTTATTTTTATCTTTATTTAATTCTCAGCAAAATTCTATCTACCATGTTTCCCTAATCTAGCTTTGATTTTCCTCATATAATTAAACTGTAATATGTAATATTTCCTATTACTTTTTTCTTTTATATCTCCTATTAAAATACACATAGCCTCTAATAGTAAAAATTAAGGCATGCATCTTATTCCATTGGTACCAATAAAGAAAAATTTGGCTGTCCATTTAGATGTTTACTTTACCTAGATTCTTAGGAATACAATGCATCTGTGTGAATGAGTGTGTGTGTGTGTGTGTGTGTGTGTGTGTGTCTATGTCTGTATCTATGTCTAGAAACACCCTAGTCCAATGTAATCACCTCTGTTTCCTTTCTAAAACTAGACTCCTGTAATGACAAGCAAAGTAGAATTTTTTTGTTGTTTTTCTAGATTGAGTTTTAGTCAATCAAGTGTCTTTGACTGAGTCTTGCCTTTGATTGAATCAAGAGTCTTTGATTGGAAACAGTATATATTGTATTGCTTGGAGGGAGAGGACAGAGTAGAGAGAGGAGCAGAGCTAAGAGAGAACCAAGTGTGATTGGGCTAGGGGAACTTGCTTGTGGGGAGAACTGACAGAAAGAATACTTGTGATGTTAGTGCATTTTGTGTTTATCTGTGTTGATCTCTTTGACAGAAGCCCTATCTGTTGATCTGTGCTAATTTCTCAGACAGAAGCCCTGTTTGTTGGTCTTTATGAGTGAATTGAGATGATGGTGCAGGTAATGTATATAAATATTGTTGTGGCTCTGTTAAATTTTGCTTTCCTAGAAATAGAAGTTGCAGGAAAGAACCCTTGGACCCTGCTGTCAGGCAGGAGCTTCAAGTGGAGCAGTCCCCGTGAGCTGAGATGCAGAGCAGGAGTTGAGAGCTATCTACATACGAATTCAGGAAAGAGTCAGTCAGTCCACAGAGAAGGAGCTGTGGGATTTTGAAGTCAACCTCCAGTCAAGATGAGAGAGGACTTTACTTGGACACTATGTATTGAATCAAAAGATTATGACTTATTGTGGTCCTTATAGGGATGAATGGCGTTTGCATTTTCTGCTACCCCTTAAGGATGATATGTTGTGCTAGGGAAGACCCTGGTCTGGGACCCTATGCTTGTATAAAACAAGTACTTGGGGGAATGCTACTGAATGCAATAATATATGCTGTGTGTGGATTCTGAGGAATGGTATAAGATATATAAATGATATGTTTTGCTTAAGACTAAGTGGCCACCTTAGTAATAAATTGTTCTTATATTGTTGTGAATGTTAAACTTTAGTTTATTGCTGAATGAATAGAGTGCATTAGCAATTAGACCCTTGAAATTATTCACAGGAGCAGTCCTCAGGTGTGCTGCCATGATTGACATTACAACTTCCTACCTTTCTTTGTGATATTTCAAATTTCATTTTTTTCCAAATTACATGAAAAACAAATTTACATTCCTTTTTCAGTTTTGTGTTCCAAACTTTCTCCCTCCATTCCTCCCCTCTCTCCTATATGCATTCAGATTCCATGAGTTCTTTCTCTGGATGTGGATAGCATTTTTCATCATAAGTTCTTTAGAATTGTCTTAGATCACAGTATTTCTGGGAATAGCTAAGTCATTCACAATTGATCACTGTATATTATTTCTGTCACTGTGTAAAACATTCTTCTGGTTCTACTCATTTCACTTTGTGTCATTCTATAAAAGCTTTTACAGGTTTTTCTGTAATCATCCTGCATTCTCATCAACAATAATATTCCATCATAATCCCATACAAAACTTATTTAGACATTCCCCAAATGGTAGGGTCCCCTCAATTTCTAATTCTTTGCCACCACAAAGAAAGCTGCTATGAATATTTTTGGTACATATTGATCTTTTTTTCTTTTTTAACCTCTTTGGGATACAGGATTAGTAGCAGTATTGTTGGGTGAAAGTGTATGCGTAGTTTTATATCCTTTGGACATGGTTTCCAAATGCTCTACAAAAATGGTTGGATCAGTTCACAATGCTAAATGCAGTGCTTTCCTGACCTGTTGGCTCCTTTCCATGATTTTCTTGCATCACGATTATTTCTTTTCCCAATTTTTTTTCTCTACCTCTCTTATTTGAATTTTAAATTCCTTTATTTTCTCTTCCAGGAAATCTATTTTGATTCTAAGACACATTTGTCTTTGAGACTTTTGATGCAACAGCTTTGACATTGTTGCCTTCTTCTGAGTTTCTTTTTTAATCTTCCTTGTCACCATAGTAGTTTTTTGTGGTCAGGTTCTGTCTTTGTCGTTTGCTCATTTTCCAGCCTATTTCTTAACTTTGAATTTTACATTAAAGATCAGCTCTGCTCCTGAGATAGAGGAACATTGCCTAAACTTCAGGTATTTCATGCCTCTGTTTTCAGAGCTAGTTCAGGGAATGAGGGCATCCGTAAGTTTTCAGTTCTTCCAAGGTGGTATGATCTAGTGAGAGGTCTATTCACTAATATCCTGGTCTGTGCTCTGATCTGTGGGTAACCACAAGCATTATTTTCTGCCCTGGAACTATGTACAGAGTGTCCACTCCTGCTAGTGCTCTTTTTCACTCTGGGACTTTGTCTGGAAGTGCATATGAACAATGCAACAGAGTACTGCCCCCAGTGCCAAACAAAAGGTTCCCTGTAATCTCCTTCTGATCAGTTGTCAGTCCATTTACCATTTGTCAGGTGAGAGCTCTGGAAGTTGCCTGTAGCTGATTCAGTCACTCCTAAGGTCTGCTACTGATGTGCAGAGTAGCAGACTGTGCTGGCTCAACCTGAACTAGACTGTGCTCCACTCTCACCCTGATGAGAAAGGCCTTTCCTGGTAACCTTTTAGGTTGTCTTGAGTTGGGAAATAGTTTTACCCTGCTCTTTAGTTGGTTCTGTCACTTCAGAAGTCATTCTGAGACATTGTTTAAATATATAGAAGGGAGTTTGGGAGAGCTCAGGCTAATTTCTGTTCTCAGCCACCTTGGCTCAAACCTTCATCCCAGTTTTTTTTTTCCTTTCTTTGTCTTTTGTCAGCAGCCTTCCTAAACCCTTGTCTTCTTGTTATTTCTTTTTATTCTTAAGTCTGAGGGTACTATGCTTTATACATCACAATTTATCACATATGCAGCCTTGTATTATGTCATCACTTTCAGTTTCAACTCTTAATACATTGCTTATGGTCATAAACCGCATCCTCAACTTCTTTATTATTACATAATATTGGCTGATAAGAAACTGAGTGCAACATATTCTCTTTGACTGATTAATAGAATAAGTATCCACT
This sequence comes from Pseudochirops cupreus, assembly GCA_028627135.1. Classification (NCBI taxonomy): domain Eukaryota; kingdom Metazoa; phylum Chordata; class Mammalia; order Diprotodontia; family Pseudocheiridae; genus Pseudochirops; species Pseudochirops cupreus. Next base: position 521,337,512 of record CM053581.1, on the reverse strand, counting down.
TAAAAGCTATCTTTTCCAACAAAAAAATTTGAGGCATTGGCAATAGTCATAAAGATGAAAAACATAAGGTAATAACCTAAAAAATATGTGTAAAGGAGATAAGTCCATGTATATAAATATAATAATAATGTTGAATATGGAAAATTATTCAATTCCTATCTCTAATTATTATCTCTGAATCAGTAATAATCAGTTCAAATGGATAGACTGATAGATTTGGAAGCAGGAGATATACTTATACTTCAAGTATTTATTGCCTATGTGACATTAGGGAAGTCACTTATTTATTCTGAGTTTCAGTCTTCTCAACTGCAAAATGGGAGTAATTTTACATTTCCTTACTCCAGGCTTATTCTGAGGACTCAGTAAGAGAAAAAACACTAATTAATATGAATTATTGTTAGCTATCAATAATATAAAATATACTATATAGTATCAAATATCAAAGCTAGCTAAAGCCATATTACCATGAGATTGACAAATATGGACCACAATGGGAAATTTAGCAAACAAATTAATCGGTATGTGTGAACTGATTGGATTTTCTGAATCCTATTTACTTTCAAAATTCATGGTAATGAGACAAAAGATCATTTGATGTTTCAGCAGTACCACTGGAAGCTAATTATTAAAGTGTTATAGCTATCAAAAATGTCATAGTTGGGGGCAGCTAGATGGTGCAGTGAATAGAGCACTGGTCTTGAAGTCAGGAGGACCTGAGTTCAAATCCGGCCTCAGACAGTTAATGCTTATTAGCTATGTGACCTTGGGCAAGTCATTTAACCCCCATTGCCTTGCCTTTCTCCCCTCCAAAAAGCAATTATATATACATATATATATATATATATATATATATATATATATATATATATATATATATATATCATCTTTCAACTAGGAAAATAATGATAATGGCACATTCATTCAACTTAGTAAAGAGCTACAATGGAAAAATAACTAATATGTAATGAAGAATTAATGAATGACAAATAAAATATTTTAAATTTCTAGAAAAATGATTGATATAAACTTCTCTTGTATTAGAGATAAATTCCAGTAATTACAGTAACAAAAAAGACAATGAATTAATTCCCACTATCCAATAAACAAGAGTGACTACTATTTATGCCCAAATCTTATAGCTTATTTAGAATTTGAAGGTCACTTAACATATTTAAAAGAAAGGCTAGAGACCTGCTCATCTAAGATGTCCTAAATATGTCCCTTTGGATCAATATCGAGTTGTTCACAAGAAATTTTGAAGATAACAGATATTAAATAATTCATGAGCAGAAATAATATATATTTTTTATATTTTATGGACCACATGGTCATTTGTTCATTTATTACCAAATTATTTGAAATTAAACTCTGAGATCTCATTATGCTAATGAAACTGTTTTTCATGTATAGTCTCTACCTCTTCCCATATTACTCCACCTGATCTAACTTTGTCCAGTAATGTGGTGTAGATATATAACATTGGATTGGGAGTAAAAATAACTTCCCTTCAAGTCCTGCCTTGTAAATTAGATGTGTGACTATAGGCAAATCATTAAACTCAACTGATGCCTCAACTTCATCTAAAATACCTCCTTATATAATATGGGAAAATTGAATAGGATAACAACGTCCAAAGTCATTTCCCCTGCTAAAATCATGGTCCTGAGGATATAGTCTGGTAAAGGGTTACAACTACCAGATTTCTTCTAAAATCTTTGCCATACAATGACTACAGAAAACATCACATCAAATTCTGATTGAAGAGTCAATGAAATGTTAAGCAAGTCATTGTTGCAACCAAGTGCTATTTAGATTGAAAGAAAGGTCTGGAAACATTGGAATGGGGGCCGACATGGAACATAACTGAAGGGCTGTGGAGCAGAAACAGCACCCACTAGCTGTGGGGGGCAGTAACCAGACCTTTTCATTATCATACCACCTTGGAAGCAATGAAAACCTACAAATCAGTAGGATTTGTTTCCTCATTTATCCACTCTCTTTCCAAAATAACAAATGTATTTAAGTTTCTTAAAATCCACCAATAATCACTTTATAGCCAAGTGCAATATTTTAAATGCACATGCTTTTCTTTCAGATACATTTGACACTAGTGACAACTTCTTTTTTTTCTTGAAAATGTATGTCACTTATTTTGTTTCTGACTGCTTCTCTGTCTCCTTGGCCACAAGAAAAACTTTATCTCTTTTATAGAAACTTAGGTTAAGAATGATTTGATGTTTAAGTTGATTTTATAAATATCAATAGCCTCCAAAAGTGCTAGTAAAAATTTAGTTGCATAAAGGAAAAAAGTTTACATTGAGAAAATTAAATAACAATATATTCCATACTGAAGAAACCAGATTTGCAATGCTATGAATTATTCTGAGTACTCTATTTTAAGATCATTTAGCAATGATGTATATATTTGTATGTGTATTCTATATACATGTATTATATGTGCATGTAGATATAGATGGTATAAAGACAGTTAGATAATAGGCTCAAAAGATTAAAAATGTATAGGCAATACAGTAATGGGGACCAGCTGAAGGAGTTAGGTGAAAATTTCTTGGATGGTGAAACAGAGTTAAATTTGAGATGAATGTATCGTTCCACTTTAGGATATATGGAGAAGGTAATTAGAAAAAATATGGACAAAGTCTGAAATATATCTAAGGGTTTTAAACATAATATTTTTTTATTGCTTAAAAGTCTTTTTTCTCAGGGTGGGGTTGAGTCAAGATGGTGGTGTAGAAACAGGAGAACTCTGCAAGCTTCCCCCAATACCACAGCAAATACCTATAAAATATGACTCTAAAGAAATTTTAGAGCTCCAGACCCCCAAAAAATGACATAATAACAAAGCTCCTGCTGAAGGCAGCCTGGCAGGTGGTCATCACAGCATGCTGGAAACAGAGCTCAGCCCCATGCGGTTTCAGCCTCCTGGGGTGTCAAGAGAAGCAATGGCTGTAGCATTCAGGAGAGCAAATGAGCAGTAGCTGTGCCAATTTCCAGAATCACCAACCCACAAGAGCCAAAGACAAAGGGAAAAGGTCAGTGGAACTTGACTAAATTTGGGGAAGAGGGTCTGGCCAAACTGTATCCAGAGTTATCAGCAATCAGAAGCAGTAGCCCTGCAGCAGCCTTCATGTGGTTGCTTCAGAACCTCCTGGCCTGCAAATTGCAGGGGGGTCAAGCAATTATTCAGAGGCTAAGTGCTCTTTCCTTGAGCTGCCTGGATCAGATTGTGGTCTTGGGTGGTAGTCCTAAGGTGTGTTTGCAGTGAGCTGAAAGCTGGTGGTGGCAGGGGGCTACAAAAAATGGTGGCCTCCTAATAGCTCCAACAGCTGCAAAAACCCCAGCAATTTGGGACAGAGATCTCCCCACTGAAAGCAGAGCTTTACTACTGAGCCCAAAAGCCAAGTAACTGACTGGCAACATGAGCAGGCAAAAGAAGCAAAGCAAGTCCAGCCAAAAACAAAACAAAACAAAAAAAAAAACAAAAAAAAAACTTAGATTCCTATTTTAGGGACAAAAAGGACCACAGCATGGAATGGGAGGAAGACAATGCAGTCAGAACTCCCACATCAAAAGCTTCCAAGAAAAATATGAAGTGGATGGAGGCCATAGAGGACTTTGAAAAATATTTTAAAAACTGAATAGGAAAAGTGGAGGAAAAATTGGGAAGAGAAATGAGAATGATGCAAGAACATCATGATAAGATAGTCAACAACCTGAATGAAGAAAATAACACCTTAAAAAGCAGACTAACTCACATGGCAAAGGAGGCCTAAAAAGCTAATGAGGAGAAGAATGCCTTAAAAAGTCAAATTTGCCAAATGGAAAAAGAATCTCAAAAGCTTTCTGAAGAGAATAATTCCTTCAGAATTAGAGTGGAACAAATGGAAGCAAATGACTTTACGAGAAATCAAAATACTACTAAACAAATCCAAACAAATGAAAAAGTAGAAGGCAATGTGAAATATCTCCTTGAAAAAACCACCAATCTGGAAAATAGATCCAGGAGAGATAACTTAAAAATTATTGGACTGTGACCAAAAAAAGAACCTAGAAATCATCCTTCAAGAAATTCTCAAGGAAAATTGCCCTGATATTCTAGAACCAGAGGGCAAAATAGAACTGGAAAGAATTCACTGATCACCTCTTGAAAAAGATCCCAAAAAGAAACCCATAGGGATAGTATAGCCAGGTTCCAGAGTTCCTAGATCAAGGAGCAAATATTACAAGCTGCCAAGAAGAAATAATTTGAATACTGTGGAAACACAATCAGGAAAACCCAGGATCTAGCAGCTTCTACATTAAGGGATCGAAGGGCCTGAAATGTGATATTCCAGAGATCAAGGGATCTAGGATTAAAACCAAGAATCACCTTCCCAGCAAAATTGAGAATAGTGTTCCAGGGGAAAATATGGTCATTCAGTGAGACGGAGGCCTTTCAAACATTCTTGTTGAAAAAAATCAGAACTGAACAGAAAATTTGACATTCAAACATAAGAAGCATGAGAAGGTAAACATATAAAAGAAATCATAAGGAACTTAACAAAGTCGAACTTTTTACATGCCAACATGGAAAAATGAGAATTGTAACTTTTGAAACTTTTCTCAGTATGAGGATAAGTGAAGGGAATATAAATGTGTGTGTATATATGTATATATGTGTGTGTGTGTGTGTGTGTGTATGTATGTATACATACACATATGTCTATATAGGAGGGTATATATGCATATGAATACATATGTGAGTGCAGGTATATATGTGTGCATAGGCATAGGGCACAGGATCAATTGAATAGGAAGAGATGATATTGTAAAAGGTGTAATTAAGAGGTAAGAGAGGAATAGAATGAGAGGAAATAGGGAGAGACAGAATGGGGTTAATTATCTCATATAGAAGAGGCAAGGGATAACTGTTACAATGGAGGGGAAGAACAGGAAGCTAAAAGGGAATGAGTCACCCTTGCTCTCACTGAATTTGGCTTAGGGAAGGAATGACATACACTCTAAAGTGGGTATCTTGCCCTACAGGAGAGTAGGGGGGATGGGAATGAGGGGGGAATATGGAGGGGAGGGCAGGGTGGGGGGAGAGGGATGTTAGAAGCATACACTTCAGCAAAGGGACAGGGACAAAGTAGAGAACAGAACAAGGCAGGGGGGTGGTGGGATAGGAAGGAGGGAAATATAGTCAGTGTTGTACAATATGTTCATTGTGGAGATGTTCTGCGAACCTACACATGTAGGGCATGTATTGAATTACCTGACTTTCCAGTGGGGGTGGGTGACAAAGGAGGAATGGAAAGAATCCAGAATTTAAAGGGCTAAAATCAAATGAGAAAGAAAGAAAGAAAGAAAGAAAAATAAAATATTATTATTATTATTATTATTATTTACATGCCACTGGGAAATAAGATACACAGGCACTGGAATAGGGATATCCATCTTACCTTACCAGAAAGTCAGAGGGGTGATGGGGAAGGATATAGGAGGGAGCAGATTGGTGGATGGGGTATACAGTGGGATCGCCATTTTGGGGTGGTGGGTAAGGGAAAGATGGGGAGAAAAATTTGTAACTCAAAATCTTGTGGAAATAAATGATATAAACAATAAATAAATACATAAATAAACCAAAAAAAATTTTTTAAAGTCATTTTTCTCTCCCTCCTGCTACTATCCAATGAGTGGGGAGAAGACTTCACTAGAAATATATATAGTCCAGCAAAGGAAATTTCCACATTGCTCAGAGCAAATATACATGAGTCATTCTGGATTTTAAGTCTATCATCTCTCTGACAAAAAGGTGGATGGCATGATTCATCTTTAATCCTCTATTCATGTGGTTAATCATTACCTTAATCACAGTTCTTAAGTCTTTACATGTAATTTTTTTTCTCCCTGCATAATGTTGTTGCCATTGTGTAAAGTGTTCAAGTTCTACATACTTCACTTAAATGGTATTTCAAGAGTTGAGAGAAAGAATAAAAGCAAACTTAATATTTCAGTCTCTTAAAAGGAAATCACCTCTAGAAGGAAGAAAGACTCTTAGGGATCAATTTTAATGAAATAGTTTATATCCCAGTGGGAGGAAATGGGGAAATTAAATGAAGAGAACAATGTGCTAAATCAGAAAATTAATTGGCTACAAGATGTTAAATACATATATACAAGAGAAGGAAAAGAGAAAAATAAAGAGAGGTAAGTTAGTAGTTAGGTCCCAGAAAAATTGTAGGAAGATATAATAAATTATATCATTATATAATAAATTATATAATATAATAAAAATGACAGTTTTGTCTAAATTAATTTACTAATATGTTGTCATAATAAATAAACTACAAAAAACATTTATTTGACAAATTAAAAAAATAACAATAACATTCATCTAGAAGAACAAAATATTAAGAATGTCAAGGTAAGTAATGGAAGAAAATATCCAAAGGAAAGTGAACTAGCCATACCATATCTAAAACACTATTGTAAAGCAGCAACCATCAAAATTATTTTCTACTGCCTAACAAATAGAGTGGTAGATCAGCAGAATAAATTAAATACAGAAGACACAGTAGTCACTTTCCATAGTAATCTAATATTTGATCAACACAAAGACTCCAGCTTCCGGGATAAGAACTCAGTACTTAACAAAAACTTCTTGGAAAACTGGAAAATAGTATAACAGAAATTATAGATAAACATTTCATACCATATAGCAAGATAAGGTCAAAATAGTTACAAAATCTAGACATAAAGGATGATACTATAAGCAAATGAAGAGAACAGTGAATTGTTTACCTGTCATATCTGTGGCGAAGGGAAGAATATATGACCAAATCAAAGACAGAGAACATTTATAAAATGGATCATTTTGATTGCATTAAATTGAAAACTTTTGGCATAAAGCCAACGCAAATCAGATTAAAAGGAAATCAGAAAGGTGGAGAATAATTTTTACTGGCAGTGTTTCTGCTTAAGACCTCATTTCTAAAATACATAGAGAACTAAGTCAAATTTATAAGAATGCAAATCATTCCCCAATTGATAAATGGTCATTTTTGAAGAGGACAATGACATCAGGGGAATGATGACATGACTTGCATTTGACTTGTATTTGAGTGAAGGAGGGCTGTGCAAGGTCAACAGCTTCATTTTCTCTTCCAGAGCCATCTGGGACTAGCGGCCAGATATGAAAAAAACAATTTCCAAATGAAAAATTAAAGATATTTATAGTCATATGAAAAAAATGCTCTGGGTCACTATTGATTAGAGAAATGCAAATTAAAATAACTCTGAGATACCACCTCATACCTATCTGATTGTTTAATGTGACAAAACAGGAAAATTATAGATGTTGGAGAAAATGGGGAAAATTGAAGCACAAAAGCATTGTTGGTGTAGTTGTAAACTGATCCAACCACTCTGGAGAACAATTTGGAACTATGGGTCAAGATGAAGAAAAGACCTCTTTTTGGGTATTGAGTGCTGTGATGATATTGTAACCTAGTTGTGACCTAGGGTTGGATAGCCTTTATGTTTTGTGACTGACCAAATGAATGTACTTTCTTTGTTTATGATTGGAAACTAATCTCCAATTGAGACTACCCAGGGATGGAGTACTTTGAGTTTTTTGCTTTGTGATTGAACTAAGGACTTAAGACTTTGTGATTGACTAAATGAATGTTCTACCCAGGGGTGGAGTACTTTGATTTTTGTACTTTGTGTTCCTTAAGGAGGCAGGCCTACTTAAGAATGATTAAATGATTGAGTTACTAAATGATTGTACTTTGTTGAAAACTATGTGACCACTTTGGTGAAAACTATGTGGCCATTTTAGTGATAAGTTGTTGAGTTGTGACATTGTGAATGCTGTACCTTGATTTTCTGTGAATTTTTTGCTCTGATTTGTTATTGAATAAATAGAGAGTTCACTCTACTATGTAATCAGAATCTTGAAAGCTATTCACAGCAGCAGTCCTCTGGAAAGCTGTTTCTGCTTGGCTTTACAGCCTATCAGTTGGGGGATGGTTGAACAAGTTGTGGTATGTGAATGTTAGGAAATACCTTTTGTGCTATAAGAAATGATGAGCAGGCAGATTTCAGAAAAAAACCTGAAAAGATGTACATGAACTGATGCTGAGTGAATAAGCAGAACCAGGAGAACATTGTACACAGTAACAGCAACCTTGTACAATGATCAACTTTTATAGACTTAGTTCTGCTCAACAGTACAATGATCTAAGACAAGTCCAAAAGACTCATGTTGAAAAATGCTAAATCACATCCAGAGAAAGAACCATGGAGTTTGAATGCAAATCAAAGCATACAATTTCTTTTTCTTGTGTTTTTTTTTTCTTTTTGCTCTGATTCTTCTTTTACAACATGGCTGATATGGAAATGTCCTTCATTCTTGAAGACATCAAAGACATCAGGATAATGATGAAACCACTTGCAGCTGACTTGAATTTGAATGAGGTAGGGCTGTGCAAGGATACCAACTTCACTTTCTCCTCAAGATCTATCTGGATCCAGTGGCCAAATATTCATCAGGATGACTGAAGATGGCCCAGGATGCATTCTGAGACCCTGGCCCTTGTAGGCTAAGGTCTTTTCAGGTTCTCACTCTGTTCTAGGAGGGAGCCTCTCCTCTCCTCCCCTCTCCTTTCCATCCTTACCTGGGGGAGCTCTACCCAGGGGATGGTACTTTTTGATGGCCAAAACCAGCCTTTTTTCCTTTGGGTTGACTGGCTAGATTTCTTTCTGAAAGACCAAGCCTGAAACCCAATTCACTCTGGAGCTCATAGATTGAACAATAGGTCCCTGCCCTCCTAGCACAGAGTGAATGAAAATAATACATAGTAACTGTTTCCCTTTTGTCCAAGAAAACTGAGGGTCTTCCCCTCCCAGTTTGATTTCTTTTTCCTTTTGATTAAAGTGGTCACCCCTTGATCAAATTCTTAAAGAAGTCTATTCAATCACTGAACAGGCATAACTTCACTCAAAGTAAGAACCAGAAAACAGTTTAGCCCACGAAGGCCAGGATCTTCCAATATATCCTGAGTCATCTCTAGTCATCCTGATGAATATCTGGCCACTAGTCCCAGATGGCTCTGGAAGAGAAAATGAAGCTGTTGACCTTGCACAGCCCTCCTTCACTCAAATACAAGGCAAATGCAAGTCATGTCATCATTCCCCTGATGTCATTGTCCTCTTCAAAAATGAAGGACAAACACAACAATATGGAAATATGTTTAGTATGACTGCATATTTGTAACCTACATCAGATTGCTTTCTATCTTGGGGAGATGGGAAGAAGGAAAAAAATACTGAAACTCAAAATCTTATAAAAATCAATGCTGAAAATTATCCTAACCTGTAAGTGGATAAAAACAAATTACTATTAAGTGAGGGGAAAGGGTTTGCATAAACAAAACCAAGGCAACTAAGATTAGAAGGAAAGCTGGGAAACAAACTTTACAGCAATTTTCTCTGATAAAGGGTTCATTTCTAAATTATATAGAGAATTGAGTCAAATTTATAAGAGTCATTTCTCAACTTATAAATGGTCAAAAGAAATAAAAAAGCAGTTTTCAGATGTAGAAATTAAAGCTATCTATAGTCATATGGAAAAATCCTCTAAATCACTATCAATTGGAGAAATTTAAAATTAAATTGAAATAACTCAGAGATACCATCTTATACCTATCTGATTGACTAATATGGCAGAAAAGAAAAATAATAAAAGTTGGAGAAGATGGGGAAAACTGGAATACTAATGCATTGTTGGTGGAGGTATGAAATGATACAACCATGCTGGAGAGCAATTTTGAATTATGCCCAAAGGATTATAAAACTCTGCATACCCTTGGATCCAACAACACCATGATTAGGTCTGTATCCCAAAGAGATAATTCAAAAGGGAAAATAATACACATGTCTAAAATATTTATAGTAGGTTGTTTTTTTTTTTTGGTGGTGACAAAGAATGAGAAACTGAGGGGATGCCCATAAGTTGGGGAATGGTTAAACTAGTTGTAGTATACAGATGTAACAAAATACTGTTGTGCTATAAGAAATGATGAGCAGGCAGATTTCAGGGGAAAAAAGCTGTAAAAATTTTACATGAACTGAAGTTAAGTGAAGTGAACAGAGACAGAACTTTGTACACAGTAACAGCAACTTTGAGATGTGATCAAATATGATAGATTTAGCACTTTTCAGAAATATAATGATCAAAGACAATGCCAAAAGAACCATGATAAAAAATGCTAATCACATCCAGAGAAAGAACCGTGGAGACTGAAGACAGATCAAAGCACTGTTTCCCTCTTGTTTTTTGTTTTCCTTCTCATGTTTTTTTTTTCCCATTTTTTTCTGCTACTTCTTTCACAAAGGCTCATGTGGAAATATGTTTAAAATGATTGTACGTGTGTAATGTATATCAGATTGCTGTCTAAGGGAGAGAAGAAGTGAGAAAAATCATATAAAAATCAAAGATGAAAACTATCTTTATATGGAATTGGAAAAAGCTAATACTATTAAGTGGGGAAGAGACATTATATCCTAAGATACTGGAAGAGCTTCTGGGTCTTATAGATGAACTGCTAAAAATAATCTTTGAAGTACTGTGTAGAATGTGAGAGACAGACTGGAGAATGGAAGACATCATCTCCAAAAAGAGCAAGAGGATCATTCCTTTTACTTATTATCCTTTGAGCTTTAAATATCCCACTTCTAGAATGCAGTATGGAAGGGGCAATTCATGGACCCTTAGAAAGGAGAAATTGACCACTAAGATCAGGCGTGGGCTTGTGAAAAGCATAAGGAATGCCAAATCAAATTTATGTACAGGAGACACAAGAGCCTATAGTAGGTTTGTATAAGAACACACATACATACATAAATAAATAAATTTATATATATATATATATATATACAAGTATATATATATGTGTGTGTGTGTGTGTGTGTGTGGTGTGATGTAGGTATATATATATATATATATATATATATATATACATATATATTATATATACTCACATTCTCAAATATATGCTTTATATAAAGACTCACATGTATATTGATCACTGCATACATATATGCATATATACACATGTGCATGCAAATATGTTCATATATTTCATATTATATTATACACAATATATTATATATTCCTATATTACATATATTCATTTATATCTTTACATATTATACAAAGAGGAAAAAAAAAAACATGTTGCGATCATTTTGGAAGATGTAGTAAAAGGTCAGCAGACTTTTCAATCTTCTCCAGCCAGCCCAGTCCTTATGATTTCTATGGAACCAAGGAAAGTCATAAAGTAAGGTTGAAAGTCATTCATTCACCATAATTTCAATAAGAACCTTTTCTATTTGAGGAAGTAGAGTCCTGAGGACACTTGCCACATCTGGAAGGAGGAGGATGAGAAGAACTAACCAAAAGAAACCAGATTTTTTATAATGTCAGATAAGAACTGAACTGAGTGAATAAGAAGAGACACTCTAGGAGAGAGGCATTCATACAGGAGACATGATTACAACCTGAAGATCTGCCATCTTCCATGAAGACGGTCTAAGAACTTGGGAGTCACTGGTGGAGAGACCTGGCTTTATTCTCCCCCTGCAGGAGAAAGGCTTACTAACCACAGAACTCCCCACTCAGTTGTAAAGGGAGCTAAAACAACTGAACAAATAGACTTGTTACTCTCCCCTAGAGAAGAGATATTTCCTATCAAGCATTCAACAAGTGCTGTTAAAATGTCTAATATGTACCAGATACTATGCTAGGGACTGGGGATACAATTACCAATCCTCAGTAATAAAACATTGCTTTGCATTCAAACCCTGAAAATATTTGAATGAAAAAAGTTTTCATCAATACCCATCGTGAAGAAACAAAGATATCAAGTCCAGAATAGCTAAGACCAAAGCATCAGTGTCTGAGGAGTAATTTGTCCCTCCACATTGGTGCCCTGGGTAAATATGTTCCACATATATGTATACCTCATGCACATGCCCACTTCTGAAAGAATGGATAATAGATTTATGGTAATGTATGCTCAAGGTATATGAGAGAACGGTTCTATCATTAATTTATTGTTAATAAATTAGTGTTGAATAAATACCTTTGCTTTGGCATAAATATCACTTCTAACTGAACTAGTTAAAGTAACTTAGAAGTAATGGTTTGGAGGAAATTCTACCCTGCTGAGTACCTAAAAATTTATAAAAATTTTCTATGGGTTCATAGGTAGTAAATGGTATTTTCAAATTGTTTCAGGAGTATAAAACTTGTTGATGGAAACCATACAATATAATTATTTTCTATCCTTGACAATACTTACCATAATACAGCGTAACTTTAACTGCTGAATAAATTCTAGTTTAATTACTTACTGAACTGAAAGAAATATGTATAACATCTTATAAAAAGAAAGATTAGTCCCTCTCATTCCTTCCCAACAAATTAAAAGAAGTTTAGAAATCTTAGAACTTCTCCTATGACTGCTATAATGAATCATTGTATTCATTTTTATTTTTAAGAGGAAAAATTACTAAGCAACTGCAACTTTGAAGGTTGGTCAGGTGTATAAGGGTCATGCCAGGTGCTCACATCAAAGAAGTAGTGAATATAATGGAATTCATACTTGATCAGAAAAGTCAATTATAGAATATGAAGTAAACCTAAAAAAACAATTTTTTTTCTGTGATTATCACTCTGGTTTCCCAGATAGTAAAATTGAGTACATGACTACATTTATAAATGAATAAATATGAAATCATTATTACTTCCAATTAATAATAGAAATGATACATCAGATTAATTTAATACAAAATGGCAGAGTTACTTAGTTTTAAGTGTATTGTAGGGTTCTAGGAAATTCTTCAAGATACTAGCACCAAGGCAGCTAGGTGACAAAGTGGATAGAGTGCCAGTCTTTGAGTTAGGAGGATCTAAGTTCAAATGTGACCACAGACCCTTATTTGTTCTGTGACCCTGGACAACTCACTTAATCCTGATTGCCTGAGGGAAAAAAAAAAACCAAAAACAAAAACAAAAGAAAGTAACAATTTATTGGCACCAAGCACACAAATTTGACTTAATTCCCAGCCAATGTTACTCCCACAAGATATATGTACTCAAGGGAGGTTTGGTGGATAGAGTAGAAGACTTAGGATTAGGAAGACCTAGGATCAAATCCTCTCACAGATATGTACTATACATGTGACCATCATTTTACCTCTCTAGGCCTCAGTTTTTTTAGTCTGGAAAATGATGAAGTTAAACTTGATGATTTCTAACAGACCTTTAGACTCTAAATATGTATTTGATGATGTACTAAGAAGAAACATCTGAGACAAGGTAAAATTGATTGAATGACCAAAAAGCATCTTCCCACTGATATAGAATTAGTCCTATGTCTATTACTGGACGAAGTATGAACAGACAGCTAACAAACATTTAATAGGTGCTAACTTTCTTTCTGACACTGTTCTAAGATACCATTTCTAGATTGTTAGACTATTTTGGCAAAGGACAATGTAGCAGCAATCAATTTAGCAGATACTTAGCACTTAGTAACTTAGGGCTAAGTACGGAAGGTATAAGCTCTTCTGTCCTGACGTGGCAGGAGGGGGATAGCTGAGACAGGAGGTCAGCATGTGTATATAAGGAGAGTTCTAGAGACAGAGAGACAGAATTGGGAATCTTCCTTCTGGGGGGTCCTGTTGGAGGAAGTAGGATTGTCCCAGTAGCTGGGAGCTGGGCTGCTGGACTGAAGAAGTGAGTTGGAGTTTTCTTGAGAGAGTAAGAGTGAGAGTGAGAGCAAGAGAGAGTGAGATTGAGAGTGAGGGCAAGAGCAAGAGCAACAGTGGGAGAGAGAGGGTTTCTCTCCCAGCATCTGGAAGCTGAGTGAGAACTGAATTGGAGTTTTTCTTGAGACCAAAATCTGGTGAAGGCTGAAGTGGCTGTTACTGCTGCCTGGAAGCCCATGTTGCTGCTGCTGCCTGAAAGGCTGAGTTTTCTACTTTGTCCTAGGGCCAGCTGAATTGCTGGAGGACTGAAGAAGCATGACCAGGATAAGATTTTGTTTGTTTGTGGCCTAGCTGATCCTTGAGTTCCTGGCAACAGAAGTGGTGAAGGGTTTGAGATGTGCTGGACCCTGTGAATTTCATTGTGTGCCAGGGACTGCCCTGAGGATTGGACAAGGACCTGGGAGCTGTCTACCTTGGAGGACTGGATGAGGACCTGGGAGCTGTCTGCCCCTGAATCTTGGTGACTGTTTGGTGAATTCAGGTAGGAGCTGGGACCATGGAAGGGGATCTAGGGAATCTGAGAGACCACCCTGAGTCAAGATGAAGAAAAGGCCTCCCCTTGGATGAAATTGAGGTTTCCTGGACACTGAGGGGTAGAGGGTTTGTGTGATTTTCTAATGACTGTACTTAGCGATTAATGATATTTAGTAATTGTGAATCTAGATTAGTGAGTGATTAAGTTAATGGTTGCCCCATGAGTAGAAGACTGATTATTGTATTGTGAATTGATTGAATGATTGAGTATTGATTATTGTATTGTGAATTGGTTGAGTGATTAAGTAAGGAGGGTTCCCCCCTTAGGGAAACTAGATGATTATTCTTTTGTTCTTTGTTCTAAATATTGTGGCCACTATAGTGGAAACTGTGTGGCCATTCTAATGTTAAGCTGTTGTGAACACTATAATGTGATTTTCTTTGATAAGATGTAATGTTGTAGATACTATACTGTGATTTGTTGTGAATGTTTGCCTTGATATGTAATGGAATAAATGGAGTGTTCACTATTCTGTGTAATCCAAACCTTAAAAGCTGTTCATAGTAGTATTCTTTTGGGAATTTGCTTGTGCATGGCTTTATAGGCATGTAAAATAAATATTGTCCCTTAATATTCTTGTTGTTTATGGAATTTTATTTTCTTTCTCCAAAAAAGTTCATCGTATTGTTTTTCATATTTGAAAATCAGATAAAATCAGAGCTTTCAAAGAAACACTGAAGTAAAAATGGTACCAACATACTGAAAATGCAATAATCATCAATAAAATTTTTTCAAGTAGGAGAGATCCTCAGTGAAACTTTTTTCCCATGCTTTTACCATGCTTAAAAAAAAATAACTTTAGATCCTAGATACATGCTAACTTCTATTTACTTCTATTCTTTTCTAAATCTTCTCCAGTCTGAATGGTTACCAACCATTTTCTCAAGCATTATCCTTCTTGCCATGTCTGTAGCATTTGATACAATTGATCACCTTTTCCTCTTGGATTCTTTCTTCTCTGTTGGATCTTCACCCACTTTGTATTCCTTAACTATAGGTATGCTGCAATGCTCTCTCCTGGGCTCTCTCCTCTTTTCTCTCTACACTATCTTGGTTGGTGTTCTTATTATATCATGAGGTCAATTATCGACTCTGTGTTGATGATTTTCATATATACAAATATATGTGTGTGTATATATATGTGTGTACACACACACACACACACACACACACACACACACACACACACACACATCAAACTCCTAGTCATCGGCATTTATTATCTGTCATTCCTTCTTTCTTTTACTCATCCTATAAAACAAATCAGATACCAACCCTGTCCCTTCTACCTCCCAAATATCTCTTCTCTATGTTCTCATCTTTCCATTCACTGATTCACCACTCTACCATGGGAACCTCATTAAAATTATCATCCAAATTGACTCTGAAGCCATTTTATTCCCCAGTTCACTTGTAGCTCCTGACATTCTATCTTCTTTTACACTACTTTTCTAGTGTGTTACTCTTCATTTACTAAGTATTCCAGTGAAATTGGTTACTTGGATTTGCTTGTATAAATTTTTCATTCCCTGTCTCTTACATGCCTTTACAAAGGTTGTTCTTCATTCCTGTAATAATCTTCCATTCCA
This sequence comes from Pseudochirops cupreus, assembly GCA_028627135.1. Lineage (NCBI taxonomy): Eukaryota > Metazoa > Chordata > Mammalia > Diprotodontia > Pseudocheiridae > Pseudochirops > Pseudochirops cupreus. Next base: position 521,321,546 of record CM053581.1, on the reverse strand, counting down.
TCCACTCCTGTCATCTCTACGTCTCTTCAACAACCAGCTTACGTGCTACCTCCTCCATGAATCATTTCTTAATCTTACCAATGATTAGGTTTTTTTTCCCCCTTCCTCACTAAAATTATTTTGTCCACATTTTACATCATGTTCTATTAATTTATGTTCACTTTTTTGTTTCTCCAAAGTAGAATATAATCTCCTCAAACGTAGGGGCTGTTTAATTTTCATCTAAACCAAACCCTGTTCCTAGAACCTTGTAGTCCTTTAACAAATGCTCATTGAAATTAACTGAAGGCTGGGTGTGATGGTGTATACCTATAGTTCCTACTGCTGGGGAGATGCCAGAGGGCTACAGTGTGTAGACCTTGAAAAACTCTGTCTCTGACAGTTTTAAAGAATGTGGAAACATTCTACTGTAAACACATTTTTATCCAGCAAATGCTCGTATTTTCAGCCACCTTTTATATTTTCAGGTTAATTTCCTTAAAAATATATAAGAAAACATAAGTAGAGCCAAGACTTTCTAAAGTAAATTATTTGATTTAAATTTTGATTTGACTAAAACTATGTATAAATAACATAAGTGAAATTAACAACTGTATCTGGAGTTAGAACACCTAGATCATGGGTGGGGAACCTGCAGCCTGAAGACCACATGTGATCTCTTAGGTTCTTAAATGCAGTCCTTTGAATTTAAACTTCACCAAATAAATCCTTTTAAGGTTATTTAATCTGTGAAATTTGGATTCAGTCAAAGGGCTTTACTTGAGGACATAGAGGGCCACATGTGGCCTCCAGGATGCAGGTTCCCCAACCCTGACCTACATTCACATTCTAGCGGAGTTACTTGTTTGCCTGGGACCTTATTCAAATCAAATCTCATATTCTGTTTACTCATCTATAAAATGAAGTTGGATATGAGGTTCCAAAACCTACAAACCTAAGACCTACATGCAAGCAGATACAAAATTATTACTTTGCCAAGATCAAATGTACACCAAATCCTTTGCAGTAAATTATTCTGAGAGATCTTTATAAATATGAGTGAGATGACTGTGGCATTAATCATTCCACTGAGCTTAAGCACTTAAGGAACTCATGGAACAATCTTGGTCATCATCCCATTCCCTCTCACCACTCCACATTTATCCCTAAAAAAGGTTTGAACTTAATAGGCAAAGACAACACTCTTGGATCTTTACTGATGAACACAAATGGATATAGCTCATATTTCTATAGTGTTTGAATTTTTGTGGAGTACTTACCCTGGAATCACTCTATAAGTTCAATAGCACAAGCATTACTTTTACTATTTTTTAGATGAGTAAAAAGGAGTTTAGGAAGGAATAGTGACTTCCTCATTGTCACATATCTGGGATATAGCAGAGGGAAAATGTATACCCTTGCTTTCTGACTCAAAAGTTATATAATATTTCTATTAGGACATTCATCTACCAAAGGAGCAGCATATCACCACTTGCCATTCTGAAAAATTAAAAGATATTTTTCATGAATTTAGTATTGATGATTACAAAAAAGTGTATTTGCTCATTATATACATTTGAATAAATTAATGTCAATGTAGACGACATCATAAAACTATTTCTTACCAAGAGTCCATCAGGGTTCTTTGTCTATTCTTGTCTATTTTTTTTTCACTTTGCATTATACAGTGATCTAAGACAAAGTACTTAGTCAAATGTACTTATAGTGAAAAATGCTATCCACCTTCATAGAGGAAACTGATGTAGTGTAAAAACAAATTGAACCATTTTTTCTCCTAATTTTTCTTGATTATTTTTGCAACATGGCTAATATGGAAATACATTTTACATTATTTCAAATATATAATTGATATCTTTCTCACCTTCTGCATGGGTAGGGAAGATACAGATTTGAGGCAGGGATTTTGGAAGTGAAAATTATTTTTAAAATGAAAATTAAATATAATTTAATGTTAATTAATAATTAATAAAAGTTTATGAAAGCAGCAATACTTCCAAGGTATATTCCCAACAAGGGAATAAGTGGATCTGAGGACTTCTCCTCTTCCACCTCACTCTGTTCAGTTCTGATTCCCAATCAGTTGCCCTGTCCACTTAAGAATGATTACAATGTGATGCCTGCTTACTGACTAGTGAATTCTGGTTCAAAATTGTCATATTGTAATAGACTCTAACCACAAATTCAATGAAAGGAATATCTAGTTTCTACATAACTAGACAACTTTCAAAACATTTGAATTAAACCAATTATTGAAAGAAATAAGAGCAAGGCCTCATTAATAAATGACACATAATTTGTAAAGAAATAAAGCATTTCAATGATCTATATTAATGTAGCTTTATAGTGCTGCACTCTATTCCTTCCACCTCTTCTAAAGTTTTTGGAATGAATTTTACAAGATCTTTGCAGGATAAAAACAAACTTTGAAAACGATCAACATTGAAATAATACACATAAATTGGGATGAGTTATTGATTTCTAGTACTGTAAGAGTTTTAGATGAACATCAGTGAAATCAGCCTGATGTTAATAATAATAGCCAACTAACCACCACATAGCTTTCTAATTACCTTCATGATCCTATTTTGTTTAGGATATTATTAGGTAGAAAATTAACTATTTTGTAGGGTATTTAATCCGACTCTATTTTGTCTTCAAGGAATTAAATCTATATGCTAAGTTAAAAGGAAGGGTATTTTCATCTTGTGCTTTGTACAGTTCCCAAATTCACTGTCATCATCTCTGAGTGCGAGAGAAGCAGCAAGATCAAATTAGTGAGATGGAACAGTCTTTTTAATTCTCACAGTTGGAAAGAAGTGAGAATCTTAACAAAGTTCCTTTCAGAGACTTTGTAGAAAGACAAAGCTCTACATTTTGTTTTATACCAGAATAAAATTCTTCTCTATCCATAAACCAACAAAGTTAAAAAATTTACAACTTTATCATGATGGGCATTAGAACACCGAAATCATCATGTCACCAAGTTAACCTGAATGTGTGCCTGTTGCAAGCTTGTGAAATCTAAAGATACAGTTAGGTCATGAAAACCAGTGAATTAGGAAATCCACATTTTTGTCCCACTTCTGAGACAATTTTTCTTGGTAAGCAAAATAAAGTATCTCAATTAAGAGATTCTGTTTTCTTCTCTTAAAATTAAGACCTGATACTACCTTGCTTAATTGTGAATGATATTACCAAGAATTCTGGTAAAATTTGCAGCATACTTAAACATATATATATATATATATATATATATATATGTATGTATATATGTGTATGTGTGTGTATATACATATATAGACATATATGTATATATGTGTATACACACAAACACTTTTCCAAAGAATACAATACATTTGTATGGATTTATCTACTACAGTAAAAAAAAAAAAAGCACTAGATAGCCCATTCTAGGTCAGGATAGGCCATTCATAATGTTTCCCTGGGGAAAATGCTCTAATTCCCTGGAAATAAGTTTCCTTTTATGTGAAATAAGAGGATTATGCAAAAGATTTTAAAAGTGTTCTCCAACTATAACATGCCATGATTCCATTTGCACCTCAAATTTTCATTTAGGGATTTGTTCTTTTATTCATAATTGACTGAAAGGATTTTATTCTTTTTACTAGTGGAAGAAATTCATGCACTATAAACAATGCTCTGTAATTCAATTTTGAAATTGCAGTAAAATATTATAGACTGAAAAAGAAATATTTGTACTTGCTTCTCTTTATTTTTCAACCTGTGACTTTACTCTAATTGATATAGCCTCTGTTGTCATAATCTTGATGGAATGCTTAAGCAGAGTAAAAACAATAATCCATATTGGTATATGACTTCTTATATCTTTCCTTTTGATCTATGAATTTCATTCTAAAGCTTGAATCAACACCCTGTCATTCTGAGACAGGGTGTTGCTTATTCAGCTTCTATAAAAAATTACACACACACACACACACACACACACACACACACACACACACACGTGTCAAAAGATCAAGCCTTTTCCAACCTTTCCTTTAAACCCCAAACAAAAAATGAATCACTTACAATATGGAGGTCATTTCCAAGCCCTATTTTGTTTGGGACAAATGGGAGAAGAGAAGTGACAGGAGGTTTGTAAGTAGTATGGCAATAAAAAAGATTAAAAATTCATGTATAATGGTAAAGTGAATTTTCTATTCTTTCAGTCTAGGAAATGAAATTTTCCAAATTGTTTTTCCTTAAGTCTTTTTCTGATGTGTAAAACACAAAATATTTCTCATCCTATAGAATCTTGTGGGATTCTGCCAGGCTTGTTTGAATGACAGAACCAATGATGAAAAAAAACTCCTCTCTTGAGATTTATACCTGTACCATCCTTGGAGGGTTTTTCATATCATATAAACTGATTTTTCCAAAGATATCTCAGGAAATCCATAGTTAGGAAAGTTAGCATATTTGTACAGAACAACATGTTAAGGGATAACCCCGAAATTTCTATCCTTTATCTCCTACTCTGAAGCAATAGAAAATAGCAAAATGAGGAAGAGCCACAATCTATGGAATACAGTTCATTGTAGACTTACTCAATATGTTATGATTTTAGAATGGATTATCTCTGAAAGAGTGGAAGCAAAAGAGTCTGCTTAGACTTTATAATGTCCTAATTGTGTGACTGTGGGTGCATAGTGCATCTGAGAGTTTTTTCCCCTTCTCTTATATAACATGCTCTTAGAGATGTATGACAGAGTAGCCTTTTCTCTCCCCACTTCAAAATGGACCCAGACCTTCTCTGACTCTTTCCTCTTGGTTACCACTGGTCTTTTATTTGGAAGCTGAACAGAAACTCCACGAATACACTAAGATACTAAGAGTGAATTATCTGCCCCTGAGGGTTCTCATTCCCACTGCTATTTGGGTGTAGGGATAATTTTATGAGCTCTACAGTATTGGTGGTATCCCACCACAGAACCATGAGGGTATGCCCCCCATGGCAAGTTAGTGCCTAGGAAAGAGTCATCTGTTCTTTTGGACTTTGTTCCTTTAATACAATGCCTTGTTAGATATCTCCTCTCTTCCAACATACCCATGAGGTAGGACGTGCAAGAGCAACAATGGCTTAGGCAGAGAGAAGAGACCAGATGAGAAGAAAAGAGCTGCCTAATGAGAGAATCAAAAGAAAGAGAACAGTTTGCATGGTATTGACTGGAATGTACTCAGGTGAGGTGGAATGGAAAAGAGTTAATCAGTAGCTCTACTGGAAATATCTAAATGAAACTTGCATATTAGCCTCTAAATTTACTGCCATCCTATTTTTTTAAACTGGTTAACATGTTCTTTTAGTATAGGCACAGAAGGGCTTAATTCATGTTTGTATTTTGGGTACTTTCTTGTTCCCTTCTCCCTTTTCCTCATCCTCCCACCTTTTCTCAGACTCAGGGTGACAGGTTGAGCTGAAAGGTCATAACCAAGAAAAATTAAGTATTCTATGGAGATGATGTCAAATTTCAGTGGTTACAAAATAATACATAAGGATCTCCATGGGCAACATATTGACTTAAAAATACATATTAATTTTTATTCTATTTTTGATTTATTTTGTTAAATAACTCCCAATTAACATTTTATGTATTAATCTGATTCAGAATTTGAACACTAATTTCTTGACTCTATAGCCTAGTCTTTTCCCATAATAACAAAATGTGTGTATAATCTGGAGAGAAGAGTTGTGTAAGGAAAGAGTAGTTAAGGCTGATCTGACAATGGAACAGAAGGAAGAGAGCCATTCTAATGTCCATGCCTAGCATCATCTGGAGCCCTAGTTATGGGAGCATATGAAAATATTAATAGCTTCAGTGAAAGGCAGACAATGACATCAGCTGAAGTGAATAGGATATTTTTTTAGAGAAAAAGATAAGCCCTAGAGAAAACACAAATTATCTAGCCAAAGGCTGAAAGGAGACATGTAAAAGGGAATAAGAGAGTGGTTATACTGTAGTAAGTGGTAACTATGACAAAATGTTATTCCCAAATTACAAATCCTTCAACCAAAAGAACCAGGTTAGCCAGTATCTTAATGTTTGTTCAGAGAGCTTGACTGTAACAGATTTTTCCTGTTCACAGCCACCCACATGCACAAAACCTAACAGATTGCACATATCCCTAAGTTCAATGGGTTAGAGTGTTCATTGGCTGTTGAAGCTCAGCACATTTTCCCACCTATATCATCTTCACATCCAAGTGTCAAAGTGGTCTCTTTATTCTTTTACATTTCTTAGATTTATCTGCATCAATTAAAAGTCTATGAGACCCTGCTTGTGAGATAGAATACTGAATATTGCTGACCTTATGAAAGACCTGTTCTGATTATGTCTTCTTTTCCTATGCTGTAGAACAGCATCCTGAGAGCCTGAGGCAGGGATTTTATGAGCAAAATTTTATGTGTGTCTATGTAAATATGCATATATGTATGCCTGAATATACAGATGCACACATATATAATATATCTGTAGATATACAGCTGTGTATGCATATTCCATATAGAGTATATACATGTATGTTTATATGTATGTCTATATATCTAGCTATCTAATCCTCAGCTTCTTACTATCTACCTAATAGCTTCCAAAAGTCACCAATTCTTGTTCAAACTAACAGAATATCTTTCACATTTGTCCCTTTTTCTCAACCTAAACAGTAACTACCTTAGTTCATGGACTCATCATTCCTCATCTGAAATATTGTAATAACAGTATTCCAATTGGTTTTCCTACCTCGAGCCTTATAAAATTATAATCTCTCTAGCATTGCTGTCAAAGAGTTTTTGAAAATAGGTAAGACCATGTCATTCCCCTATTTTAACAAAAACAAAAACAAAATAAAAAAGCAAACAACAAACCCTTTATCTCTCTAGCACCTATTAGAGCAAATACATACTCCTCTGAGTGGTGTTTAAAGCTTTTTCCAACTTAAATGTCTAGCTTCATTACACATTTCTCTCCTTTATGCATTCTAACATCCATTTACACCAGTTTCTTCCTGGTCCTCATACATAGTGCTCTATTCTCTATCTCCGTCCAATACATAGTCTGCCCCCATTCCTTGAATGTATTTATTTGACCTTTTAGAATCTCTAGCTTTCCTTGAAAGTCAGCTCATGATCCAATTTCTACATGAAGCCTTTCCTAATTCCTCTAAGTCAAATGTACCTTGCCACCAAATCTCTTGTATCTAGTTTGGATAATTGTGTGTGCATGTGTGCATACATATATGCATACGCAGGAATACATACACATATACACATGAATACAAACAGAGATATGTACACACGTGTATACACATATATTCAACATGCTGTCTTTACCAAATGCAATGTCAGGTACTGGAGGAAAAAGACTTTCACTTTTGTCATTTCATCTCTAGTGTTCATCATCCTTGATATATAATAGTAATAGATGTTTGTTGGTTTTACACCTACATACATGTAAATACACATATATACTTATAATAATACTAGTTAGGACTTCTCTGGTGAGTACTATGTGCCAGACATTGTACTAAACACTTAGAAATATAAACTAATTTGATGCTCACAATAGCCCTGGAAAGTAGGTGCTGTTAATATCCCCATTTTACAGTTGAAGAAACTACAAATAGGGATTAAGGTACCTGCCCAAGATCATACAGTTAATGGGTGATACATGCTAGCTAACTGTAGGTACACACCTCTATCTACTGTTTTACTTAGCTATACATACTCTCTAGCATAAACATATGCAATGCACCACAACATTAAGCATCGTACATGCACAAGAGACTATAATACATATGTAAATATGTTACATATACACATGTCAGTATACATGGCAAATATTATGAATATAGACACATCCTTCACAGTAGTGCTCTATAAAACTCTACTTTCTATCGTATCCATATGTATTATTTACTCAATTACATATTCATATATGAACCTCCTCATTTTCTACACATTCATGGTGAATATATTGTAGTAATGTCCTGTGTGTTGGGGCGTATCATTTACATAGATGCATATATATCTGCAAACAAAATCAATTATAAATATGCATTATACCTATACATGTACATTTACATTATACATTGTAATGGTAATGTAATTTGAATTTGAAGACCCCTTTGAATTGGCAAGTAAGCAGGTACTTAGCACTTAGTAATTAATCAAGCCTCTGTGAAAGAAACAGAAGGTTTGAACCCCTGTTTCTGATGTAACAGGAAGCAGCTGGTGCTGTGTGTATATAAGGAAAAGCCCCAGAGAGGGGCAGTCAGAATTTCTTGGGACAAGAATCTGGTGGCAGAAGCTGTTCTGATGGAAAGAGAGAGGGGTGGGGCAGAGAGACATAGAGAGAGAGAGAGAGAGAGAGAGAGAGAGAAAGAGTTTCTCTCAGCAGCATCTGGAGGCTAGGTTGCTACTGCTGGACTGAGAATTGAGAAGGGAAATGAGAATTGAGAACTGAGTCAGAATTTCTTGGAGCACTGTGGAGGCAGAAGCGGCTGCCAGGAGGAGGCTGAAGAGGAAGGTTCCCCCGCTTCCCCCAGGCTGAAGAGAATGGTTGTGATTTTGAAAACCTGGATGGAGTAATTTTTTATTCTGGGAGTCAGCTGAGATGTCTTCTGGGTCTGAGGGACAGCTGGAGCTGCCACTGACTGAGGAAGCATGATTGTGATGCTGAGACTTTGTTTATGGCTTTGTTAAGCCTTGAATTCCTGGAAACAGAGATTGTGAAGGATTTGATATGGACTGGACATTGTGAGTTGCAATGTGGAGCAGGAACTGCACAGGGAGCTGGACAAAGACGTGGGAGCTGATTGCCTTTGAGCCCAGGTGACAGTTTGGTGAATCCAGGTAGGATATGGGACCATGGAAGGGGATCCAAGGAATCTGAGAAACCACCCTCAGTGAAACTGGAAGAAGACTTTACTTGGATACTGTGTACTGACTGAGAAGATTAAATTTACTAGTGACCTAGGGGTAGAGGGTCTGTGTAGTTTATAATGAATAGTGAATAATAAAGGTTGATTGATTGACTAAATTATTGTACTTAGTGATTGATGACTGAATAAGTAATTGATATAATGAATAGTGAATAATAAAGGATGATTGATTGACTAAATTATTGTACTTAGTGATTGATGACTGAATAAGTAATTGATTTTTAACCTAGTAGGCCCCATGAGTGGAAAACTTTGAATATTGTACTTTGTGATTGAATTAAGGATTTTGTGAATGCTTGAGTTACTAAATGATTTTTTTTTCAAAACTTTGTGACCACTGTAGTGGAAACTATGTGGCCATTTTCTGTAATAAGTTGTTGTGAATGTAACATTTTGATTTTCTGTGATAATTTGAGGTATTGTGAATACTGTACTTTGATTTTCTGTAAATGTTTTGCTCTGATTTGTTATGGAATAGAGTGTTCACTATACTGTGTAATAAGAACCTTAAAAGCTATTCACAGTAACATTCTTCTGGAAAGATGCTCATGCATGGCATTACATACATGTACAGTTATGTATGAATAGACAGAACAATCTTACTCCACAAACACAGGGTAAGAGTGTTAGTTACCAAACTTGATAATGCAAAAACAAATCAAAAACAAGAAGAGAGAAGAACTCCTCTCTGAATTATTTATGGTAAGATATGAACAATTGCTGTATAGTAAAAGTCCTACCCATATTAATTCAAAGAATACACACTGTGATAATGTGTTTGTTGGTTGGTGCTCCTTTCAATAGGACCTGTAATTTCATCAGTATAGGGTTTTCCCATAAGTTATAGTTTTAGCAAGTCACATGGGAGCATTGAGGGGTTAAGTAAATTGACCAACATCACAGGGTTAAGAATTGTCAGAGGATAGTCTAGATAGAACCCATGTCCTACTGACTCCAAGGTCAGCTTCTTGTCTACAATGTGTTACTGATCAAAATAAGAAATACAGAATCAAAATAAGAATGCAATCTGTTCAAATACATCTCATTGTGCTATTATTATATATTACTTTGCTTATCTGGATAGGTCCTATTCTCATGGCGTTTAGTAATCTGTGAAGCTCTCTTCAGAATCGCCTGAGGTACTGCAAGAGCCTGTTAGTATTCTAAGTTCAAAACTAGGTACAGGATTCAACTAATACTATGAGCAAATGACCAATAACGCTACATTTTTATTTTTGCTTTTTTGGAGGGGGGGAGGCAGGGCAAATGGGTTTACGTGACTTGCCCATGGTCACATGGCCAGTAAGTGTTAAATGTCTGAGTCCTGATTTGAACTCAGGTCCTCCTGACTCCAAGGCTGGTGCTCTATTCACTGTACCACCTAGCTGCCCCTCCCTTACATATTTTTTAAAGCTACCAGTGACAAGCCCTGGTCTCTATGGTGTGTAGTGTTTTGATTGTTTGTTTGTTTCTGGTGGATGGATGGATAATTCATCTCCCAGACAATTTCCTATCTTACGTGCTCAGATCTCACTGACTACAACATTTTAGATAAAAAAGACATGAAGAGTTGGTTTTCCAGATTTTACAAAGGAACTAGTTAAATGGGATGCTGAAGTCAGCTCTGTTTCAAGAAAGTCAACTGTTAAATGTTCACTATGAGCATTTATACCTTGAATATTGGCAGATACTACAAAACAGGGCTTGACTTATTTTGTTGATTTCTATACTTCAGTGTTAATTTCTAGACTTAAACTGTAGATTAAACACAAAACTGTGTTATGAGATTATTTTTGGCCATTCTTTCCTGTGCCTCCTTCCTGCCATGTATTCAACATGAGCACCATGGCTATCCATGAACTGAACAAGTGAGAGGAGAAAGATGTCCTTCCTCTGCTCACTCTTTTATGCCAAAACTGAACAATGAGCCTGGGTTTATTTGTTTCTGTTTTGCACTGTTAATTCTTACTTTCAGATACAGGCAAAGAACTCCACCTGAATTGGAAATTTGACCTATTGTGATCTTAGAGTCAAGATTACAGATAGGATAATACTGTCATCCAGCTGGCAAGGGAGCTCTGAGAAGCCAGAATGATCAGAATTTGACCAAATTTGACCAAAGAAGGATTTGGAAGAGGAATGGGAATTGTGCTCTATAGGAACAAGCTAAGCTAAGTCGTGAGCCTTTTTGTACCTTCTACAGAGAGAGGAGTTACAAAAGGTAAAGTGGGAGTATGCCTTCCATGTGTTGAGGACTAAGTTTGCATTTTTATGACAATACATTTTAAAGAAAATTTTTCTGTATAAAAGCAAATGCACACACACAATTCACTACAACCAACTCTAAGTGTAGTAGATGCTGAAGGTTCAAAAGCTTTCTCACAATCACTCATAATTCTTTTCCTATCTACTATTTCCTTACTTCTTTTCAAGATGATCAAGTAATCTCCATCAAAAAATATTCCATTTAATTTATCATCATAAATCTTTTCCTCCCTTTCTGAGCTAAATTTCTTGACTATAAACTGCCAATGCTCAATGCTTCCACTTTCTCAAGCTACTCATCAATCCAGTACATCCTACATATTTGTTGCCAGCATAACATTCCTTAAGCTTATATAAGATCACGTGACTGTCCTCAGTCAACTCTCTCTCTAGGACAAGGATTAACATTTCATTTTTCTTTCTTTGTTTTGGGGGGAGTCATAGATCTCTTTGGCAGTTTGGTGAAACATACACATTCCTTCTCAGGATAAGGTTTTGCTTTGAACACCATGGATGAAGGAAATGCTAATTTTTTTTTTATTGGTTAATGAAAATAAAGGGTGTTTTTTTTCTCCTCTGAGTCCATGCATGCCCTGAAATCTGCACACAGATCTCTTTGCTGCTGGATCAAATATAAAATCTCTCTCTAGCATTTCAAGGTCTACACAACCTGGACCCCCAACTGCCTTTCCAGCGTCATTGAACAACACTCTCTCAGACACTCTACCATATAACCAAAGTGGAATTCCTCCATTCTTCACACAAAATACTTTATCTCCCAATGATGCAAATCTTGAAAATTATAACTGCCATTGCACTGGTTTTCTTGTATACCTGAAAGTCACTTACTTCTCATAGTCATATCATAGCATCCTTCTCTTACAGCCTCAAGAAAGTCCTACTATCCATGTAAAGAGGTAGCAGATGACACTGATAGGAATGTATGAATCATGCTAGAAAAGGAGGATAGGAGCATCACAGTAGGGGAGCACCAATAACAAGAATAGGACTGATAAAAGAGGGCTGTGTCAAGGAGTAAAGATATAAACTAACAAAACCTGGCTAGATGTCCTCCATTCTGGGATTCCAAAGAAGACAGGCAATCAGAGATGATCCAGGTCGAGGCAGGAGGAGGAAAGCCATTGATAGCAAGCTCAAAAGAGGTTCTTGGCTCTATATAGACTCATTTCTGTGTCCTCTTTTGTGTCAAAACAAAATAAATTCAGGCTTTAAATTTTTATGTACTATTAATGGTATATGGCAGCTATCTACCTGCAGAAGAATACTAGATAGTGAAATTTACAGTTTCCATCTGTGTAGGAACAATACAACAGGTAAGTGAAAAGTCCTTTAGAGTACCAGGGCCTTGGTGTCATTGTAAGTGGGCCTTTGACACAAGGGTTTTAGTCTAACCCTTGGTTCCAATCTCATCTACATAATAGTCTCCATATATATGGAGGCTGATTTTTAAGTTCTCTCTCCAGGCATGAAGGGTAGATTTGATCAGAGCTTGAAAGAAGATAGATTTAGTCTTCTGATTCCTAGCTTTGAAAAAGAAGGTAATCAGTTCCAGCTTCTCTTTTGAGCAGTGGTTCTCAACCTTTCTAATGCCGCGACCCTTTATTACTCATATGTGGGCAGATCTGCATGTGGGTGGACCTGCCTGGAGATGGATAGAGTGGTGTCTTGGTTCCTAAGACCATTGGAAATATGTGTTTTCCAATGGTCTTAGGCGACCCCTGTGAAAGGGTCGGTAGACCCCCAAAGGGTCGTGACTTACAGGTTGAGAACCCCTGCTTTAGAGAAAAGTCTCAGAAAAGAAAGACTCTGAGAAGAGGCTGACATGTAAAGGAATGGGTACTTTGATCATGTTGCTATATATTTGCCACATTAGAGACATGGGTAATTTATTTTGTGTAAGACCTGGGACTCTGTGCAACAAAATATTTAACCCCCAATGAGAAAGGTCATTCACTTTAGGTATTAACTGGTTTATTCTCATCTTTATATTTTCTCTGATTTTCTGTCTGGTATCAACATGGATAAATAAGTTTGTTTACTATTTGCTCTGCATGTTCATTTTGGAAAAATTTAGTATAAAGAGAATCAAGGCTTTAATGTACAGATAGGGGTAAACTTTCCCCATTAAGAAATCAGGAATTCAGCTTAAACTTAAAAATTATAAAGAAGTAACATCACTACTTAGATATGGTCAATTTTCCTATTTTGTACATTTCTAAGAAGGAGGGAAAAAAGGTAGAAAATATTTGCATTTTATGAGAGAAGAAAAAAATGTTTTGTGATTTTTTTGACTAGGGAATTGATAAAAATGACATGTATGCCATTTTAAAAATGGACCGATGCCAAAGTCTATTTTCAATGTTTCCTACTTAAATCCCTAATTGGGGACATAATGTCTTTGAGAAAAAAAAAGATTAATTTTTAATCTATAAGTTCTTTTTTTCTGATTGTAATGCCCATTTTATCTTTGACCTATCCATCCCAACCCTTATGCCAGCCTCATTTGAGAGCAGCAAGCATAGATGTTGGCAAAAGATAACAAAATAGACTTTCGTTTATCTTCAAATTGAAAAATAAAATGGGTTATGTGAAAAAAGCATTGGCTGATTTGGTATTTCACAATTTAAAGGTCTGTCTGACCTAGGTCTTCCACAACCAGTTGCAAGATAACTCCTTCCTCAAATTAATTACCATTATAAAGAAAGAAAAAACAACAACTAAGTTCACTCTAAAAGTACTAAATCACATCATCATAGTCTAAAGTAAATCATGGGCAGACTAAAGAAAATCAGCCAATATTCTGTACTTTCAAATAAAAGGATATATCCTTTCTAAAATTAACTTTTCATCATTCAAAACAATTGAGCAGCCTTTGAACAGATCAACAAAAATTCATAGTTTTCCTGGTATCTAGTAAGAATCTGAAATATTGTGTAATGCTTGAAGTCCTTTATAGACCAAAATTAATTTTAAAAGTTTAAATATAGTTTACAAATTAAATACTTTAATGCATTGTGACCTCATCAGTTTAGTAGATCCTTCCAATAATGAGAATTGTGACCTATTCACGTTAGCCTGTACTACCCAGCTTTTTCTCAGGTTCTCCCAAAAATGTATTGTTGATAGTACACCAGATGTACCAAAATCCTAGTCACTTTCTGCTAGCCTTAAGAGGGAATCCAGGGCACTCCAAGATTAGCATCTGTTCTCTCTCACTCTTACAATGTGATCAGTTTCATCTTTTCATGTTATATGGTTCTTTAATGACATCATTTATTCAGTTCTTTGTAGTTCCTGGTTAGTTTTTATGTTGCATCTTACTCACACTTTCCATGAGTTCACACCTTCTGCCTTCTCTGTCATATTTATCATTAATTTATGTTTTCTGTTTGTTTGTTTTTTTTTGTAACAAGCATGTTCCATGCCTTTCTGTGACATAGTAATTTGGATGGAATGTTAGTATTGAGAAGATGGACTTTTGCTTTTTGCGGAAACTTGAGGGTTTTTGTTCTGTTTGGGCTTGGGGCTATTTGTTCTAGGGAGCAATTGAGCCTGTCCATTTCCTCCTTTTTTCTTTCTCATTTCCTACTTTTAAGGTCTGGGCCACACACATGATCCATATCTACTGTCTGACACAAATATACATGAGAAGCAGCTAGCTGGTAACATAGACCATAAAGCATTGGGCCTAGAATCAGGAAGACCCAATTTCAAATATGACCTCGGAGACTGGATCTATGACCCTGGACAAATCAGTTAATCTCTGTCTGCCTCAGTTTCTTCATCTGTAAAATGAGGGTAATAAAAGCTACCTACCTACCTCCCAGGATTGTTATAAGGAACAAATGAGCTAATATTTGTAAAGTGCTTACCACAATATCTGGCACATAGTAGGCATTACATAAATGACTATTATTATTGTTAGTAATATTATATAATGATATTTTATATAGACTTCACAGGGTATCCAAACAGAGGCACGATGAAATCTGAGTAATATATATTCTTCATCCACTTAGTATTCCCTCTGTAAATGGACAGACCAAATGCTTTTGAATAATTATAGATCTCTTCAAATAGGATGGAGATTATATGTGACTTTAATGTATTTAGTACATCATTCCCAAACAAGAACATTTGTGTAACCTCACTAACCACAGGGATTCAATCTTTGACTTCATCACTGCACATGACCTCCAACATAATAGCAGCAAATAGTTGTGATGACTGAATATCTGCCTTCTTTATAACTTATCTGATATTTATTATCAAGAGTTCATTGAATAGGATTGTTTCTAATGCTGCATCATAAGGGAATCCTGAATAACCTTGATACACAGAAGGGCAATAGAACCTGGCCCTGGTTTCAGGAAAATCTGAGTTCAAATCACATCTTGGACACCTTCTAAAATCACACTTTTAACATCTAGCTCACTTTTCCTTATACGTGAAACAGGGATAAAAATCGCAGCTACATCCTGGTTTCGTGGAGAGGAATAAATCAGGTAATTTTTGTTAAGTGTTTTGCAAATTATACAATGGCATACAAATACTAATTATTATCATGTTATTTTTATTAATGAATGCCCTCAAATTATATTGCCTCCAGCTCAAATCTTTTCTATGTTTTATTCTCCTTCCAGAAAATTACCTTGTATGTATTTTATATTCAATATTCTATAGATAGGTGATTTACCCCTCAACAGAATGTAAACTAACACAGTGCTTAACACAAAGAATAAATAAATACTTGCTCAATTATATTGTGTTGAAGTACTTTGGAAAAGTTACTGCTTTCACTGCTCCTCAATTTCTTTATGAGGGAATGAGATGGTTGTACTATGTGACATGTAAAATTCCATACTTTATTCTATAATCTAAATCTTTTTTTTTTAACACAAGGCTATGTTTTAAGTCTATTTCTTTTTTTTTAATTTATTTTATTAAATTTTTTTTGAGTTACATATTTTCTCCCCGTGTTTCCCCCGCCCACCTCCCCAAAACAGCCATCCCAGTGTTTCCCCCCTCCCCCAGTCTATT
>CM053581.1:521264369-521304765 GCA_028627135.1 Pseudochirops cupreus | reverse complement strand
CTTCAGCAAGCTTTTGAGATTCTTTTTCCATCTGGCAAATTCTGCTTTTTAAGTCATTGTTCTCCTCATTGGCTTTTTGGGCCTCTTTTGCCATTTGAGTTAATCTATTTTTTAAAGTGTTATTTTCTTCAGTCAGGTTGTTGCCTCTCTTTTCATGATTTTCTTGCATCATTCTCATTTCTCTTTCTAATTTTTCCTCTACTTCTCTTATTTGGTTTTCAAAATCCTTCTTAAGCTCCTCTATGGATTGTAACATGTTTGCATTTTTCTTGGAAACTTTTTGTGCAGGAGTTCTGACTATGTTGTCTTCCTCCTGTTCCATGCTTTGATCCTTTTTGTCCCCAAAAAAGGAATCTAAAGTTGGATGGCTGAGCTTTCTTTGCTTCCTTTGCCTGCTCATGCTGCCAGTCAATTTCTTGACATTTGGGCTCAGTAGAACTCTGCTTTCAGAGGGGAGAGCTTTGTCCCAAATTGCTGGGGTTTTCACAGCACCCAGGTCTATTAGGAGGCCACTGTCTCTGCGGCCCCCAACAGCTTTGGCTCACTGGTCACAACGCACCTCAGGACCACCACCCAAACCGTGATCCCAATCCAGGCATGTTATGGCAAGAGCACTTAGCCTCTGAATGATCACTTGGCCCCCCTGCAATCTGCAGGCTGGGAGGTCTGAAGCAGCCGTGTGCAGGTGGTTCCAGGGCCACCACTTCAGACCATTTCTAGCTCTGGAGGCAGGATCCAGACCCTCTCTCGCAAATTTAGCCGAGTTTCACTGACCTTTCACTTTGTCCTTGTTTCTTATGGGTTGATAATTCTGGAAACTGCCACAGCTGCCGATGATCCACTCTCCTGAAAGCTCCAACCACAGCTTGTCATGGCCACCCTGGGCCTGTAGCCCCAGGTTCATGTGGGGCTAGTCTCGGCTCCCAGCTTGCTGAGATGGACCCTTCCCATCTACCTGCTGGGCTGCCTTCAGTGGGAGCCTTGCTTCTCTGTCATTTTATGAGTTCTGGAGCTCTAAAATTTGTTTAGAATCATATTTTATAGGTATTTGTGGTTGTTATGTGGGGAGCTCCTGGAGTTCTCCTGCTTCTACACCACCATCTTGACTCTGCCCCCCCACAAAAAAAAGTTTTTGTACAAACAAAACCAATTCAACCAAGATTAGAAGGGAAGCAGAAAGTTCGGAAACAATTTTTATAGCCAATGTCTCTTATAAAGGCCTCATTTCTAAAATTTTTAGAGAACTGAGTCAAATTTATAAGAATACAAGTCATTCCCCTATTGATAAATGTTCAAAAGATATGAACATGGGCGGCTATGTGGCACAGCAAATAAAGCACTGGCCCTGGAGTCAGGAGGACCTGAGTTCAAATCTGACCTCAGACCCTTATCACAAAACTAGCCATGTGACCTTGGGCAAGTCACTTAACCCCAAGTGCCCTACCTTCCCCCCTGGGAAAAAAAAGATGAATTTTCAGGTAAAGAAATTAAAGCTATCTATATGCATATAAAAGTGCTCTAAACCACTAGGCAAATGCAAAGTAAAATAACTCCGAATTAGCACATCATATCAATAGACTGGCTATTATGACAAAGCAGGAAAATGATAAATGTTGGAGAAGATGGGGGAAAATTAGAACATCAATGCAATGTTGGTGGAGTTGTAGACTGATCCAACCCTTCTGGAGAACATTTTGGAATGATGTCCAAAGGGTTATAAAAGTGTACCATATCCTTTGATCCAGCAATACCACTACAAGATCTGTATCCCAAAGAGATCATACAAATGGGGAAAGGACCCACATGTACAAAAATATTTATAGCAGCTCTTTTTGTGGTGACCAAAGAATTGGAAATGGAGGGGATGCTCATCAATTGGAAAATGACTGAACAAGTTGTGGTATGTGAATGTAATGGAATATTGTAGTTCCATAAGAAATGATGAGCAGGCAGATTTCAGAGAAACCTGGAAAGACTTACATGAACTGACTCTGTGTGAAGTGAGCAAAACAGAGAATATTATACATAGAAAGGAGAATATTATACATAGAAACAGCAACATTATGTGATGACCGTCTTTGACAGACTTAGCTCTTCTCAGCAATGCAATGATCTGAGACAATTCCAAAGAATTCCTGATGGAAAATTCTGACCACATCAATAAAAAGAACTAAGAAGGTGGAATGCAGATCGCAGCATACTATTATCAGGTGTGGTGTTGTTTTTTTTTTTTTCTATCATGCTTTTTCCATTTTGTTCTGGTCCTTCTTTCACAACATGACTTATGTGGAAATATGTTTAACATGATTGTACATGTATAACCTATATCAGATTGCTATCTTGGAGAAGAGGGAGGGAAGGAAATGAATGAAAAAAATTTGGAACTCAAATCTTATGAAAATGAATGGGGAAAACTATCTTTACATGTAACTGGGGAGGAATACCAAAAGAGAAAAATACCTCTACAATCTTAGCAATTTTTACTTACATCACCTCATACAAAACTTTGCACCTCAATATATACATGTTGACTGATATGAAAGCACTTCATATGTCTTCTATCTGAACAAGAAAGAATAATATTTTTCTCATCAGTATAGTTCAATGAAATATCTGAGAAGTTTTGTTTAACTGTGTACCTCAGTAATATCAAACTCAAACAGAAACAGTACCACTAAACCATAAATAAGGATCTCTTGTGCTATATGTTAACTTAGAAAACCACATATTAACATAATCTACGTTCTAATGTATTTTTATTTGTTCATTAAATAATTCTTAATTATATTTTAATCTGTTTCAGAATGTACTTCATAATCTTGAAACCGCTGTCCCCATGTTTAGAATCAACCTCTGATTTTGTTGTAACTCAAAGACAATAATACACAATTTATTTTTTTATGTTTTGTTTTTATATTACAAACAGTTACATATTGTCCCTACTTTGTGAGAGATCTCTTGTAAGAAAGTAAAAGAGTTAAGTAAAACTAAAAATACTGTGGTCTCTTTTTTTTACTCTTAATTTTTAAATTTTTATATGTTGTGTTTTTATATTACAAAAATGAATGAGCAAAAGCTGAAAAAATATACAAACTAACATAAGAGAATGAATTTCAATACATATTTATTAAGCAACTACTAAGTACAAGTTCCTAAGTTAGGTGCTGAGGATACCAATAAAAAAATGAAACTATTGCTCCTATCAAGAAATTTGCTGGAGGGATACACCATGGACAGAAGTCAAAACAAATTAAATGCAGTGGAGAGAGAGAGACAGAGAGAAAATTGGAGAGAAGAAGAGAGAAGAGGCAAGTGGAAGGAGAAAGAGAAAAGGAGAGAGGAGGAGGGAGAAAATAAGAGAGGAAAAGGAGCACCAATAACTGGTGTAGGGCATTTTAGAAGGTCTCAAGGAGAAGTTGACACTTTGACTGTACTTTAAGTTGAAATGGAATGCAAAGGCAATCTAGTCAAACCATTCTTGAACAAGTGTAACCTTTATTACACGTCCAATTTGCAGATGATTCAAAGCAGGAAGGGATAGCCAATTACTTGGATAAGAGAATCATGACTCAAAAAAAAAAATCTTAGCAGGCAAGAACACTCATTTTTAACATTTGTTAACTGAATTAAAAGTCTTTCTTTCCTTCAAGACGTTGGGAAATTACCATTTTCCTGAGAAAGCTACATGCAGATTTGGCTACAATAATTCAGAATACATTACTTTTATTACAATTGAGTCAGCCAGTCAGATAAACTCCTTCTGATAAGGTAAATGTAACCTTTTGGGAAACAGAATCAGTGGTTGCCAGGAAATGCAGTGTGGGCTCACAAAGAAACTCTAATCATATCTTCAGTCTCATTAGTAATGAATGTCATTATTAGTTCAAATAACCCAGAATCTGCATTCAAATATCTCCTAGGCTTCTCATTTCTTCTCTCCTTGCTGACACTTCAAGTATATACACAGGATTTTATTTGGTACTTAACATGAATAGTAGACTCTTGTCCAGAGCTGCTGATTGTTCTTCTTTTCTAAGAGCAAAGTTGAAAACAGTAACTATTCCATTGCCCAATGCAGAAAAAAAACAGTATTTCTGGTAAAAGAGAAAGAATGTTTGTGTGGGGTCCCTTCACAGGCTTATGAAGTCATTTAACAAGTTTTTGCAGAGGACAGCATGCTGAGACATCAAATCTACTGAATGCACTCTTCTCTTTTAAAATATCCTTTTGATAACAATGGTATAATCCTAGGCATAAGACTTTTCATATTATCACATTCTCTGTTAAACTGCTATTTTATGGGGAGGGAGAAAGCGTATCAAATGTTTTCCCACTGATAAAATCATTCCCAAATTCTTGTTATGCCCATACCCAAATCAATGATAAAATTCAATTTAATTCAACAGTTAGCAAGTAATGTAAGGCACTGTACTATTTCTGGGGTTATAGAATAAATAGAAAGAAAGAAAAAGACAAAGAAAAGAAAGATACACTGCTCTCAAGGAACTTACTTCCTAATATGTTGATGAATTGTGTACTGCTTACAGATAACAAAAACAACTTATACACAAAGTCACACAAAGTAACCAAAGAAGAGAGAACTAACATTGGGTGGGGACAATCAGGAAAGGGATCTGCAGGAGATGATAGCAGATGTGCATTTTGGAGTTGAATGTTGCCCAATTATATCACCTTGATGTCTTATGGTAGCTGAAGTATAGAGCAGCCACAAGGAGCTACGTGGATGTCATGGTAATGGTAATTTGAAGACCTTCCCTGTCCCTTAATAAATCTAAGTGAATTTGAGGACCTTCCCTGATTTGAAAATATACTCTGCCCCCTAATAGGCTGAATGTGGTCATATGAATCCTGTGGTACTAAGAGTTTGCTGAAAGGTGGAGCAGAGCTCACAGGAGAAGCATGCTTAGGGAAGGCTTGTTTTTCAGGAAAGTATAACATTGTAGTCAAGTGGATCATGAAGCTTGTGATGTTTTCTGACCCTAGGGAAGGCTATATGTACCGCTGAGGTGAGGTTTTGCTTTGGGGTTCATTTTGGGAAGAATTGTATCATTTGGCCAGATGAGACTCTGGGCAGCCATTGAGACCCCTGGCTTTGAAAATCCAGATGTTGGTGCTTATCTCTCTGGTGACTAACTATATGTATGTGATGGTCAAACAGCCAGAAGCCCTGTCTGTTGAATTGTGCTATTTTCTGTCTGTATTTTTTTGTCTACTTGTAACTTATGTTTGTATTCTCTGAAGTTCAGGGTGCTGACTTTTTCCCCTGAAAAAGGGGAGGAGATAAGAGAGATAGGAGGAGAGGGAAGGAGAGTAAAGTAAGATTGTTAACCCCTTTCTGAGGTGCTTTCCTTTAGAAAAGAAGATCAAAGAACCTTTGCTAGCAGCCCTCCTGGGTATGCTAGGATGCTTGCTGCTACAATGGATTACTCTGACACTTGGTTGGTGAATCAAAATGGGAGCTTGCCTCAGTTAAATTTACTTGAGATGTTCTCCATGAATATCCTTTTTGTATGCCTTCTCATGTGGCCAAGCAAATTTCTTTTAAATTACGACTAAATGAACTATGAGTATTTAATTTTGTTCAAATATTAAGCCTAGAAAATACATTCCAGATCACAAATATATTTTTATTAGCAACTTATAGAACCATCTACTGAGAGGTATAGGGGTTACTGTCTATTTTTGTGAAGTGAGTAAATACTTCTGATTTGACTGATCATTTAAAGTACGCTCAAATACCCAAGACAAACAGGCATCTTCCTGGGATCAGACTTCTATATGCTTCATTATAGGTACAATTGCCCAAGTAAAAAAGAAAGTACAAAAGGTAATTGAGGAAAATCACTACTTAAAAGTTAGAATTGGGCAAGTGAAAGCTAACAAGCTAACAATTCTATGAGACATCAAGAATCAAACAAATTCAAAAGAATGAAAAAAAGAGAAAAATGGAAAATACCACATTGGAAAAACAACTGACCTGGAAAATAGATCCAGGGAAGACTATATCAGAAACAGTGGACTATCTGAAAAACCACAGTCAAAAGGAGGACTTAGATATCATCTTTCAAGACAAACAGAAGAACTATATGAACATAATTACAAAACACTTTTCACACAAATAAAGTCATATCTCAACAACTGGGAAAAATCAATTGTTCACGAGTAGGCTAATCCAACATAATAAAAATGATCATTTTGCCTAAACTGATTTTCGTATTCAGTGACATACCAATAAAAATACCTAATAATTATTTGATAGAGCTGGAAAAAAAATTACAGAAAAATTCATCTGGAAGAGCAAGAGATAAAGAATATCAAGGGAATTAACCAAAAAATACAAATGAAGGTGGTCTAGCAATACCAGATATCGAATTATAATTTAAAATGTTAATCATCAAAACTCTCTGTCATTGGCTAGGAAATAGAATGGTGAATCAGTGGAATAAATTATGTACACAAGACCCAGTAATCAATGACCATAATAACCTAGTGTTTGATAAGCTCCAAGACCCCAGCTTTTGAGGTAAGAACTCATTACTTATAAAACTGCTGTGAAAAACTGGAAAACAACTGGACACAAACTAGGTATAAACCACCATCTCATACCAGGTTCCAAGATAAGGTCGAAATGGGTGCCTGATTTAGATATAAAGGGTGACATCATAAGCAAATTAGAAAAGCCAGGAATAGTCTACTTGTCAAATCTATGGGAAGGGGAATAACTCATGCCCAAACAATAGAGAACATTACAAAATGTAGAATAGATAATTTTGATTATATTAAATTTAAAAATTTTGTACAAACAAAATCAATGCATTCAAGATTAGAAGGAAAGTAGAAAGCTGGGAAACAATTTTTCCAGCAAATGTCTTTGATAAAGGCTTCATTTCTCAACTATATAGAGAACCAAGTAAAATTTATAAGAATACAAACTATTACCCAATTGATAAATGGTCAAAAGATATTAACAGGCAGTTTTCAGTTGAAGAAATCAAAGGTATCTATAGGTATATGAAGAAGTGCTCTAAATCACTTTTGCTTACACAAATGCATATTAATACCACTCTGTTGTATACCATCTCATAACTATAAGATTGTCTAATATGGCAAAAAAAAAAGTAATAAATATTTGGGAGAATGTTGGAAAATTGGAACACTGATGAATTGTTAATGAAGTTGTGAACTGATCCAACCATTCTGAAGAGCATTTTGGAACCATTTCCAAAGAGCTATAAAACTGCATACCCTTTGATCCAGCAATACCACTACTATCTCTGGATCCCAAACAGATCATAAAGAAAATGGAAAGGATATACATGTGCAAAAATATTCATAGCAGCCATTTTCATGTTGGCAAAATATTGGCAATTGAGGGGATACCCATAAAATGGGTAACAGTTGAACAAACTATGGTATATGAATATCACGGAAGACTTTTGTGCAAAAAGAAATGATGAACAGGCAGATTTTAGAAAATCCTGAAAATATTTGTACAAACTATTGCAAAGTAAAATGAGCAGAACCAGGAAAACATTAAGCCTAGTTTTCAGAAACATTGTGTGATGATCAACTATGATTAACTCAGCTCTTCTCCCCAACACAATGATTCAAAACAAGTACAAAGGACTCACAAAGTAAAATGCTATTCATATCCAAATAAAGGATTGATAGACTGAACGCTGATCGAAAGATATTCTTTTCACTACCTTATGCTTTCTCATGTTTTTTTGTTTTGTTTTTTCTTTTGATCTGCTTCTTCTTTTACAACTGTAAGTAATAGGAATTTTTTTTTTTACATGATAGCACATATATAAACAAACTTTACCCCAAACTTCTACCCTGCTTCTCCATTTTGCCCTAGCCACTTGGCTTCATAAGATCTGATCCCTAGTTTGGGCTGCCTTTTTGTGTTTGTTCTTTTGTGATCTTAGACAAAGTAGGACCTCTCAAAAAAGACAAACAAGCTCAGACTTTGAGGCACTCTTTTAAGTTCAAAAAGTCCAGAGACTCTGAGTGCCATTAGTTTGTAGCTGAATGGTGGCAGAATAGAAGACTAATCTAACTGTCTTAAAATGTAGGTCTAATTTTATTGCCCCTCTAGTCAATAAACTATAGTGGTTCCCTATAACCTCCATTAGCAAAAATAAAATCTTCTGTTTGTCTTTTAAAGCCCTTTATAAGACATGACTTTTCTCTACCTTTCCAGTCTTCTCATACCTTACCCCCCTTGATACTCAGCAATCCAGTGACACTGGCCTCCTTCTCATTCATTTAATATGAAATTTTAACTCCAGAATTAGAATTGTTACTAGATCTCCTCTTCTAGACCATTGCATTTCCTCATCTCTACCTCTTGGCTTCCCTGGTGAAAACTAAAATCTCACCTTATACAACAAATCTTTCCCAATTTTCCTTAAACTTCATGTATTCTCTCTATGATCACTCCCAATTTAGCCTACATATATTGTATTTATACATAGTGAGCAGGGGTTGGTTTTCTGTTTTTGCTTTTTTGTGTGTCTATTGTATTTTTTTAATTTTTTGGTCTTTCTTTGTTTCCTCAGCATGTACACAGTATCTGATTCATAGTAGGTAGGCATTTGGTAAAAGCCCATTGACTACACTGACTGATTTCTGGAGGGAACAACCTCCTGGAAGTTGAATGACCCTAAAGCTTTCCGTTTTCTCAGCAGACATATACAGAACTTGTTAGGATAATATAGAGTTGAGGTGACATGTAAAATGTCTAATTAGTTCAACAAACTGCTTTATGTTCCAATGAGAGTGACATGAACATTCCATCAGATTCCAAAAGAAGTTGTCATTTAAGCAATTGAAACTTGTTTTAAAACACCACTATGGTTTGTTGTGAGTCTTATGTTTAGTGTTTCTTTTGAGTGTAGGAATAAATTAGTTGTCTTCTATGTAATCCATATTATACTTTAAGCACACCCTCTTTATTCACCTCTTTTCAGAAAAACCTAGATGTGGCCCATGGCCTATTCTCTAAGTAAATTTGTCCCCAGGACACTAGAATCATATTTTAAGTATGCCCTCTGATAAGAATACCTGTTTTGTTTCCTCTCCATAGAGCTCTAAACATCCAACATATATTTCTTTCATAGACATATGTACGGATATGTATGTGTACACATATCTGTGTGTGTATAAACATATATCAACATATGCCTGTATATGGCACTACTTAGAATAATAGATTTATGAACTTTTATCTATGACTTAAAGAGTTTATAAACATTATCTGGTGGCCAGCTCTGTGATGAGGACCCTTAACACTATGTATATAGCAAGGTTGGTACTAGATCCTGCATGCAGATAGAGTAGGACAAGGAATGCCATGAAAGACCCTTTTATCTCAAAAGTTCCATAAAGACAGTTTTACTAAGTCAGAGAATATATGTAATCTAAACTGGCACTGCTTAAATGAAATGACTTTAAAATGAAGAAGGCTGACCTTCATTAAATGGGAATACTCACTTTCTGTTCATAATCCAATTTCAAAGAAAATAATGGAGACTTGAAATGAAACAGTAAAGACAACAACTGGAATGCTAATACTGTTTATGTACATTTACATTTCTAATAGTTCAATTAAGTAGATCCATGTCTTTCATCTCATTTAGACAGTTATTTTGAGATCTGGAAAAAAAATAAATGTGTGTGAAGAACTCAGAAAGATTATTTAAGTTTTTTTTTTAGAACACTGATAATGTGATTTTGATGAGTATGAATGAATTAGAAATACATACAGATGAGAAACAAAAGGGTTTAGATGACAAGGGGGAAAAAGACTTTTTAAAATATAAAATATATTCAAGGGGTATTGAGATTTGAAAACCGGAAAAAAATAAAAACTACATGTACGGAATATAAAGGACATATATAGGAAATATTCTTTAAAGATTGTTTGATTTGAATGAATCAAATTTCAAAGGTATAATTTATTTTTTAACTACTTAGCATCAAGTTTCACTATGCTGTTTTGCTTGGGGCTAGAAAAAAAGGCACACTGAAGCTAAAAGAAATCAGGCTTTAAGAAATTAACCATAGTAATTAACATAGAAATAATTACTCTGGGTATGGTTTTATCACCATGAATTATTAAACCTGACTCTCTTGGTGCCTGCATTAGTCTTTGGCTATAGGTTAAGCACTTTGTAATGATGAATCATATTCAATAAATTATTATCCTTTTAAATTATATGTTCAGGTATAAAACTGAGAGAAGGGCAGAGGGGAGTGTCTTCATGGTCCAGTGATAATTACAGTTCACTTTCATATTATACATTATAGTTTATCATTATTAATAATTATTGTAACTCAAACTTAGTATTTTAAAGTTTACAAAGTGCTTCTCTCTCTCTCTCTCTCTCTCTCTCTCTCTCTCTCTCTCTTTCTCTCTCTCTCTGTCTCTCTCTCACACACACACACACACACACACACACACACACATTACTCCAAACCTATGTAGAAGTAATATTGCCTTGTTTCCAGTTCATAAATGAAGTGATTGAACAGTTCTAGATTTGAAGTCAAAGGCCTTGGGTTAAAATCTCTGCCTTTAATGTGTATGACCCTGAACAAATTACTTACTCTTCTTTACTACCTTGGTTTCCTCATTTATAAAAGCAGAGGGTTAGACTTAAGTGATTTCTCAAGTTCCTTCCAGTTCTAAATCTGGTATCCTAACATGCAAGTTACTTGACCATGTTCACCAAGCTAGTAAGTGGTATATCCATGAATGTAATGTAACCTAAAGTTTTCTGGTTCCAAGACCAGGATTATTTGAAATTATTGTCTGAATGCTGGGTTTATTGTCAGGAAATCCTGTGTTCAAATTCCAGCTCTGATACTCACTAGTGGTGTGACCATGGCAAAATTGCTTAAGCTTTGTTTCCTTATTTATTAAAAGGGAATAAAAGTCCTTATCCCAAGATACATTTGCTGTGGGTCTTCAATGACCTAATAGATATAAAGTTCTTTGTAAACTTTAAGCTGCTGGTTAGATTGAGCTATTAGTATTAGCTAATCGAAGTGATGATATCCTCAACATTGAACACAAAAAAATCATATGTTTAATTTATATTTCCCATACAAAAGTTTCCCTGGGCATGAATTCTGAAATATAGACTGCCAATAAGAGTCAGGAATTTTGAAGATAGGTTCTCTTTTCTAAATATGATTGATGCAATTTATTTTTCATAGTATACATATTTTTAAAAAAAATGCTCTCTATAGTCACCAAATTGTAAACCAACTATGTTATTTTCATAAGACCCATTAGCCTATGCCATTTATACTACTTTAGCTTATCTGAGGGGAAGAAATATATAAGACATACACCAAAAATCTCTTGCCCATTCCTGACGAGGAAATGTTATGGAAATGTCAGCAGATAATATTCTGACATAAACTAAATACTGTCTAATCTAATGAGAAGAAAGTAAAAGCACATTTAAACCTTGAACATCAATAGTCCAAGAGGGAGATTCAATCAATAGACAAAGGAGAAACTCCATCCAGCACTATAGAATCATCGCTTAGACTTTCCTGACCTTTTTATTTGATCAGAATTGTCATAGATGGGTTTATGCCCTGCCAAGGAAGGTTGAATTCTTTCTTGTCAGAATTATGTCTTTCTAATAAAAGCGTGTCCAATCTTTGATTTCATTGTGTTTTTTTTTTTATTTTAGAGGTAGAAGGAAGCCTAGAGATCATTTAGTTCTATTATCTCATTCTACTGGTGAGAAAAACCAAAACCAAAACCCAAACAGGGTGAAATAATTTCCCTAAGATAATGCGGGTAGTTAATGGAAGAGTTAGGACAAGAACATAGGTCTCCTGGATCCTGGCCCTGTGCTATTTCTAATATATCACCCTGCCTCTCTAGAATCCTATTTTCTTCTTATGGAAATGAACCCCTTCTACATGATGTCAGTGATTCATGTTCTGACATAGCAATTTTCATCATGTTTTCTGTTTTAATTACTCATGTCAACAGTCAACACTTTGAAGGAAGGGGCAGGGGAGAATACGAACACTTACTGTCTACTATGTTCCAGACAATCTATGGAGTGACTTCCAGATATTACCATTTAATAGTCATAGCAACCCTAAAAGTAACTGCTATTATCTAAATTTTACAGATAAGGAAAGGAAGACAGAGGTTAAGTTATTTCCCCAGGGTAACATGGCCAGTAAATACCTGAGATTGAATTTAAACTCAGGTCTTCCTAAGTTCCTGCCCAATGTTCTATTTAGTTCACCACCTATGTGCTTCTGGCATATTTGGCACAGCTGTAAATTGTTTGCCTCTATATTTAATTAGTAGTTAGACAAGACTTAGCACAAAGAAATGCTACATTGACCAAAATATAACGTAAAGTGATTTTTGGGTATTTAAAACAGAACTCTATTCAATCAATTAATCAATACATATCTACTAACTCTTATTTTGTAGATGAGCTAGGCGGGGCATACATAGAGCACTGAGCTTGGAATCAGGAATACTCATCCTCTAGAGTTCAAATCTAGCCTCCAACACTGCCTTAGCTCTGTGACCTGGAGCAAGTAAGCAAAAGTTTAAGCCAGTTTAATTCAGCTCCTCATCTGTAAAATGAGCTAGAGAAGGAAATGGCAAATGGCTCCAGTATCTTGCCAACAAAATAACACAAAAGGGGGCACAAGGAGTCAGACATAATTGAAACAACTCAAGGACAATGACAACAACAACAAAATCCTTTATCTTCTGACAAGCACTATGCTCAGACTTAGAGATTCAAAGATATAGAATTACATAGTCCTTGTTCTCAAGGACTCATTAAAGCAGGGAGATATTGCATACATATACAGTAGGTGCTCTGAGACATTTACCCCAGTGCCCACTCTCTCAAATGAGTCAAATCTCCAATAACAATAGACCAGAAGGCAATGGAAGTAACATTTGCTAATTCTATTATCTTGAAAATTAGTTCAAGTAAGATTACTCAATATGGTGCAGGTGATAAAGTGTTGGCCTCAGTGTCGGGAAGACCTGAGTTCAAATCCAGTCTCAAACACTTGTGAGCTTTGTGCCTCATTTTTCTTATCTGTAAAATAGGGATAATAATAGCACCTAGCTCCCAGATCAAATGATATTATTGTACAGCATTCAGGACACATAGTAAATACTTTGTAAATCTTTATCATCATTATTAGGCAGCCTTAATTATTTTTTTTTAAACAAACGTTTACTAGTTTGGTATAGTGATACAAAACAAATTGCTTCTCCCCACCCCCCAAAAAATGTGTATGACATACTCCTCATACCATTATATACAGAATACAAGTGAAAGTATACTCCATCTTAGACAGCAAATGTGGCCAAAGGCTAACCCACAGCTCCTAGATAACAGATGTTCTTTTCTCACCTTTGTGGAATCCTCAAGAAGATAACCTTAATTAGAGGGGATCCCTGTTCAGCATGTCTTTAGCTCCTGATTCAGACTCTGCAGGGGACTTTGTCTCAAGGGGACAAAGTTAGTACACTGAGAGAAATATTGGAAGTCCAAAATCATCTCAACCCTTAGCTTTAAAGTTTCTCTTCTGACCAAAAAAGATGGGGATAGGAAGAGGGACAGGACTCAGAACCACTTACTGCTATAGTTGCTTCTTGGAGTACTTAGCTAGAAGACAGCATTTGTTCCAAGCTCTGCAATGACACTGGTTATGAACCAGCTTGAGAATGTATAGACACAATCCCTGCAGTGTGACCAAGCTTCCTCATCTTATCAGAAGCCCCCTTACACCCAGCGCAAAGACCCTTTAGTTACAAATACTGTTGTCCCCACTCTAAAGCTTGTACTTAATTCTTATTCTCACCTCATTAATATATCACAGCATCTAATCATTCTAAGTGGGCATAATAGCAAGCAAAGTAGGACTTTTTTGCTGTTTTTCTGAACAGAACCTTACATTTGATTGAATTAAGAGTCTTTGACTGAATTAAGAGCCTTTGATTAGAAACAGTATATATTGCATTGCTTAGAGGGAGAGAACAGCTAAGAAAGAGAGGGAGAGAGAGAGAGAGAGAGAGAGAGAGAGAGAGAGAGAGAGAGAGAGAGAGAGAGAGCAGAGCTGAGAGAGGCATGTGTGAGTAGGCTAAGGGAACTTACTTGTGGGGAAGTCTAAAAGAAAGAATGTTTGCAATTGTGGCACACTTTCTGTTGATCTGTGTTGATTTTTCAGACAGAAAGAAAATTGAGATGATAGTACTAGTGATGTGTGTAAATGTTATTGTAGCTCTGTTAAGCTTTGTCTTCTTAAAAATAGAAGCTGTGGGCCAGAGCCCCTAGAACCTGTTGTCAATTAGTAGCAGGAAGAGCATGGAGTGGAGCAGCCCTTGTGAGTTGAGACAAGGAGCAGGAGCAGAGAGTTGCCTGTGTGTGAATCCAGGCAAGAATTGGGAGCACTCAACCCACAGAGGAAGAGCCATGGGACTTGGAAGTCAATCTTGAGTCAAGATGAAAGAGGACTTTATTTGTTCTCTCTGTATTGACTGAGGAGACTGCAACACAGTGACCTAGGGGCAGATGGTGTTTGTATTTTCTGCTACCCCTTAATGATGTATTCTGTGAGGAAAGTCCTAGCTTGGGACCTCCTGACTTTGGGGATGTAATAATATATGTTGTGTGGAGATTCTGAGGAATGTTATAAGATATGCTGAATGATATGTTTTGCTTAAGACTATGTAGCCATCTTAGTAATAAGTTATGTTATGTTATTTTGAATGTTATGTTTTACTTTATTGAACAAAGTTTACTGCTTAATAGGGAGTCCATTATACTGTGCATTTAGACACTTAAAATTATTCACAGCAGCAGTCCTTAGGAGAGTGGCCATGATTGGCTTTACAGTGGATTGAAGAGACAATTGAATCAATTAATCAACCCAGTTCTCCTTAAATATATAGGGTTATGCCAAAAGTCTTAGTATAGTTGAGTCTCATGGTTTTTCTCCCAGCTGATATCCCAGATTTTATCATGATCTAGGATAACTTATCTTCCACAAGATTGCATGAACTCTAAAATGAATACCTCCTCAGTACCTATTGGCTTCTGAGATCCCTTCCTCCCTTTGATTTGAAAGAATGGAGTGTGCACATGAGAGCTTCTCCAAAATCCTCCATTTAAGGAAGGAGCCTAGTATACATGTCATTATTTCCTACCAGGTCTTTATCATGTTTCCAAACAAGGTATCCTGTTCTTTCCCTTTTCGGATCATTTTTTTTTATGTTTTGTTTTCCTCTTTTAACTTACGAGTTACTTGAGGTCATGACTATCTTTTGCCTTTCTTTGTATACCCAGTGCTAAACACAGTGTCTGGCAAACAGTAGGCACTTAATAAATATTTACTCAACATTTTAAGATTTAATAACTTTAGAAATATAAATGCTACAGACTCAAAAAGGTAACATTTGAAATATAAATTGTTTAAGTTCATAAAGCATTGGTATGTTTCTTATTGAAATTCAATAGAACTACAGTCTGATTTAAAAAACTGATCCTCAAAGAGGTTGTGACTTGATGTTATCCATATTGTTGTTCAGTTATGTCAACTACTCATGATGTTATTTGGGATTTTCTTGGTAAAGATACTGGAGTAGTTTGCCATTTCCTTATCTAGCTCATTTTACAGAAGACAGAACTGAGGCAAACAGGGTTAAGTGATTTGTCCAGGGATGTACAGCTAGTCAATGTCTTAGTTCAGATTAGAACTCAGAACTTCCTGACTCCAGGCCCAGAGCTCTATCCACTACAGCCCCTAGTTACCTCTGAATTGCCAATATCAGGAAGCTGTTTAGGTTTGGAGTAAGGGTTAAAATCCATGTCTCTTCTCATTCAAAGTCCAATAGTCTTTACATTATACAATATTGCTTCTCAGACCACATATTTCAGTCTCAAAGAAAAAAAGCAAACAAACAAATAAAGGAAGGCAGGGTCTCTTTCAAAATAACACTATGGTAAGGGAAAAGGGCAAAGAACAGAGCATTATATCTAAAGAATAGCATTTTGATAATTTTTTTGAAATCCCTTTGTTTAAAAATTGAGGTTTATTCATTTATTTTATGTTTTATACTTGCTCCAGTAAGTATGTGAATTGAACTATCTCTTGCCTGACAAAGGTATGAGGACAGCTACACTGACTGCTTGGTTCTTTGCACGTTACAGGATTTATCCTGAATGGCAGGTTCACTCACATTCCACTAATCTGCTCGTTACTTGAAATACTCTCTCAGGTCTTTCTAGACAAACCTCAGGCTTTTTTTTTTTTTGTTCCCAGCTCAAATTTCAACCAAAGAATTTTCCAGCTTGTTTGCCCTTAAGCATACCTGTGGCTTCAAGTGTTTGCCTGGAGGGTAGGTCACTGAAAATCAGAACATGTCAGGTCATTTTTCCCTCCCAGTTATGATTAGCCTGCAGGAAACTCCATGATACAGTCACCTGCTCCAATGGCATGCCCAGAGTGTAGAATACACCCCCCCAAGGTTTGAAGGCCCCATTCTATTCAGGCTAATTCAAACATACCCTCCTTTTTCATTCTTCCTTGTACTGCTCAGAATGATTCCATCAAAATGGTTCGAAGCAGGCTCCCCAGGTATGATTAACCCTAAGCAACTAGTGGAACACAAGCCAGACACTGAATTTAGGAACTTGGGAAGGCTTTGTAAAGGGCACTGGGAAAACTGAAACTAGGACATGATAACCTTTTTATTTTTAAATCTCTAGCATTTGAAGAACTTTAATTTGAATGCATAAGGATTCTGGGACTGTCCTAAAATATGGTAGTTCAATGTTTATTAGTATTTCTCTTCATAGCGAAACCACTCTGAGAAGATACATAATTTCTAGGAAGTCGCCCGAGTTAGAGATGGGTTAAATGACTTGCCTAGGCTCACGGACCTAGTAAAGTTAAAGGTAAGATTTGAACTCAGGTCTTTCTGACTCCAAGGCTGGGCTTTCATTAATCTCATTCAGTCCCAGAATATGAAAGATTAATTCCAACTGGGTGATAAAGACATTAAGATTTTCAAAAGAAGAAAAGATCCCTGTGGCCTGGGGAATTCTAGTACATCTTCACAGAGATGGTAGTACTTGAATTAATCTTTGACACATGAAAGGGACTTGGATAATCAAAGATGAAACAGCAGGGAGGAGGATTATAGTCCTGGGTTCTGAGGGAAGAATGATGAGATCAGTTGTAATTTTTTTTTTTAACCGAGATGGTTAGGGAAGGAGATTACCAATCTGTGATTTCATCCCTGGGAGGAAAACTTGGTGGCTACAGACCAGTAATTTGTTTGAATGAGTTTCAGAGAACTGCCAAGGTTCAAAGAGATATTGACTAATTAGTCCAGAGGCATTCAGCTAATATGTGAGACAGGATTTGAACTTAGATCTTTTTCACTCCAAAGTTAGCTTTCTACTCTCTAGATTCTAAATGCAAAGCAAAAAATGAAACTAGTCTATTTTTCTATTGACTTACAACTAACCATCACTAAAAGTAACTGTGTGAAGTAACAGCTTTTTGGATGACTAAGACAAATTTTAAATGTTGTTGTTGTTCAGTCATTTCAGTCATATCTGACTCTTCAGGAACCCATTTTATGTTTTCTTGGTAAAGCTACTGGAGTGGTTTGCTATTTCCTTCTCTAGCTCATTTTACAGATGAGGACACTTGAGGTAAATAGGGCTAAGAGATTTTCCCAGGGTCACACAGTCAGTTAGCATCTGAAGCTAGATTTGAATTCTGGAAGCTGAGTCTGCCTGATTCCAGGACTGGCACTTTAACAATCACGCCACCTAGCTGCCCCAAAATTTATTATTTTTTTAATTTCTTATTTATTTATTTATTTTTTAAAATTAATTTATTTAGCTGCCCCAAAATTTGAATACATATGGAAATACAAGAGACAACATTAGGCTATTATATGTGTTTGTGATAAAATTTATGCTGTAGACTCTGTAAGGCCACATTTTAAATATACATACATACACACATACAAATATATGTGTATATATATATACACATATATACATATATATGCATGTGTATATATGTGTTTTTATGTGTATGTGCCTATATGTATATACCTTTTTTTAACTAAGAAGTTTAAAATAAATTTTTTTAAAAGATGTATTACTAATTGACTACTGCCTTAGTTTTAAATTTCAATGCTTCCTTACTTTATTCTTCTACACTAAGAAACAAGGTAGACAACTTCTCTGTTTAAGCAAGATACATTAAGTTTCCTCCTCTTCTGAAGAGGATTTTATTTTATTTTTCCTTTTGGAGGGGGGAAGGCAGGGCAATTTGGGTTAAGTGACTTGCCCAAGGTCACACGGCTAGTAAGTATTAAATGTCTGAGGTCGCATTTGAACTAAGGTCCTCCTGACTACAGGGCCAGTGCTCTATTCCCTGTGCCACCTAGCCAACACTGGAGAGAATTTTAGCTGAGGAAAAGAAATATTATGAAATATTTCACTCATTTTCTATCCCATATGTTTTGCCTTAGTCCTAAACTCTACAAATCAAATGCTATGTAGATACACATGTTGTCACTATCTTATTTTATGCAGCACAGAGTAGGCACTTAATTAATGCTTACTGATTGACTGACTACAGTCTCCCATAAGTTGTCTCCAATCCTCCTACTTTTCCAGTGTTATTTTACATTATGGCCCTGGGTACACTCTGCATTCCAGAAAAACCTAACTAGTACTTTATTTTCTTGACTTATTTTTGTTGTTTTTTCATCTCAACAACGTACATAAGCTATCCTGCTTCAAAACTGCCTTTTTGCTTTCTTGTATTGCTCTCTCAAAGCTCAGTCCCAGTAGGATGTCCCATATGGAGACTTCTCTGATTTCTCTAGCTGCAAACCTAGTTCCTGAAATTAGTTCCTCTTTGAGTAAATAATTCAAACCACTCCCTTACCCCCATTTGTTTCAAATTTGTCTTTACCGAATGTGGTACATTCCAAATTCAAGGGATAGTTGGAAAGAGCCTGAATTTGTAATTTCACTTAGTTTAGGCAATAATTAATATGTGTTGCAGTGACTTTCATAATCAATATCAGTTCAAAAGGGCTTCATGTCCATTAGCATAATCATTTGGACTGACTTGTTGTTTCAGACCAAGCATTTATTTAGATGATGACAATTCTATCTAGTCTTTCCTTCAATAGCATCAAAATATGAATTTACAGTCATTTTTATAAATTGGTGTTTATATGAAGCTTTAAAGTATATATAAATCTCTTTCTCTCTCTCTCTCTGTCTCTGTTTCTCTCCCTCTGCCCCTCTTTCTCCCCCTTCCTCCCTCCCTCTCTGTCTCTCTCTCTCTGTCTCCATCTCTGTTTCTGTCTCTCTCCCTCTCTCCCTCTCTCTCTCCCTCTCTCTCCCTCTCTCTGTCTCTGTCTCTCTGCTCTCTCTCTGTCTCTCTCTTTCTCTGTATAACTCTATGTATACTTATAGAGAAAGAAAAACAGAGACAAAGATAGAAGGAGAGATAGGTTAATTCATGGGAGCCTCATAGCAACATTTCTGTCATATATACTACAAATATTATTGTCCCTTCTTTACATCTGAGGAAGCTGAGTTTCAGAACATTTGAGTGAATTCCCTTAGGGTTATAGAGCTACTAACTGTCAGAGACAAAATTTGAATCTGGTTCATCCTGTCACCAAGTCCAGCATTCCAGTTATTATTTCATGGTGTCCTTCAAAGGGCTCATAGCATCGAACAGGTAGAACAACAACAACAAAAAAGTAGAATGATTTCCAACTTTATAAAGTATTGACTTTACCACAGCACATAGTAACACAAGGTATTTGGGCCAGGTATGCCTCTATATAAATGTCTTAGTATATTTAGACTGACAACAAGAAAATTCATTGAGATTACACTGAGTGTTGTTAATTCCAAACACTTGTATAGAACATCTGTTATGGATAAGGAAGTGAAGAGGGTATGCAGCTGCAATGCAAACTTTCTTTGAGGAGTTTATAAATCAATAAGGAGGTTATAATCTATCCTATGGAATTTTGGAAACAAGATGTATGCACAAGCCAAGTGCCACAACTGTGTGTGTAATTTTTTAAGCTATATTCAAAGTTCTTAACTTAAGACTGGATAATAGTTGATTGTAGAAGCCAATTAGGCATCAGTGAAGTTTAACAACGTTGGTATTACCAGCATGTCTATCAGATTTTCAGGTCACATTTTAATTGCTTGGTGGTTGCCAGAATATGATTCCTGAATTCAGTCCGAGAAAATCATTAGTACAAATGAATTGTCAGATTGA
Source organism: Pseudochirops cupreus (assembly GCA_028627135.1). Lineage (NCBI taxonomy): Eukaryota > Metazoa > Chordata > Mammalia > Diprotodontia > Pseudocheiridae > Pseudochirops > Pseudochirops cupreus. The sequence goes on along the minus strand of CM053581.1, from coordinate 521,284,380 downwards.
AACATCTATCATTAAAATTTCATGCTCACTAACATTAATTTCTCATGTAGGCAGTTGCAAATTGGGGAGGGGGAGAAGGAGTCATGTACAGGCTTTTTGTATAGAGGTGTTTTCCATTTTTTCTCTTCATTACAGTAACAATGACTGATAGAATTATTCTGTTATCTCCACAAACATGAGCAGCCTTATGCAATTTTAATTTTGACAACTAAGTCCAGACTGAGTTGTCTAGATGACTCAGACCAGGAATTTGAACTTATTCTACCAGCTTTAGAATGGGGAGGCTCACAGTAGTTATTTATTTAATATCAGCAGCATCCAATATGAGGCCATTTAATTTTTTAAATGCTTTCTTGTATGCAGAAAAAGTCCCAAAGCCCAAGATCAATTCTTTACCCCTGCCCAATTGTAATTACCAACTGCAAATCATGTTTTCTAAAACCTGACCCAGTTTTTTTCAACAATAATAATATACATAAATATATCTTTTCTACCTACCCATCCCATCTTCTTTACCATACTGCTGAATGGTGTTATTTAGAATTGTCTTTTAAAGGACAGCTTCTTTTTAATTTCCTGGCTGATGTTGTATTATTGCACATTCAGGATTAGGAAAAGCTTCATTTCCTAATATGAATATGTAGGCAAAAGGGTAGCTTGCTTTCCAGAGCCTTACTTATACAGCTGATCTCTCTATACCTATGTCATCCAAAAACTCATTTCCACACCCCCTTTCTCATACCCAAATAGGTACCATATTAAAAAAAAATTTAAAAGCCAGAAAAGAATATGAGTGAGATTTTAATCTAATTTAACCTTAGATTGCTTCACTTTTCCTTAAACTTGGAATTAACATTTGGAATTAACAAGGCACTTAAATGAAATAGGGTTCTATCCCTAAGAGATATTACCACGAGATTCATTTTTGAACCATATGAAGACCAATTGTCTTCATTCTGATCTTTCTAGATGAAATGCAAGAAGTACAAAACTGATACTACAGAACCAGGAAGCATGGGCAGAAAAATTCTTGCCAGCATGCCATCAAGTTTCCAAATGGACATTGTGCTTTGTATGGATGGGGAAGAACATAAAAAGGGTAAATGTTTATGTATGAAGAAGAAAGATAGCGATAGAAGTCAATGGGATTCCCTCCATGTTCCAAATTATTACCGTTGTTCTTCTACCTGATCCTCACTCATTTTCCTCTTCTACCAAACTCCAGTTTAAAACTGTCTTTAGGGTATTCCTTCTGCCTCTTTGCTTGCTTCTAGTAACCAGCAAAGAAAACTCTTTGGAACTTATGAAGTGAAGCCCCAATGAGTGGCTTTATCTTAGCTTTCTAATTGTTCTCGCCATACCCATTTTCTTGTCTCACCAATCTATCATCCACAGACAAAATAATTCTAAAGCACAGGACTGTCCTTGTCATTTTCCTATTCACAAACTTCCAGTAACTCAATTTCCTCTAAGAGAAAATACTAAGTCTCTGGCTATAGATGAATTATTTTTGTTTACTTGCAGGAAAAAAAAATGTCTTGCTGGAGCAATAATCATGAGAATGATGATGATAGCTAACATTTCATATAGTGCCTATTATGCACCAGGCAATGTACTAAGCACTTAACAATTATCATGTTATTTGACCCTTATATCAACTTTGTAGGGAGGTGTTATTATTATTCCCATTTAACAGATGAGGAAATCAAAGTAAATAGAGGTTAAGTAGCTTGCCCAGGGTCACATAGGTATTACGTGTCTGAGACTGGATTTGAACTCAGGTCTTCCTGACACCAAGTCCAGTTTTCTATTCACTGAGCTGCCTATCAGCAAGAGTTTCCATATAACTTCTCATGGGCTTTTCCACATAGTCCTACTCTCCTTCCTACCATCTCCATCCCACTGAAAACTCAAATACCACCCTAGTTCTATCAGCTCTGATAAGTGAGATTTTTTGCTTTATCTTTCCAGGTCACAGACCTCTATATAAATTCTCATAAATTCTCTTCCAATGATCCTTTCATTTTTAGCCACTATTCCAGAACCTTTGTGTCTGTTTTCTTATCCCATTAGAATGTAAGCTCCTTGAAGGCAAGGATTATCTTACATGTTTGTATTTCTATCTCTAGAACTTAGCATATAGTGACTCGTTTAGAGAAGGCATTTAATAAGCGCTCTCTCCTTCTCTCTCTCTGTCTCTCCTTTTCCTCTCTTCTCTCTTCCTCCTCTTTCATCACTTAGCTTAACTATAAATATTTATTACAGGGATTTTATTTTTCTTCATTTTCCAAATTGAGAATGGAGAAAGAGGTGGGAGAGAAAGGAAACCTAAAGAAAGGGTTCCCCCTAAAGAAAAGAAAGTAGGGACAGAAAAGAAGCTCTTTAATTTTTTCCCCCAAAATGCAAAGAATAAAAGGAAGAAAAGAGTCAAAAAGAAGCACAGCATCTTTGAAACTTAAACGTTGAACTTATATACTTAAAAAGAAAAGCAATTTATACACAAGAAAGATTTTTAATTCCCTGTACCATCTTTTTGTCTTCTGCCTGTATATACAAATGCATATTTTACTTGATGGTTCCATTTAGAATTTTAAACATAAATCATTATAATGTCAAAGCAAATTGTACCATTTCCTCTTGAAAAAGCATATCAATGGACTGTGTTATTGTTCCAACCCACAATTGCTGGCCACTGATTCCATACATACATACATACGTACACCATTCCATACATACAGGGGGTAACATTCCTAGGAAATGGCACAAAAATCAAACAAGTTCAGGTCGATACATTGAAACTATGGGGAATAGGGTGTTAGGTTCCCACAACCACCAAAAACTGTGGTCTTTTGCTAGGGATTGCTATAGTTACAGGGAAAAAAAGTATTTTGCACAATACCAATTTTATTTTGTGTACTATATTTGATGGATTATTTCATTGTTACTGGATTAGGAAAAGTGCATAAGATCAGAATTAACGTTTTGTCATAAATAATTGTATGCAGAAAAGTACAGCTACTCCTGTGTGTCAGTGTGTTCATCCAGACTTGTGAAACAGAGATTTCTGAGCAGGAAAGGGCAGGCTACAAGGCAGATTGGACTTTGGGAAATGCCCCTTTCACCTCCCAACTGCCCAACAATGATGGATACCACTCCCCTCCCAAAGGAGGCCAGCATCTTTCCCCTTATTCCCTAGGGAGGAAGAAGGAGGCAGATCATTAGTATCCAGTACTAGGGGAATCTTGCTTAGGGCATCCACTGAAGCAGTCCATGACCCTGCTTTGGGGGCATAATCGAACATAAAACTTGAGATTTAAAGGCAAACAATGAAAATATGCAGCAAATTCATGAGGAGTTCTTTACAAAAGTAGGGTAAGGAAGACCAGCTAAGCACCTAATAGGATACCAGCTGTTCCATAAACTTGTTCTTATTTTTTTTCTATACTGTAGTTGAGAATGCAGGCAATTGCCAAGGTAAAAATGAAAATGAGCTTAATAATAAAATCATGAGAATGCTTGAAGTCTGGTAAGTTAGCTGTAGTTGAGGACTGAATGTATAGTGTGTGTGTGTGTGTGTGTGTGTGCTCCCACGATTGGAATTCAAGCTCCATCAGAACAGAGATTACTTTTTTTTTTTAACACAAACTCCTTACTAAATGAAGGACTTGGCATGTAGTAATTATCTTAAACTGCTTCCCCAGGCTCCTCAACTTGTTTCAGTCTCATGGAGATGGGACTCCAAAATGTAACCGTTTGAGTACAGATGAATCCCTTCACAAATAAATCCATTTATCACTAAAAACTGAAAGGTGCAGAAAAAGGAAGAAAGAAATAATCAGAATGTGCAAAGTAGTAGCTTCAGGTAGACAGCTCCATAATCTTCCTGGAAATACTTTTTTAAAGCTCCGAGGTATACTTATTAAAATGTCTTACACTGAGTAAAAAAATTTTCAGAGTCACAGTTGCAATGTCCCTGAAAATCTAAGTATAATGATAGTTTTGCATACTGGTCTTTGGTTGGGATCCTAATCATATACACCTACCATTTTCTACCTTGTATTATAGTTATTTGTGCACCTGTCTCCTGCCTTTGGTAGACTTTCACTTCCTTAGGGACCCGAGTTCTGATCTGCTTTATCTTCATATTACTATGACCTAGTCTAGTTCTACACACAAAGTAAGTATTAATAAAATATTTATAAAATTGGATTGCAAGATGGTAGGAGGCAGAAAAGTTGCACTGAGTCCTAGCATCTGAAACAAGGACAGTAGCTAAGTTTTATTTCTACCTTCTCAATATGCCTAACATCTAGCAACTATCTCCCCTTACACTAAAATCCCACTAGTGCATGCCTTTAGGTTTTTCTTTTAACCTAAACCAAATATAACAACACAATTAATCTTGTTGCTTCTGGTTCATCTGTCCCACTGCTGCCCAAATAATTTTCCTTACATGTTATTCTGATCTCATCAGTCCTCTACTCGAAAATTTTCAGAAGCTCCTAATTGTCTACATAAATAAATGAACCTTTATATAAAGTACAGTATAAGCTTATGACACTAATACTGCATTCAGAACCCTTCACAATATGAACTTCAATGAACTCATTGAGTCATTACTTATACTTGATGCATTCACAATTCCAGGGAATCTTAGACAGCTTTCTAAAATCACCCAATCCAATTCTACCCTCTTTAGCTCTTTGCTTTTACTCATGCCATCTATAATGCCTAGATATAACACTTTATCCCTTTTTCCTTTACTACTGTCCTTTCCAAATTCAGTTGACACTTTTTTGGGGGTGAGGTAATCAGGGTTAAGTGACTTGCCCAGGGTCACACAGCTAGTAAATGTCAAGTATATGAGGTCACATTTGAACTTGGGTCCTCCTGGCTCCCAGGCCAGAGTTTTATCTACTGCATCACCTAGCTGCCTCTCAGGTGACACTTTTTTAAAGTTTCTCTCCACTTCCCTCAACACAGCCCATATAGACAAACAGGCATATGCATAGAGGTATACATGTCAATTGAACCTAATGTAGTTTATAAAACACATCAAATTTCTGCCGCATCTGTGCCTCACTCTAGCAATTGCCTTAGCTGCCTGTTTCTGAAAAAATTATGATTTCTGATCAGCCTGTGAGACTGTTGTTTCTCTGCTATCATGGAAACCATCTGATCCTTTCATTCCTCTAAGACAGATGTAACTTTTGCTACCCACCCATTATGAGCCATAGTTCTGTTTGTTTAAGATGAGAATAAGCTTCCACCCTCTTAGCCTAGCACCGCTAACAGAAGCAGTGGCTTCTAATAGGCAATAGCTACTAATATTTTCATTTTCACTTTTTCTGTCTCCTTATCAACTAACTAATAATCCCAGGGGAAAAACACTTTTCTACTGGGGTGACAGTATTTGAAGTATAACTTTGGTGAAATAAAATTCAAAGTTCAAATTTTCATCTATATTATCTAACTTGGGGTTCATATGGGACCAGTTGGGCAAACTACCTTGTAAGTAGCCAGGATGAAAATTTTATTTGATATATTTCCTTAATATCTCCAAAAGATCAGACGCACTAGATAGTTTTTTACTGGGCCCTTATTGGCTGATCACTTGTTAAATTAATTTTAAGGCTATTAACTTTTGCTATTAGTTGCATAGTTAATATATACATGTTTATTATGTACAATTAAAGCATATATTCTATTTAAAAGTCATAAGTCAAAATATTACTCATTTCGTCATGTATCAGGAGCTAATTATCTTTTTATATTGACAAGTGCTTGTTCCTTTGGGGACATCCTGGCTTTAATGTTCATTTCTTTCTACTAAGTATGTAGCCTCTAGGATATTTCTGTGGTTTAATTTGATTAATGAACTCTGTCATGTAGAAGTAAGAAAGCAAGAGGTTAAGAAGTTTCTTACAAAGAAAATGGAAACTTTATTGGAGTACTGTTTTACAGTGTTTGAGATACCAATGACATATTATGTATGTGGCAATCAAAAGTCTACTGGACAAAGAGTCAGAAAATATGAGTTTCATTTGAGTGTCTGCCACTAATTAACTGCGAAATCTTGAGAAAGTTACATAACTTCTCTAAACTTCAGTTTCCTCATCTGAAAAATGTTTTTTTTTTACTTAATCCCTTTCCAGTTCTAAATTATAAGAATCTATGAGTCATTTCTATACTTTAAAGGAAGATGAATGCCTTCCAATAATCAGTGAATTCATTGTAACCTAGACAGTAAATCTAGGTGATTTAAGCTCTAATTATTTTCATGAAGTATTTTGATATGTTGATGACTCCACAGACTGATTCATTAGCATGGATCCTTCTCCTTCAATACAGATCTTCTCTAAGCCTTATCATGTCATGATTCCTATACATGGCCCCCGCCTCCCTAGAAATACACACACACACACACACACACGCACACACACACACACACACACCCTAAATTTTTCGAAAAAGACTAATCCATCTATCCATCTAATGTACTGGAGGCCTTCATCTTGTTTGTTTAATATCTTGGGATTCTAATGTAGCACTAGGATCCTCCATCTGTTGTTACAAATTGTTGCTATGTGAGCAGCCTATTAATGTTACACACATCGTTGATGTTCTTTACACTAAGCATAAATCACCACTGGTAACATGTAGCAGTCTATTTATGCTCCTGTATATAGTTTCGTTGCCATCAGGATCACCTACAATTATGAATTTTCTAAGATCATGGTGCCCCAACAGTTTTTACAATACAATATCACTAGTAGAATTCATATCTGAACAGTGAACAGATTGAAATAGGAAATATTGCAGAATTTATCAATTATGAGTTAGGCCAGTTGTGTCTCCTCCACAATTTTGGTCCCAACTAATTGTCCATATACATATATGTGTACAAATATAAAGACTGACAACCTCCACAACACTGTCCAGGTAATGAGTCTCACTCATATTCATTCTTCCAACATGGGTGGTTAACAAAACTCTTTTTCAATGTTATGGATTTCAGTGAGGTTACTATGTAGAATTGACAAAATTAATAAAATCTTGTTATCAACCAAGATCATTTCAAATGATCTTCTCATTAATAAGGAATCTTTCTATAACTGATTAAAAACTTTAAGTGATTTAGGTTTCTTGTTTTGTTCCCTGAATGGTATCAATACAGCTATCTCCAAAGTCACTGACATGACGAAATCTTACGTGGAGTCCCAAAAGTCTTGGTTAAGTTTAAATATTTGACAGTTTAAATCAACTCTAACACTTTGCAAGCACATTGTATTAGTAATGTATATGTAATGAAGATATGAATATCTGGCATTAATTAAAGATTACCCTCAGGGGCTATTATTGCCAAACTGAGGTTTCTCAGAGCCTAGGGGTAGGTTACAAGACTAGATGCAAGTGGGAGGTGGCAAGGAGAGGGGAGAAAAGAATGTAAAGAGTTTGAAAGGCAAAGAGAAAAGGATGTGATTGTTTATTTTTTCCCCAGACAAGCATGATCTCCAGGAGGTGTTGTATGGATGGTACATGATTGGAACTCTGAAGTAGGAAGGAGAGGAATAGAATTCAATCACCCTAACTCATCAAGAATCAGTTCTGGAGACTGTCACTTAAAATCATCCTCAGGAAATCTACACAGAAATATTCCACTATATAGGAATATGAGTACAAATTTAGAAAAGACTAGAACATCTTAATTTGCTGTACCATCCCTGTTTTTTAAATGAGGAATCCTTGAAAGGTCTCTGTCTCATTAAATATTCACTTTCTTCAACAAAGGATTATTCTCAAATTTGCTGGGTAGATTCCTCTTGGTTGAATCCTAGCTCCATTGCTTAACAGAAAATCACATTCCAAGTTCTCTGTTCCTTTTAATGATATCTGCAAAATATTGTGTGATCCTGTCTGTGGCTCAACAATATTTGAATGGTATGTTTTTGACTACTTGATGTATTTTCTCTTTAACTGGGAGCTGTGGAATTTCACTATAATTTTCCTGTGGATTTTCATTTTGGGATATTTTTCATGTGGTAATCAGTGAATTCTTTCAATGTCTATTTTAACTTCTGTTTCTAGGAGGGTGGGGCAATTTTCCTTGATAATTTCATGAAATATGATAGCTAGGCTCTATTTTTTTTTTATCATGGCTTTCAGGTAGTCCAAAAATCTTAAATCATCTCTATTCTATTTATACAATCAGTTGTATTTCCAAAGAGATTTCATATTTTCTTTGGCTTTTTTTTCATTCTTTCAACTTTATTTTGTTTCTTGATGCCACATAGTGTTATTAGCATCCTCTTGCTCCATTCTAATTTTTTTTTTATTGATTGATTTGTTTATTTAATTTTAGTTTATAAGATTCAGTTGCAGAATCCCTTGAGTTTCAAATTTTCTCTCCTGCCCCCTCCATGGTGGCATGCAATCAAGTATAGGCTCTGCAAAAATTTTCACAATGGACATTAATCTGGTTGTATAAAACGATTGTAACCAATGGAGAGAACAATGGGAAAAAAAGAAACAAAGCCAAACTTGGAAAAGAACGATAGCATGTAGATTGCTTTAGTCTACATTAAAACTCTGTTCTTTCTAGATCTTTCTCTGAACATAGACATCATCTTCCATCCTCAGACTTTTAGAGTTGTCATAACTGTGTGTTGCTGAGAAGAGTCTAGTTTATCAAAGTTGGCTGTCACACATGTGATATGTCTGTGATCGTGTACACATGTTCCTTGTTCTGCTCTTCTCACTTAGCATCAGTTTGTATAAGCCTCTCCAGGTACATATGAAGTCCATCTCTTCCCCATTTCTTATAGCACAATAGTATTCCATTACATTGATGTACCACAACTTATTTAGCCATTCCCCAATTGATGGGCATCCCCTTAATTTCCAGTTTTTTGACACCACAAAGAGAGCTGAAATAAATATTTCTTACATATGGGTCTTCCTCCCACTTCTATGATCTCTTTGGGATATAACCCCAGAAGTGGTATTATTGGGTCAAAGGGTATGCAATTATTTATAGCCCTTTGGGCATGGTTCCAGATTGCTCTCCAGAATGGTTGTATCAGTTCACAGCTCTACCAACAATGCATTAGTGTTCCAATTTTTCCACATCCTCTCCAGCATTTGTCAATTTCCTTTTTTGTCATCTTAGCTAATCTGACTGGTGATATGTGGTACCTCAAAGTTGTTTTGATTTGCATTTTTTGAATTAATAGTGGTTTAGAGCATTTTTTCATATGCTTATAGATATCTTTAATTTCTACCTCTGAAAATTGCCTGTTCCTATCTTTGGCCATTTATCAATTGGGGAATGGCTTGTATTCTTATAGATTTTACTTAATTCCCTGTATATTTTAGAAATGAAGCCTTTATCAGAGACACTGGTTGTAAAAATTCTTTCCCCATTTCCCAGTTCCCTCTTGATCTTGCTTACATTGGCTTTGTTTGTAAAGAAACTTTTCAATTCAATGTAATTGAGATTATCCATTTTGCATTTTATAATGCTCTCTAACTCTTCTTTGGTCATAGTCTTCCCTACTCCATAAATCTGACAGTCAAACTATTCCTTGCTTCTCCAGATTACTTACAGTACCAGCTTTATACCTAGATTGTGCACCCATTTGGACTTGGTTTTGGTGTATGGCATTAGATGATGGTCTATGCCCAATTTCTGCCATATTATACTCCAATTTTCCCAGCAGTTTTGGTCAAATAGTAAGTTCTTATCCCAGAAACTGGGTATATTACTATAATCATTGATTACTGAGTCTTTTGTACACAATCTATTCCATTGATCCACTAATCTATTCCTCAGCCAGTACCAAGCAGTTTTGATAACTGCTGTTTTACAATAGAGATTAAAATCTCGTACAGCTAGGCCGCCTTCCCTAGCATTACTTTTCACTAATTGCCTTGATATTCTGGAACTTTTGTTTTTCCAAATGGATTTTGTCACTATTTTTTCTAGCTCAGTAAAGTAATTTTGGGGTAGATTGATTTGTATGCACTAAATATGTAATTTAATTTAGGGAAAATTGTCATTTTTATTATATTAGCTCGACCCAGCCATGAGCAATTGATGTTTTTCCAATTAGTTAGATCTGATTTTGTTTGTGTGAAAAGTGTTTTGCAGTTGTGTTCACATAGGTGCTGGGTTTGTTTTGGCAGGTAGATTACCAAATATTTCATAATGTCTACAGTAACTTTAAATGGGGTTTTTCTTACAATCTCTTGCTGTTAGACTTTGTTGGAAATTTATAGGAATGCTAAGGATTTATGTGGGTTTATTTTATATCCTGCAACTATGCTAAATTTATTTATTGTCTCAAGAAGTTTTTTACTTGATTCTCTAGCATTCTCCAAGTGTATCATCATATCATCTGCAAAAAGTGATAGCTTAGTCTCTTCTTTGCCTAATTTGATTCCTTTGATTTCTTTTTCTTCTCTAATTGCTACTGCTAACATTTCTAGTACCAGATTGAATAAGAGGGGTGATAGTGGACATCCTTCTTTCACCCTGATCTTATTGGAAATGCTTCTAGTTTATTCCCATTATATGTAATACTTGCTGATGGCTTTAAATAGATGTTACCTATTATTCTAAGGAAAACTCCATTTATTCCTTTATTTTCTAGTGTTTTTCATAGGATGCGATGTTGTATTTTGTCAAAAACTTTTTCTGCATCTATTGAGATAATCATATGGTTTCTGTTAGTTTTATTGTTGATATGATCAATGATACTGATGATTTTCCTAATATTGAACCATCCTTGCATTCCTGGAATAAATCCAACCTGATCAAAATGTATTATTCATGTGATAAGTTGCTGTAGTCTTTTTGCTAATATTTTATTTAAAATTTTTGCATCTATATTCATGAGGGAGATTGGTCTATAATTTTCTTTTTCTGTTTTGTCTCTCCCCGATTTAGGTATCAGTACCATATTTGTGTCATAAAAAGAATTTGGTAGGACTCCTTCCTCACCAATTTTCCCAAATAGTTTGTAGAGTATTGGGAGCAATTGGTCTTTAAATGTATGATAGAATTCACTAGTAAATCCATCTGGTCCTGGGGATTTTTTCCTAGAGAGTTCCCTGATAACTTATTTAATTTCTTTTTCTGATATGGGGTTATTTAAGTAAATTACTTCCTCTTCAGTTAACCTGGCTAACTTATGTTTTTGTAAATATTCATCTATTTCACTAAGATTGTCAAATTGATGTGCATACAATTGGGCACAATAATATCTAATTATTGTTTTAATTTCCTCTTCATTGGAGATATATTCAGCCTTTTCATTTTTAATACTTGAAATATGGTCTTCTTTCTTTTTTTATCATATTGACTAAGGGTCTATCAATTTTATTGTTTTTTTTCATAAAACCAACTCTTGGTTTTATTTATAAGTTCAATAGTTTTCTTAATTTCAGTTTTATTAATCTCTCCTTTGGTTTTCATTATTTCTAATTTAATATTTAATTGGAGATTTTCAATTTGTTCTTTTTCTAGCTTTTTCAATGGCATATTCACTTCATTCACCTCCATTTTCTCTAATTTTTTCATGTATGTATTCAGGGATATAAAACTTTCCCTAAGAACTGCCTTTGCTGTATCCCACAAGTTTTGGTATGATGTCTCATTATTGTCATTCTCTTGAATGAAGTTACTCATTGTTTCTATAATTTCTTGTTTTGCCTACTCATTCTTTAGGATTATTTAGTTTCAACTTAGTTTTTTGTCTATCTTTCCATGGTCCTTTATTGCATAAGATTTTTATTGCATCATGATCTGAGAGTGATGCATTTAATATTTCTATCTGTCTGCACTGAATTGTGAGGTTTTTATGCCCTAGTACATGGTCAATTTTTGTGTATGTGCCATGTACCACTGAGAAGAAGACATATCCTTTTTTATCCCCATTCAGTTTTCTCCAGAGATCTATCATGTCTAGGCCTCTCTAAAATTCTATTTGCCTCCTTAACTTCTTTCTTGTTTATTTTGAGGTTAGATTTATCAAGTTCAGAGAGGGGGAGATTGAGGTCCCCCACTAGTATAGTTTTGCTATCTATTTCTTCCTCTAATTCCCTTGACTTTTCCTCTAGGAATTTGGATGCTATACCACTTGGTGCATATATGTTAAGTAATGATATTGTTTCATTCTTGATGGTGCCTTTTAGTACGATGTAGTATCCTTCCTCATCACTTTTAATTAGATCTATTTTTTGTTTTTGCTTTACCTGAGATAAGGATTGCTAACTCTGCTTTTTTTTACTTTAGCTGAAGCATATTATATTCTACTCCATCCTTTTACCTTTACCCTGTGTGTATCGCCTTATTTCAAATGTGTTTCTTGTAGATAGCATATTGTAGGATCGTTGTTTTTAATCCATTCTGCTATCTGCCTCTGTTTTATGGGAGAGTTCATCCCATTCACATTCACAGTTATGATTACTCTCTGTGACTTTCCCTCCATCCTATTCCTTCCCCTGTTTATATCTTTGTATCTTCCTTTTCCCTTCCCCTCCTTAAGAGTTTTCCTTTTGACCACCTCCTCCCTCAGTATTCCCTCCCTATGTCCTCCCTCTTTACGGACACTTTCCCCTTACTACACTTTCCCTCCCACACCCTCCCCCTTTTTACACCCCCCCACCCTTATCTCTCCTACTGCTTATAGTGCACAATAGATTTTTATTCTTAACAGAGTATGTCATTCCCTCCTTGAACCCAAACCAATGCTGGTAAATTTCATACAGTGCTCCTCTCCTTCCCTCTTTTCCCTCTATTGTTATGAGTTTTTCTGTCTTTTCATGTTAGAATTTAAACTTAACTGTCTATAATGATCCCTCTTTAACTCAGAAACAATGAGAATAACAATCATATGATGCTAATCTCCTTCCTTCCCTCCCCTCCACTTTAGTATGTTTTTATGCCTCTTCTTGTGGCATAAAATACCATTTTCTGCCTCAACCTTTCCTTTTTTCTCCATTACAATCCCTTTCTTCTCCTTAATAGGGTTTTAAAAAATCTTCAAATTAGTTCATTTATACCCACACCCTCTATCTATTTACATCCCTTTTAAATGTTGCAATACTTATACAAATTTCAATATTGACAATTATCTGCATCTCATATAGGGATGAAAACAGGTTGCTCTTATTGAATCCCAAGTTATGTGCACATGTGTGCATCTGTGTGTGTGTGTGTATGTGTGATTATGTGTTTTCCTTGTTTACCTTTTTATGTCTTTCTTGGGTCTTATAAGTGGAGATCACATTTTCTATTGAGTTCTGGCTTTTTCATCAGGAAAGTCTGGAAGTCCTTTATTTCATGAAATGACCATCTCCTTGCCTGAAAGACTATGCTCACTCTTGCTGGGTAGTTGTTCCTTGGTTGCAGTTCTAGCTCTTTTGCTTTACAAAACATCAAATTCCAATCCCTCCAATCTTTTAGTGTAGCAGCTGCTAAATCCTGTATAATCCTGTCTGTAGTGCCACAATATTTGAATTGTTTCTTTTTGGCTGCATTCAGTATTTTCTCCTTGACCTTGAAGCTCTGGAATTTGGCTTCTATATTTCTTGGAGTTTTCAATTTGGGATCACTTTCAGGAGGAGACTCATGAATTCTTTCAATAACTATTTTACCTTCTGATACTAGGGCATCAGGACAGTTTTCTTTGACAATCTCTTGGAGGATGCTGTCCAGGCTGTTTTTTTCATCATGATTTTCTGGTAGGCTGGTTATTCTTAGGTTATCTCTCCTGGATCTGTTTTCCAGGTCAGTTGTTTTTCCAGTGAGATATTTTGTACTTTCTTCTAATTTTTCAGTCTTTATGTTTCGTTTGACTGACTCTTGCCGCATCATTGAGTCCTTAGCTTCAATTTGACAGATTCTAATTTTTAGTGAATTATTTTCCTCAATTAGTTTTTGAAGCTCCTTTCCCATATGTTCACTTTTCATTTTTAGGGAGGAATTTTCTCCAGTTAGATTTTGGACCTCCCGTCCTAGTTCTCTAATTTTACTTTTTAAAGAATTGTTTTCTTCAGTGAGATTTTTTTCCAATTTGGTCACTTTAGTTTTAAATTTATCTCTTACCTCTCTAATTTCATTTTTAAAATCCCTTTTGAGGTCCTCCAAGAATGCTTTTTGGGCTTGAGACCAATTCACATTTCCTTCTGTGTGAGTATAGAGTCCATGTTGTCTTCTGAATTTGGTTGTTCTTGTTCACTATAAAAAGATTTGATGGTCCTAAACTTCATAGGTTCCTTCTTCCCATTGTGATTGCCTATGTCCTGGATTTGTAGAGTGGATATCTGCTTCTGGGGTGCATAAGTATTGAACTTCTCAGGCTGGAAGGTAGGGGTTTGGTTATTTACTTTGTGAGCTGTAGCATCTGAGTGACTAGACTGAGGCTAAGGCCAGGACTCTGTGTTCCCCCTGAGTTACCTGAGGCTTACAGAGTAACCTATGGGGGAGGGAGGGTCTGGCTACTTCAGGTTTCCACCTCAGTGTCTTTGGGCTACAACTCATACAGACTCAGTAGCTGGAGGCTAGCAGCAGGGCAGGGCTGCAGACTGCTGATTTCCCAAGAGGTGCTAAGGCACACCTGAACTTGTGTTGTTAGTGCTTGCTGGATCCACCCTCCTGGGCTTAGACTCCATACTGATTCACTTCCCCCTTCTTCAGTGACTCCAAAGCCTGAAGCTGTTTCCACTAATTCAGGATTTTACTCTGGGCATGGCATTTAACTCCTGACTTTTCTGGGTCAGGGAGGAGGAATCAGAGCAAGGTTTTATTCCTCTATCTTGATTTCTGGATGTTTGGGTATGTAATTTTTAAACATCCACACTGCAGGCTGGTAGACCCAGGAGAAGATGCTGTCCCTGCTGCAGGGCCTGCATTTCTCTTACCCAGCTCTGATGATCCTCCGCCCTGTGGTGAGAGGGCTGCAAATCATCCTTGGGGTGGGTGAGTCTGCTGGCTGAGGTTCCTTCTCACTCGGCTGTAGTCTGCTCTCAGATCTGTGCTGGTACAGCCTCTGTGTGTTTGGCAATCCCCCTGCCCAGACCTGCGTAGGCACTTTCCTGGGCTGGGAATCTGCCATGCTCCCTCTCCCAATGGGTTATGTCACTCTAAAACCCATTCAAATTCACTTTTTAGCATTTAGCAACAGAATTCTTGCAGGAGCTTGGAAAAGTTACTGCTTCCTTTCTGCCATCTTAGCTCCGCCCCCCTCCATTCTAATTTTTAAGGAGTTTTTTATTCAATGAGTTTTTATATCTCTTTTTCCACCTGACCAACTCTGGTTTTTAAGGTGGTGTTTTCTTCAGTATTTTTGGTGTCTCTTTGACCAAGCTGTTAATTGTCTTTATAATTTTCTTCCCTTGCTCTCATTTCTTTACACATTTTTTCCTCTACTTTTCTTATTTGATTTTGGAAATTATTTTTCACTCTCGTGGGAATTCTTTTTGGGCTCCTGTCCAGTTTACAAAGTATTTTTTTTTCCTTTGAGACTTTGTAGTTATTTTGACATCATTGAATTCTTTTGAGTTTGTGTCTTGATCTTCTTTGTCATTTAGTAGCTTTTTAAAGTCAGCTTCTTTTTTTGTTTTTTGCTTATTTTTATAATCTATTTCTTGACTTTGAACTTTTTAACAAAGTTGAACTCTCTTCCAAACATGGGGAGTTGGAGAAACACTGTTTCAGTCTTTTTTTGCATTGCTAGTATAGATGTAGTTCTATGGTGAGGGGCATGGGAACCTTTTGGTGCTTCCAGGGTGGTATAACTGAGGGAGCAGTGTGGTCACTACCTTTCTCATCTGCACTCTTAGCCTTACCCAAGAAGGGCTCTTGCTTCCTTGGGCTCATAAGCAGCACTGCTCCTTAATGTCCCTGACCTTGTCATTAAAGGCAATACTGCTATTTAAAACTCATATTTCCTTTTCCCTTATGAATAAAAGTGTTCCTCTTTGCCCTGGAATTGTGACAAAATAGGTATAGGCAATGCAGTTGCCAAGCACTGCCTAGTCTTGCATCCAGTGTTAGCCTAGGGGTCTCTTGTAATCTCTTTTTTTAATTTTAATTTTAAGTTTTAATTTTCCTTTTAACATTTTCATTTAAAATTTTAAGTTGCAAATTCCACCCCTGCCTCCCACCTCTCTCCCTGACATGGTAAACAACAAGATATAGGGTATACATGTGCAATTATGTAAAACATTTCCATATTAGTCATTTTGTACAAGGAAACTCAAAGAAAGGGGAAAGTGAAAATTGGCATGTTCCAATCTCTAGTCAATCAATATCAATTCTTTCTTTGGAGGCAGATAGTATGTTTCATCTTTAGTCCTTTGGAATTTTCTTGAATCATTGTATTTCTGAGAACATGGTATTCATAGTTCTTCATCAAACAATATTGCTATTATTGTGTACAACGTTCTCCTTGTTTTGCTCACTTCACCATACATAAGTTAAATCTTTCCACGTTTTGGGCAGCCCATTGATTTCCAATTCTTTACCACCACACAAAAAAAGAGCTGCTATAAATATTTTTGTACAAATAGGTCCTTTCCTCTTTTTTGGATGTCTTTGGGATACAGATCTAGCAATGGATTCACTGGATTGAAGGGTATATACAGTTTTATAGCCTTTGGGCATAGTTCCTGATTGTTCACTAGAATGACTGGAACAGTTCACAGCTCTGCCAAACATTATAGTCCCAGTTTTCCCACATCCCCTACAATATCCAATGTCTTTTTTTGTCATATTAGCCACTCTGAGAGGTATGAGGGGATACCTCAGAACTGTTTAATATGAATTTCTCTTTCTGACTAGTTGCCAGATCCCCTTATGATCTCTGACTTGAGAGTTCTCAAAGCTACTTCTGCTTTTATTGCCATCTCTAAGGTACCCGCAGATGTTGCTACTTGTGGATCTCTGGGTGCACCTCTATCTTGCATTGCAGATCTCTCTTTCCAATCTCCTAAGTTGTCTTAGGTTGCAAGCATGTTTCACTCTGACCTTTTGTTGGTTCTGCCACTCCAAAATTTCATTTGAGGAATTATTTTAAAGTTGTCTAAATGGAAATGTTGGGAAAGTTCAGGTGAGTGCTTCCTCTACTCTACTATATTAGCTCTGCCCCAAGAAATTCCTAGATCTATAAATCTTAGGTAACTATATAGTTCCCTGGAGAAGATAGGGGTCATTGTAAAAGTAACTTGTCAACTCTATAGCAAGTGTCATTTAATTCCCTGCTTGGCGTGCTTTCAGCACATGGGTGGCACATTAAGTCTTGAGTATAAGTCTGTGGGAAAGATGGAAGTCAACCGAAGAGGAAGGAAAATTGTTGTTTAGACTGTTTATAAACTTGACTATGAGCTCCTTGGTATTTCTGTCAGGTCTTCCTATACTTATAGACTCAAAAGTTTAGACTTGCAAGGGATCTGATCCAATCATCTCATTTTACAGATGAAGACCTGAAAGTTATAGTCTAATTGATTGGGGCAGTGTCATAAGTAAATATCAGAGATGAGGTCTGAACCAAAGTCTTATTGACTCCAACTCTAGCACTCATCCATTACTTCATGTTGCCTCTTCATTATTTTGATAAATTCAAGTAAATGGATGGCAGTTAATGACTCATTGATAAACAAAAGCAAATTGTCACATCTTAGAGGAAATCTTGAGTTAGGGAAAAAAAATATACCAAATTCTTATATTATCAGGATGTGGTCCACAAGTCTAAAGGACTTTTAAGAGACTTGCTGCATTTATTTCAATTTTATTGGTAAATTTTGTTTCTAAAGAGTATAGAAATTGAAAGAATCTCCCAAGTACCTTCCCTACCCCTCCACCAAGAGTTAAGCTAAATACCATAAGAATAATCATGACTGATAGTATTCATAAACTCACATTTTACTGATGTACTGTATTTTTAAAAGAAAAATGGTGAGCTTTAGTTTTAATAAGTTAGTTTTCACATGTTTCATTGTATTTTATCTCAATTTTGTTTCTATTTAAAGTTTATGCATATACTTGTAGTAATTGTATACATTGTTTTCTTTGGCTCTGCTTCCCTCAGAATTACTTCATTTTCCTTTACTTGTTTGAATTTTTCATATTTATCATTTCTTACAACACAATAAGATTCAATTCCATTCATATATCACAATTTGTGCAGCTATTACTCAAGCATTGTAAATGCAGTTTCAGACTTTCTGGGTTTAGAAATATACACATACAACATTCCTCTAAAAATGTTATAGGGTTACAAAAGTAAAAAAAACAGATTTTATCTTTTTAAAAATGTTATTTATTAATTTTAACATTCTTTTCTTTTTAAATTTTGTTTCAAAATTTCTCTCTCCCTTTCACCCTCTCTCCCACCCAATGAGAGGGCAAGTACTATAATTATGCGTGTGAAATCACACAAAAATTATGTCTATATTAGCCATGTTACAAAAAAAAAGCAAGAAAAATAAATTAAGAAAACTATTCTTCAATTGGCATTAAGAGTTCATCAGTTTTCTCTCTGGAGTTCAATAGCATTTTTTCATCCTGAGTCTTCTGGAATTGCCTTGAATTATTGTATTAAGTAGAGTAGTAAAGTCTTTCACAGTAGATCACACTGTAATAGTGATGTTATTATGGACAATGTTTTCTTGTTTCATCTCACTTCACTTTGCACCAGTTCAGAGAGGCCTTGCCATGTTACTGTTGTTTTCTGAAACTACCTCCCTTGTCATCTCTTACAGCAGAAAATTACTCCATCATAATAATATACCACAATTTTTTCATCTAATCCACAGTTGATAAGCATCCCCTTAATACCTAGTTCTTTGCAACCGTTATAAAGAACTGTTATAAATATTGTTGTATATATAGGTTATTTTCCCTTTTTCTCTTTTTTTCTGGTATAAAACTAGCATTTCGGAGTCAAAGAGTATGCACGGTTTGATAGCTTTGTAGGGACAGTTCCAGATTATTCTCTAAAATGGTTGGATCAGGTTACCACTCCATTAATGGTTTATTAATACACTAGTTGTCCTTTATCTCATCCAGGATTGCCATTTCTGATAGGTGTGGAGTTGTTTTAATTTGTCTTTCTCTAATCTGTAATTCTTTAGACCATTTTTTTCATATAGCTATAGATGATTGCTTTCTCTTTCAGAAAACTGGCTGATCATATCCCTTAACCATTTATCAAGTGGGGAATGGCTCTTGTTTTTATAATTTTGACTCACTGTCCTATACATTGGAAAAATGAGATCTTTGTCAGAAAAACTTGCTGTAATTTTTTTTGTACTGCTTCATTATCCATAATACCTTTTAGAAAAATGTAGTTTCCCTGCTTATTTTAATTAGATCTATTTTTGCTTTTGCTTTGCCTGAGATCATGATTGTTTCTCCTGCCTTTTTCCTTCAGCTGAAGCATATTATGCTCTAGCCTTTCATATTAACTAACATATTAACTAAGTATGTTTCTTGCGAACAGCATATTGATGGGATTCTGGTTTCTAATCCATTCTATCTATTGTATAGGTGAGCTCATACTATTCACATTCATAGTTATGATAACTGTGTTTTTCCCTCCATCTCATTTTCTTTTGCTTCTCTTTTCCCTCTAATTTGTATCCTCTTCCTCCTAAAAAGTCTGCTTTTCTTCTAACCACTGCCTCCCTTACTCTCTCTTCCCTTTGATCACCACCCCACCCCTGTTTTATTCTTTTCCACTCGTATTTCCCTATTTGTATCAAGGATTTCTATACACAACTGTGTATATGGATTTGTATTTTATGTATTTATAGTTATATTTTCGCTGTTTAACCAATTCCAAAGAGAGTGACATAAAAGCATTTCCTGCCACCCCCATTCCCCTAATTTTGCCTTCCAATGTACCAGTTCTTCCTTGCATGCCTCTTTTATGTGAGAAAACTTTCTGCATTCTACCTTTTCCTTACCCCTTGTTCCAATGAATCTTTCTCGCCACTCTTTTTTTTT
>CM053581.1:521238081-521263869 GCA_028627135.1 Pseudochirops cupreus | reverse complement strand
AGAGAGAGAGAGAGAGAGAGAGAGAGAGAGAGAGAGAGAGACAGAGAGAGAGAGAGAGAGAGAGAGAGAGAGAGAGAGAGAGATGTTCAGTCTGCATTCGGACAACATCAGTTCTTTTTCTGAAGGTGGATAGCATTTTCTCATGATGAATCCTTTTGAATTTTCTTGAATCATTTTATTGTTGAGAATAACCAAGTTATTCAACAGTATTTTATTATACAATATCACTGTTACTTTGTACAATGTTCTCCTGTTCACTTCACTTTATATCAGTTCATGTAAATCTAGGTTTTTCTGAAATGATCCTGTTTATTTCCTATATCCCAAGAATATTCCATTACAACCATATAGCACAACTTGTTTAGCCATTCTACAATAGATAGTCATCCCCTCAATTTTCAATTTTTAGCTACCACAAAAAAAATTTTTTCGTATATGTTTGTATAAATATTTTATATTGGTGCTACTTTTTTGGAAGGATTTTAAGAAACTAGAATGGATTTAAAGAAGAACATTCAGGACTGTGGGGAGATGAATGGAAGTTCTGTACAATAATTGTTTGTGAGAAATAAGGATTGTCAAGTTGAGGAAGAGTTGAATTTGGGACCAGGGTTAATAGGATGCAGGAGTTAGAGGATATTCCAAAACAACGCATTCCCAGACACCATGGCACAGAGTGAGAGAGCCATTAAAGCATGGTGGCAAAGTCTGTAAAGCCCAAAGCAGAGCTGGGAGGGGAATAAGTGAAATGGCAGTTAAATAGAAGCATGGCTAATAGATATGCCTTGGAAAAACAAAGAAAGGAATTGGAAGAGTAGGTTCTATGATGTATCCAAAAGTTATAAGAAATATTTTATGGTAATTTGATATACACATATTATAGTACTTATGATAAGTATTTGCAAAAATTATAACCATTACACCTAACTCACCAGCATCAATTACTGAGAATGAAGTGATAGAGAAATACTAATATGCATTTTTTTATTAGTAGGAGATCTGGAATTTAAGAATACCTGAAAGAACCAACCTATCTTAATTGAGAGGGATTTGTTTTTAATCTTTAAGGGACAGAAAATAGAAATAGGATAATAATTGTTTCATAGTAAACTTACAGAGGAACTTTTTGTGTCATTTGACACACTTAGTCCTTCTAGCATTAAGATTCTCTAAATCAAATAACATAGTCTCTGATATGTGTGAGAATAAAGGTGGGAAGAAGTATATGGGAAAGTATGTTTCAGGAGATAGAAATAAGAAAGTCCAAAAGTTTGTAGATAACCCAGAAGCTTCACAATTCTATATCACAAACATGGTCTTTTTTTTGAAAAAAATGAATAGATAAGAAATAACTTATTAATATGAGAATTATCCTTGAGTTTATCAGCAGTTGATCTATTGGAGTTAAGATCAGAATAAGAAGAAAGAATAGTATAGAGAAAAAAGATAAGAGATGTAATCAAGAGGATTTAACCCTGAACATTTTAGACAAGTTATAAAAATGAAGGGGAATGGATAACAGAAATAAAATTGATATTGATTATAATAATTTCATCCAGAAATTACAGCAGCGTGAATTAATTGCTACAATAGAAGAGGCCAGAAAGCACTGTAGTCAGAAAACATTTGACATTCTTGCCAAATGGAGAGAGATAGCCATCAAAGGCAACACCGAATATAAATTTGTCTGTAAAATCCTAGGTAAAATGAGGATGCAGGGTTATGATCAGTATCATCCCATAAAATAGAAAGAAACAGTAGAGAGGAAAAAAATGGTTTAAAGAAAATTTGGAAAGATACTGAACTAAGCAAAATCATTCCAAAGGCATTCAACAATGAAGGCAAAAAGATGACTACAAATAGTAGAGGAATGGAAAAGATTTGCCTCCCCCCATTCAAAAAAGTTTTGCCATCATTAATGATAGTAGAACTGTAGCTCTTGGACCCTATTATCCCAATCCCTAAGATTCTTACAGAGAAGTGGAAATGGCACTACAGAGAAGAAAAGCAGGAAAAGCAGCCAAATTTAATCAAGTAGAGAGGAGATTCATGCTGGAGGCAACAAAATCATGAAGACATTGACCGACCAATATACAAGTTTTCTAAAAGAAAGTAAGATGCTAAAGGCACATAAACATCTTTGGACTTTTTATGAACAAAAGGCAACAAAGAATGTATCAACAACTAAAATCCTACACGCCAGAAAGTCTTGTCTCTATTCAACATCTTTTTAGGGTCATCTATGCACAAATTGAGGTCACCCTTAATAAAAATATTAATTGAGCTTCATAAACAATGTTCACTGTTAGAACCATACCTTTACTACATCACAACTAACTGAAGATGAAGAAAATATGAAATCCCATTTTATTTAGTATTTATTAATTATGGAAAAATAATTCGATAGAACAAAATAGCTTTATAGACTTTTACTTTAAGTTGTCTACCATTCAAATAAGTTAATTCAGGATTATTTTGAAAATGTAAAAAGAGAAATAACCCTGTTCAATGACCCTCTGGAAATGAGCACTTCAAGGGAAGTGTAAAATGGAAATATATATACTCACCACAAATATAAATTGTGTGTGTGTGTGTGTGTGTGTGTGTGTGTGTGTGTGTGTAGAACTAAGACAGAATAAAGGCAAAAACTTGACTGAGCTCTCCCAAATTCCTAAAAATATTAAAAATGACTCTTCATTAGGAATTCTGAAATGACAGAATCTCCAAAAGGACAGGCTGAAACAATTTTCCAAACCAAGACGAATTAGAAGGTCAGCAGAAAAGATCTGTCTCTCTGGTATGAGAGTGGAAATAAGTGCAACAGAGGCTGTGTCAATAAAACCCTCCACCCAGGTAAGCCAGCAGCAGGCCTTGGGGACATGTGCATCTTGGATTTAGCTTCTAGATCATGATCCTAGGGCAAGAAGAAGCACTAGCATGAGATCCTTATTAGAATTTCCATGGAAAATAATGTTTGCATTACGCACAAACTAGCAGAGCAATGACCACATCTCTCCTCAGATCATGCCACCATGGAAAAAGAAAACATTTGTAGACCTACAGAACTAACTGAAAACAGCAACAAAAAAATATCTGAAGTTTGGGACAGTGCCCTCTCCACCCTTGCAGCATATCCCCACTTGAGCATAGAGTTAAGTCCAAAAATAGACTGGAAGATGAGGAAACAAGAGGAAAAAAAAGAGAACTTGACCATTGAAAGTCACATCAGGGATAGGGAAGATCAAAATATAAACTTGGAAAAAGACATGGAAATCAAAGAAGCTATAAAACCTCAAAAAGAATTCATAGAAGAGCTCAAAAGTGATTTTTTAAAAGCAAGTAAGAGAGAGAAAAAAATGCAAAAGTAAGAAGAGTGATACAAGAAAATGATGATAAAAAAGAGTCAATAACTTGGTAAAGGAGATACACAAAAACACACATACACACACACACTCAAGAAAATAACACATTAAAAAAACCAGAACAGGCCAAATGGTAAAAGAAGAGCAAAAATCCACAGAGGAGAAGAAATCATTAGAAAGCAGACTTGGGGAAATAGAAAACTACATACAAAAATTCATTGGAGAAAAGAACTCCTTACAAAGTAGAACTGGCCAAATGGAAAAGGAGATACAAAAGGTCATTGAAGAAAATAATTCCTTTAAAATTAGAATTGGGCAAGTGAAAGGTAAAATATAAAAAAAAAAAAGGAATGAAAAAAAATAAATAGGAATTATCTCATCGGAAAAAAAAAACTGACTTAGAAAATAGATCCAGGAGAGAGATTTTAAGAACCATTGGAAAACTTGAAAGCCACAATTGAAAAAAAAAAAGGCGTCTAGACATTATATTTCAAGAAATTATCAAGGGAAAGTGCCAAAATATCTTAGGACCAGAGGGTAAAATAGAAATTGAAAGAATCCACCAGTCACTTCTTGAAATGAAATCTCTCAGGAATATTATAGCCAAATTCCAGAGCTCCTAGGTCAAGGAAAAAAAATATTTCAAACAGTCACAATTCAGCTCAAATATTGTGGAGCTACAGTCAACACAAAAGAAAATTTACGAGCTTCTATATCAACAACTCAGAGGGCTTGGAATATGACATTCTGACAGGCAAAGGAGCTAGAATTACAACCAACAATCACTTACCCATGAAAATGAGCACAATCCTTGAGTGAGAAAATGAAAATTTAATGAAATAGAGGACTTTGAAGCATTCCTGAGGAAAAAACCAGAACATAACAGAAAATATGGTTTTCAATTACAAGATTTAAGAGAAATATAAAAGAAAGAGGAATCATAAGGAATTCAATAAAGTTAAATGGCTTTTTTTCCTGTATGGAATAATGATACATGTAACCCCCTGTAACGTAATTAATTTAGCAGGTATTTGGTCCTTAGTAACTAAGGGCTAAGTACTTCTGTGAAAGAGACAGAGGGTGTGAACTCTACCTCCTGTGTGAAAGAAAGAGAAGGTGTAAACTCTGTCTGAGGGGGTTGGCTGAGCCAGGAAGCCAGTGTGTGTGTGTGTGTGTGTGTGTGTGTGTGTGTGTGTGTGTGTGTGTGTGTTTGTGTGTATGCACTCACACACCATGTGTGTAAAAGAGTCCAGAGACAGAGAATTGGAAGGAAGAATTTTATTCCTTGCTGGCTCCTGGTGCAGGAAGAATGGTGGAAACTGAAGCCAGCTGAGAGAGAGAGAGAGAAAGAGAGAGAAAGAGAGAGAGAGAGAGAAAAAGAAAGAGAGAGAGAGAGAGAGAGAGAGAGAGAGAGAGAGAGAGAGAGAGAGAGTTTCTCTCCCAACATCTGGAAGCTGACTGAGAACTGAGTTGGAGTTTTCTTGAGACCAGAATCTGGTGAAGGCTGGCGTTGCTGCTGCCATGGAGAGAGAGTTTCTCCCTCTGCATCTGGAAGCTGATTGAGAATTGAGTTGGAGTTTTTCTTGAGACCAGAATTTGGTGAAGGCTGAAGTTGCTGCTGCCTGGAAGGCTGAGATTCCTTCTGGGTCCTAGGGCCAACCAAACTGCTGGAGGACTGAAGAAGCATGACCAGATAAGCCTTTGTTTTGGGCTTGGTTGATCCTTGAGTTCCCAGCAACAGAAGTTATGAAGTGTTTGAGATGTGCTGGACCCAGTGAACTTCATTGTGTAACAAGAACTGTCCAGAGGACTGCACAAGGAGCTGGGAACTGCCTGCCTCCGAATCCAGGTGACCATTTGGTAGATTCAGGTAGGAGTTGGGGCCATGGAAGGGAATTCAGAGAATCTCAGAGATTCTCACCCTGGGTCAAGATGAAGAAAAGGATTCTCCTTAGATGTTGAAGGAGTGATGAAATTGAAGTTTACTAGACATCAGGGGGTTGAGGGTTTGTGTAATTTTCTAAGGATTGTATTTAGTGATTAGATACTTAGTAATTGTAATTCTGGATAAGTGACTGATTAAGTTAACTTATAAGTGCCCCATGAGTGGAAGATTGATTATTGTATTGTGAAATGACTGAATGATTAATTAAGGAGGGTTTCCCCCTTAAGGAAACCAGATGATTATTCTTTTGTTCTTTGTTCTAAATAGTGTGACCACTGTAGTGAAAACTGTGTGACCATTTTAATGTTAAGCTGTTGTGAACACTATATTGTGATTTTCTATGATAAGATGTAATGTTGTGAATATTATATTGTGATGTGTTGTGAATGTTTGCCTTGATTTGTAATGGAATAAATGGAGTGCTCACTATACTGTGTAATCAGAACCTTAAAAGCTATTCACAGTAGCATTCTTTTGGGAAGCTGCTTGTGCATGGCGTTAGACCCCACCCCACCCCATTTTTTTTTCATTATTAGGACAGTAGAAGAAGTTTACATAGAGAGGTTGGAATTGAGTGAGTTATGTTGGGATAATCTCCAAAACACAATTAGAAGGGTGAGAAAGAGGGATTCACTAGGAGAAGGAGGAAGAGAGAAGTAGAATGGGAGAGGGTTTTTTTTTCCATATAAAAGAGGTGTACAGGAAAGAACTTTTATAGTAGAAGGGAAAAATGGGGGGAATGGTAGATAATGCTTGAACTTCACTCTCACTGTAATTCATTAAAAAACAACAACAACAACACACACCCATACCCACACAGAGAACTGGGTATAGAAGTGTAACTTACCCAATAGAGAAAAAGGATAAGAAAGGGATAAAAGAAAGGATAAACTGATAAAAAGGAATGGTAGATTAAGGGAGGCAGTGTTTTGAAGCTAAATAGATTTTTGAGGAGGGACGGGAGAAAGAGAGAGAGAGAGACAGAGACAGAGACAGAGAGAGAGAGACAGAGAGACAGAGACAGAGACAGAGAGACAGAGAGACAGAGAGAGACAGAGAGAGAATATGAATATGAATGGGATGGAGGAAAATCCATAATGAACTACAAACCAGTGCAACCAAAATTAGAGAGAAAGCAGAAAGCTGGGGGTGGACATAGGAGGGGGGAGATTAAAGCACATTTCTCTTATACAGATCTCATTTCTCAAATATATAGAGCACTGATTCAAATTTATAAAAATAAAACCCATTCCCCTATTGATAAATAGTCAAAGGATATGAACAGTTTTCGGTCAAAGTAATCAAAGCTGTCTTTAGTCTTATGAAAAAAAAAGTTCTATATCATTATTGATTAAAGAAATGCAAATTAAAACAACTCTGAGGTACCACCTCACCTATCATATTAGTAATATGACATAAAAGGAAAAGAATAAATGTTGGCAGGGATGTGGGAAAAATTGGGACACTCATGCACTATTGGTGGAGTTGTAAATTAATCCAACCATTCTGAAGATCAATTTGAAGTTATACTCAAAGGACAATAAGATAGTATATACTCTTTGATACAGAGTACCACTAGTAGGTCTCTATCCCAAAGAGATTTCCTTAAGAAAAGACCTTTATGTACAAATAATATTTGAGCAGTTCTTTTTTGTGGTGGTCAAGAATTGGAAATGGAGGGGATATCCATCAATTTGGAAATGCCTGGACAATTTATGGTATGTGATTGTGATGGAATTCTATTGTGCTATAAGAAATGACAAGCTAAATGCTTTCAGAACAACCAGGCAAGACTTACATGAACTGATGTAAAACGAAGTGAGCAGAACTAGAAGAACATTTTTCATAATAACCAAAATATTGTATGGTGATTCTCTGTGAATTATTTATTCTCAGCAATACAATGATCTAAGACAATTCTGAAGGATTTGTGGTGAAAAATGCTATCTGCCTTCTCAGAAAAAACTGATGGAGTCTGAATTTAGTTCAAAGTATACTTTTTAAAAATCTTTTTTTGCATCCCCCCTGCCCCCCTCAGCTTTTGATGTGTATTTTCTTTTTCTTATGCAAACATGTTTTGTATTACTACTTGCCTTCTCAATGAAGGGACAAATTAGAAAAGGAGAGAGTATGGAAACCAAATTTATTTTTTTAAAAAGAACGCTAAAATGATTTCTTTGTATATTAGGGAAAAAAATTTTTAAATATCAAACACTAGGTAGAGTCCAGGTCAAGGAAGGTTTGGTCCTATAGATGGTGAAGCCACCAAGATTCTTCTGTTTGTACAAGACATTGTTGATTGTATCAATTCCCAAGAGATGGCACAGCCTTCTGGATGAGGTCTGTAATAACTTGAAGAATTTGGTTTATCAATTTAGAAGGGAATAGACAACTCTAAAAAAAAATCTGTTTCTCAGACATTTATCTGAATGGACATCTAAAGCTTGTCTGGCGCATACAGTGTTCAGATGAAAAGAACTAAATCTGGAGTTAAAATCAAGGGACAGAACAGGATGAATCTCTTTTATTTGCAAAAGCAGTTTTACTAACCCCAAGTTTACCATAAGAGTAAAGACTCATCTTTTCGATACAAGATTTTACTTGTATTACTGTTTATTAGCACGTGGAACATTATTGCCTCTGAAGAAATGAAGATGAGTGTCATAGGAAAGGCATGACCCATTGTGGATATGAACAGGACGCAAAATGTAACCAGCAACGTGCTCCACAGAATAGGAAGGATACCATCAAGGAATTGTATGACAGAACAATAAGATAAGCTGATGATATGATGAGAGCAGGGGATGATTAGGAGACTTAACTGCACCCTAGTGATGTCAGAAGAAAGTGTGCAAGGCCTGTAGGACATTGTGTGGAAATATTTTGTGGACGTTTTTTCTGGGAGCCATGATTGATAGTCCCACAGTATGGGTAGTTAGTGATTATTTTTTGTCTATATTGCTTAAGGTAATTCTAGAATCAGTGAGATCACAGGTTCATTTGAGTATTGAGTAACAGTGCTTTCCAGAAGTGGAGTTAGCTATCTTAGAAAGTGCCAGGACCCATTTGTCGAAGGGTCTTCAAGCAGATGCTGCTATTTAGGTAATGGCTAGACTGTATAACCTCAGAGGTGCTTTCCGTTTCTGAAATTTTGCAGTTTCTTGCAAATATTATAAGTTCTGCAACTTTGCATCTTTTTTCATTGTTTCATACCTTTTTTTGTGATTAAAAATAAAATATTGGTTGTTGCTCTAGGTTATTTTTGCGTGTGTGTGTGTGTGTGTGTGTAAGCACATGTTTATGTGTGTGAGCATGCATGTATGTGTTAAAATGCCTGAAGAAGGGCTATGCCTTTATTTGAGGAAGTATAAGGTATAAATAAAAATAGCCTTTCTTGTCTTCTCCACCACAGGCAAAATTGAGTGGCTTGAAAGGAAGTTCAGATGGAGCTAGTTCAGGACTTTTGGCAACAAGAAATCAGTAGGAAAAACCAGTAGGTCAAAAGTATAAGCTTATTAGTAGAACCAAAGTCAGTTCCAGAGTTGCAGCAGGTCTCTGACAATTGGTACCTCTTAGAGCTTTTTATTTTTATGTTCATTTTGTTACCCTTCCTTTTATAGGAATACAAGTAAAAATAGGACCACAATTTTCTTGCCAGCAGGAGCCATTATTATATTGCTTTCTGTCTAAAGCTTTTAACCCCTCTGGGACCCACAAAGGACATATGTCATCATAATATTGATGAGGAAACAAGAGATTCAATAACAGTAAGACAATGACCTCCAATCTCCTAGTTTGGGGGCAAGTCCTTTAACTGGGAGTTGGCAGAAATATCTGGAGTTAAAAGTATGAAGGACAGGACACTAATAATTACACTAAAGATCAGAATCCCCTAAAGCCGTAGAGATAGTTGAGATTGTTTACTGCAGTCCACCTCTGTCCATGGAACCCAATCCACAAAGAATTCAAGTGGCCAAATGCTGACAACAGTACCTCAGGAGAGAGGCCTATCTGTTTAACTGTCCACATCACTGAATCCAGCACATGTGGCCGTGACAAAGACAGGGGAAGATTCCCCTTTAATTTAATTTGAAATAAGGCCTGACAATGGTATATTAAAGCACAAAATTATCAGATGTTGAATTATAAAATTTAATGTTACAAAGGACCTTAGAGGTATTGTGGTCAAATATCTTTATGTGATAGGTGAGTAAATATAAACTTAGAGAGGTTAGTTGACTTAACTATAGTCACACAACTGTATGAGACTCTGGTTCTTTTTCTTCTTGTCTAGTATTCTTTTCACCACGATACAATACAATTCTCGTTCAAAGAGGGAAATCCCTAAATCCCTGTTTAGATCTTAACGTTTGGTGTATAGACCCCACAAGAAGCAATCATGTCTGAGTCATTTTAGTTTAAATTGGTCTCTCAGGACTGATAAGAAAAAAAAAGTAATCCGCAAACATTGTGTGTTTATTATACAATTAAAGGGAAATGAGTAAGCCATTTCCCGTGTGACTAATAATCACAGTTTTTGTGCCTAGCTAATTCAAACTGATGAATAATCTCAAAAAAGTTGCTTATGTTTATAATGCTTGTGGGTTTCATATTAAAACCAACAGATATTCACCTTTTTCTGTTTATAAAGCAAAGGGCCTTAAATAGGGAAAGAGTTGGCTTCTGCTAGAGTATTTTGAAATACTTTTAAAAAAATACTGTGTATTGTAATATCATAAAAACAACCATTCCAAGCATTTTGTCTGGTTGTAGGGAGGAGTGAATCAAATATTCTAAGGTCTTATAAGTTTGGTGAATAGGGAAGGCTTGTAAAGTAAGTGGAAGAAAAACTAGGTTACTACTCTCATCTTTAACTCTGATTGTGAATGGAAAATTTTATGAAGATTTACTCATTGCAAATGAGTCCTTAGGCACTATATTTCTTATTATCTAGGAAAGCCTTCTGGACTAAAAAACTGCCTTTTCTAATTCAATTTTAATTCAAATGTAGGACAGCTCTAAAACCACCCTTTCCCTCAAAAAACCCTATCTAAAAGTGATTCCTCTGATCTGTGCTACTTGGCCTAGTTCCTTATCTTCTCCTATATCAATAGCTGTCTCTCCAACTAGAGTGGAAAACTTTTGAGGGAAAAGATGAGTCCTAGTTTTTTTTTTCCCATTTCTCCCCAAATTTCCAGCATACTGTTTCTTATAGTGATCATAACAATAATAATTAATATTTATATTGTTCTTATTATATACATTACATTTAGTACTTTACAATACTTTACAATTAGTATCTCATCTGATCCTGACAACAACTCATAAGGAGGTCTGTATTGTTATTATTCACATTTTACATTATGAGGAAACTGAGGCAAACAGAGGTTAAGTAACTTGCCTAGGATCACATAGAGAGCAAGTGTCTGAGCTCAGATTTGAAATTGAGTCTCCTTGACTTGGTACTCTTTTATTGCACTACTTAGCTGTGTAGGTTCTCATACTTTGGTTGATGAATTAGGAGGCAGCAGAACATGAAACTAGAGTAAAAGGGCCAGGTTTAGAATCTCAGCTTTATCACTAGTTACTTGTATGACCATCATCAAGATACTTAACCATTATTGAGTCACAGTTTTATAAAATGAGAAGATTGGATCTGATAACCTCAAGGGTTCCTTATAGCTGTTACTCTATGATCTTGTGACTGAGAACATGGGAAAATAATATCCTTCATTGTTAGTGCCAAATGCCTATTTGGACAAACATATTTCCTCATGTTTTAATAAGTAAACTTGATAGCCATACTATACTGAATTGAGAAGGAACAGAGTTCTGTCCTGAAGAGAAACTCAGTGATGAAGGAAAATTGGGAATAGGGGTTTAACTGCTGGAGTTTACCCATCATTATTCTAAAATCAAGCTTTTTACAGCCTCCCCTATCCCTATAATCTACTAGTTATTAATACTTGTCAGTTCTGCCTTGAAAATATTTCTTCCATCTATTCTTCTCTCTCTACCTCTGCAACTACTACCCAAGTTCAGAAAGTCATTCTCTTGTCTGCTTTACTGAAATAACATGCTAATATGTTTTCTTCTCTCCTCTATCCATTCCCATGCATTTCCCCCAAAGCTGCCAAAATAAAATCCCCATAGCCCAGGTTTAATCATGTCACTCCCTTATTCCAACACCACCAGTGGCTCGCCATTGTCTATTTTGAAGTAGAAAAACAAAGTAAAGCAAAAACCTTTCACATTTGCTTGGAAAGAGAATTTTCTAACCCATTTATTAGTTTCTAGAAAGTATTGATGGACACTTGTAATTTACTTTCTGAATTTTTGCATAATTAGTAGAGGGATTAGAAGAAATGAATATCATGGTTTACAAAGAGTATCCCATTATGGACTTTTTCCCATTTATTTCTATGTATCTTTCTGATATATCTTTTTTTCCCTATCCCTTTCAACAATTTTGACCAAGCATTTAAGCACACACCTAGGACTAAGCCTTTGAGACACTATCACTAAACAAGTCATTATTTGCAAAAAACAATGAAGCTTGTGCACTCACTAAAATTATTAACTATATATATATATATATATATATATATATATATATATATATATATATATATATAAAGTTGTGAGGAATGAAGGGTTTTGTACTGTTTATTTCATTCCAAAATAATATTTTCTTTCTATCATGTTAATTTCTATTTTTAAAGTTTTATGGGCTACGACTAGATGTATAATTTTATCAGGCTTAGAACATTTTGTTAAAGAGTTTCTTCAAACAATGAATATGAACTCCATCTCTACAATGTAAGACTTGT
Source organism: Pseudochirops cupreus (assembly GCA_028627135.1). Lineage (NCBI taxonomy): Eukaryota > Metazoa > Chordata > Mammalia > Diprotodontia > Pseudocheiridae > Pseudochirops > Pseudochirops cupreus. The sequence continues at coordinate 521,251,732 of CM053581.1, read as the reverse complement.
TTATTAAGTTCTCCAAATTAAAGGATTAGAGAGCTTGGAATATGACATTGTAGAAGGCAAAGAATCTAAAAGTACAATCAGGAGTGACCTACACAGCCAAACAGTGAAATCTTTCAGGGAAAAAAAAATGGATATTCAATGAAATAAAGGACTTTCAAACATTCCTGATCAAAAGACCAGACCTGAATAGAAAAATTGACAAATACAAAACTCAAGAGAAGCACACAGAAGTAAACATTACAGATAAATCATAAGGAATTAATAAGGTTACATTTTTATTTATATAGGAAGAAGATGTATGCAACTCCTAAGACCTTTATCTTTATTAAAGCAGTTAGAAGGAGTCTACATAGAGAAAGGGTGCACTTGTGAGTTTATTGCATTGAGATGATCTCAACAAAATGAAAAGTGATGTAGTGAGGGAGGGCACAATGAATAGGAAAAATGGAGAACAGTATCTCACAAAAAAGAGGTATACAAGAAAGTATTATTAAAGTGAAGGAAGTAGGAGGGGAAGGGAAAACATGGGAGTGATAAAAAGGAGGGCAGACTTAGGGAGGCAGTGGTCAGAAGCAAGATTTGTATTTGAGGAGAGACAGGGGGGAGAGAGAGAGAGAGAGAGAGAGAGAGAGAGAGAGAGAGAGAGAGAGAGAGAGAGAAAAGCATGAATAAAAGAAAATAGGATTGAGGAAAATACACAGTAATCATAAATGGGATGAATTTACACATAAAGTGGAAGTAGATAGTAGAATTGATTAGAAATTGGTACCAGCAATACATTGTTAAAAAGAGATGTATTTGAAACAGAAAGACACACACAGTTAAAATAAAGGGCTAAAACACGATCTATTATGCTTCAGCTGAAGTAAAAAAGATGGGTAGCAATCATGATCTTAGACAAAGCAGAAGGAAAAAATAGACCTAATTGATAGAGATAATCAAAGAAACTGCATTTTATTAAAAGGTATCATATACAATGAGGTAATTCTTTTTTTTTATTATAGCAACTTTCTCTGGTGAAGGCCTCATTTCTCAAATATGTAAATAACTGAGTAAAATACATAAAAATAAGAGCCATTCCCCAATTGATAATTGATTAGTACTTAGGATATATGAACAGGCAGCTTTCAGAAGATATCAAAGTTGCCTATAGTCATACTAAGAAATGTTCTAAATTACTATTATTTGGGGAAATGCAAATTAGAACAGCTCTCAGTAGTTCCACGTACTTATCAGATCTGAAAAATGCTCTAGGGGATGTGGGAAAAATGGGTATGTTAATGAATTGTTGGTGGAGTTCTGAACTGGCCCAACAATACTGAGGAAAGGTTTCAAACTGTGTTGAAGAGATTGTAGGGCAGTATGTGCCCTTCAACTCAGTAATGCCATTGCTGCTTCTGTATCCCAAAGAGAGAAAAGAAAAGATAAAGGACTGGTGTGTATGAAAATATTTACAGTGTCTCTTTTTGTGGCATCAATAATTGGAAATGAGTAGATGGCATCAGTTGAAGTATAGACGAACAAGTTGTGGTACATGATTTTGTTGAAATATGATTGTGCTCTGTTAAATGAGGGGGATGTCTCAGGAAAGAAGAAACATAAGACCTTTGTATGAACTGATCAAAAATGAGATAAACAGGATCAGATGATCATTGTACACAATAATAGCCATATTGTAATGATGAGTGACTGTGGAAAATTTAGTTACTCATAGGTGTAATGATCAAGGCAAGTCTGAAAGATTGTAGATGAAGTACACTATTCACCTTCAGAAAGAAAATTGGTGACTCCAAATGCGAAATGAAGTATTATTTTCTAATTTCATTTTTCTTGCTTTCATGACATGGCTAATATGAAAGTATGTTTTTGCATGATTTCACATGTATAAATGATATCATATTGCTTGCTTTCTCAAGTGGACAGGGGAGAGCCTAGAGGGACAGAGATCATTTGGAACTCAAAAAATGTTAAAAACAAATAACATATTTTTTAAAATAAAATAAAAACAATAAAGAAAGCAGTAACTGTTCATTTTTTTTGTCTTTGTATCCCTAGGTTTTAGAATAGTGCCTTGGACATAGAAAGTGCTTAATACATGTTTGTTGAATTACTTCCTAAATGTCACGGAACTCCTTATGGTTCTTGGGGGAAGCTCTACAGGGGTTAGAGTCAGAGTAAATCACAGTAAAACCTTCTGCTTCTACTCCAACACTCCCCACTGAGGGTGTAGCTCCTCTGGAGATGCGCTAAAGATATGTGGGAGCAGCCCTCTGTAGGCCATAGGTATTCCGTTTCTAGGCTAACTGCTGCTTCTGGGCAAAGGAAATCACTCTACAGGTGTATTAGAGAGAGGCAAAGATGAGGTCATTCCCCTTGTTATCACTGCATCTTCTGTGTGGGAATAGTATTCAATATTCTTGTCTATACCTTGGAAGCCATATATTTATAGCACATAGATGTTTACCCAAGAGATACATTGATCTCTGAGCGTGTGCTGCATATGATCTGTCTTTGAATAGTACTTAATATTAATTAATGGATGGAACTCTTCCACTTGAGAGAGAGTTGACTTTTTAGTACTAGTGTTATGCTGTGGTGGGGAGATGTGTGATGTAGTGGATGAAAATGATTGATTTAGAGTTCAGAAGACTTGGTTCAAAATGTTGTCTTTGGCACATGGTACTTATGTGATGATAGACAAATCATTTAACCTCTCTGGCCCTCAGTTTCCTCATCTGTAAAATGGGCATGATAATACTTTCAGAATTCTCTTTACTGGGCAGTTGTGTAGCTCAAATAAAATATATGTTAACTGTTTTGCAAATGTAGTGCCCTTTGTAAATTCTACTTTCATTTTGTTTTTTCATAGTAACACCTCTCTCTCCCAGACAACTAGGAATTAAGCCATGTTTTCCAGGCCCAGGGGAAAAAAAAAAGCCTGGAAAAAATAGGCATGAACTTTCTATTACATAGATGGGTTATGAGAGATGGGAAGAAGCAGAGGGAGAACAGAAAGGGAGTTTTGTGAATATTTGGTGCTTTTTTGAGAATACATTGTCTTAAGGGGTAGAGAAAGGAAAGCAACTGAGAAGAACAATTCCTTGTGGGTGATTTGACCCCTAGTTGAGATGACCAAGAAATTGGGAGGAAGCTCTTACCCCAGTCAACACCATGTGTTCCCCTGGGCCAGGACATTGGTTTTTTGGGCATCCTCTTTGCTTTGTAACCCCTTTTTAAACTCTCCAAAAGCATGTGACTGCAATTCTATATAGATCTGACTTTGACTATGTTTTTCTACATACTTTCTCAATATTAATTGGCTTCATTTCAAAATTGTACATCATCAATTTTTAGTTTTCTTGCCATAGTTTATTGCCTCTAGCCAATTGGAAGTAAGACTACATTTTCTATTTTCAAGTCTCTGAACTGCTGGAAAGTTTCCATCTCTGAACTCTCATTCTCACTTTGTCCCATGTCCCCCAAAGAGCTGATCTAAATTAAAACTTTCCATGGTCTGCAGAAACAACTCTGCTTGGATCACCTCTCTAGGGCAAAGATAAGGAGAGAATGAACCCTGTTGTGTTCCAGTTAACTCACATATAAAGCACAAATAATAATAATTAAAACTCTCTCCAGAGATAAAGGAGATATATTTGTGCAGTGTAATAAAGGATCAGGTACATTTTCAGAAGCTCAAATTTTTACCTGCCTTTTTGAAGACTTTAATAAAGTATGATATACAGTCATAACCACATTGAGTCTGATGATCTCTTCTAAGGAAAGAGAATAAACAACTAAAAGTTTCTATGTTCATTTTTCAAACATTTAGCATTCATGCTTCTTAATTATGTGATATTATATATGAGTATATTTGTAAGATTCTCTGTACCTGTGCCATGAAGTCATGTCTGATGCTATTCCCCACTCCCTTCCACCCTCCCCTCCCATACCAGATATGTACCTCTGTCTTACTCTACCAGATGAAATCTTTTCCTCCTTTATTCACTAGACCACTTCTTATGAGATATACCATAGTCTATCTTGTGATATAATTATATTTGTATGTTCTTTATTCTACCTACTAGCATATGTGCTCTTTGAGGTCAGATTTTATGTTTTACTCCTCTGTATATTTCCATCACATATAAGAATATTTATGTATTATCAACATTTCAATTACACAATGGATTGAGTTCTAGGACTGGCATTAGAAAGATCTGTGTTCAAATTTGATTTCAGATACTTACTCTTTTCCCTGTACAAGTCTCCTAACTGGTCCTTGCTTCAGTCTCATCATCTGTAAATGAGAAAGTCTAAGTCCAAATTACCTTAGATATTTACTGTGTCACCTAATCAAGCGACCACTTCTTGACTGAGTTTCCTCATATGTAAAATGAAGATAATAATAGTGTCTCCCTCCCATGGTTGTAGTGAGGATGGAATGAAATAATATTTGTAAAGATCTTTGCAAACCTGAGGACTCTATAGAAATGCTAGCTATCACTACTTTATTAATTTTAGAGATAATAAATTGTGTTTTGAATAGAATTGCAGGAACCAAAATCTTGAACAGAATCATAGGAACCAAGATTTCTCATCAAGTTTCCATTGAATTAGCCAAATATTTATTAAGTGCGGCTACTACATGTAGAAAGAGGCTGTGAGGGATAAAAGAATCTTAGTTAAGATAAGATCCTTGACCTTATATTCTGATAGGTACATATGACACATAAACAGTCAATTATAATATCCAAATGCTATGTGAAACATGAAAGAAAGAACTGCAAAAAAAGAAAGAAATATTGCTTTGTGAGATGTTTGTGGAGAAAATTGTTATGAGGGAATCAGGAAGAATCCCAAGGAGAGTGATAGAGGGTGACTGTTGCATGATGTGTATGAAAGGGAAGGGAAATAAAGTAGAGAAGCATACCATGGTGCAAGATTGTGTGTGCAGCTGTTTGGGAAGCAATAAGTATTTTTTTTGGCAGAGGAGTTGAGGTCTCCCCTCTGACATTTACTGGCCTTGTGATCCTGTCCAATTTATTTACCCTATCAGTGCTCAAAGAAACGCTTTAAAATTACCAACTGTGTCAAATATGTTGGCTTTTATGAGAAGGAGGACTTTCCTTACCCAGGAGTTTCTTCCCCTGATGAAATCACAAGTCCAGTTCCTATTCCTACTATTATTGAAAACAATCTTAAAGTAGACATGTTCTAAGGAAAAAAAATTGGTTTGGGGTCAGGAGTGATTTGAGTCTTGGTTTCTTTAATGTGAACAATAACACTGGTGGTAGCTAGTTCATACAGTAGCTATGTGGTACAGTGGACAGAATGCCAGGCCTGGAGTCAGGAAGATTCATCTTCCTAAATTTAAATCTGGTCTCAGACACTTACTAGCTGTGTGCCCCTGGGCAGCAAATCACTTAACCTTGTTTATCTCAGTTTCCTCATTGGAAAAATGAGCTGGAGAAGGAAATGGCGAACCACTCCAGTATTTTTGCCAAAAAAACCCCAACTGGGGTCACGAATTGTCAAACACAACTGAAAAATGACTGAAGAACAAGTGAACAACTTAAGTCAGGGGCCTTATTTTGAGCCTTAAATGAGATAATGCATGTATAAAGGAACTTCTAAAATTTAGAGCAACTGTATGCATTCCAGCTATGGTTCTTACTATAAACTGTGGTCCTTGCTTCAATTAATAATAGGGAACAAACAATCTAGATTTACTTCCCTGGACAGTTCAATATCCATTGCTGGTAGTCAGGATTTTATGCTATACCATTCCATAGAACTATTAAATATTCATATGGATCCCATCCAAGGTTGTGAAAATGACTTTTATATGGCTTCTGTCCTTTTCTGGACATACCTGCAAAGCTCTCTTCTAATTATCCTATGTCCCTACATAATAAACAACACGCTCCTAATTATTATTCTCTAGTAGTAAATAAAGTTTCATATGAATCTCTGAGTATCATCTAAGGCTCAAAGGTTCCTTTCAGCTCTCCTTCTTGCACATCCCTTTTCCAAGGGCCCTGAGATGAGTACTCTTCACAGATTTCCTGGGATGTTATAAGGTCTTCATGAGAGATGAGGAAATTGTATGTTTCTGTGTGGCCTTCTTTACATATTGTCTCCTTTTTTCTGACTTTTAGAAGTCATATATAGGTTACATGCCCCACTCCTGATAGTTTTCTATGGCACAACCCATCATTAAATTTTTATTGTCTATTATTGTGTCAGGCACTGTGCCAGTCATTACAAGTGCATATAACACAACTATCCTAAATCACAAGAATATACATTCTAGTAGGGAAAACTTTAAGCAAATATATAAATTAGTAAAGCCTAAATAGAAAGCAAATAAATCCAAATATATGCAAGGTGATTTGTCAGGAAGGGAACTAGCTGTTGGAGGGAATCTCGAAAGATTTCAAGCAAGAGATGTTGCTCAAGTCGAGTCTTAAAGAGAAGGACTCTAGGAGGCAGAGGTAAGGAAAAAATGCATTCTGCACAAATGGGATGGAGTATGAATGTCAGATGTGAGAAATAGTAGAGGCCATTTTCACTGGATGGCAGTGCAGGAGGTGGAAGCATGTCTAACTATATTAGAAAGAAATGCTGGAATCAAGTTATGTAGGGGTTTAAAAGTTAAACTGAGAACTTGATATTTTATCCTAGAAGCAATAGGAAGCCATTAGAATTGATTGAATAGGGAAGTCACATGGTCAGATCTGGGTATAAGCAAAATTACTTTGATGGCAGTGTGGCAGATAGACTGGAATGGTGAGGCAGTTGAGGAAAGGAGACCTATTAATAGGTTGTTGCAATATTATATAGATAGATGATACAGGCTTCCATTAAGGTGGTAATTGAGTGAGTGGAGAGAAAGAGTTGATTTCCTGTTTGCTATCCTTCCCCTGGTGCTTTCAGTGAAAAAATCTGAGGAGAGAGAAGTAAATTTCACTCTTAGTTCCAATGCTGCCATTATCTAGAATCACAGACATAGAACAACAAAATAAATAACAAAAAAATTGCCCAAGAGGGTAGGTACACCCATTTCATCAGGGCACCCCTGGGTACTGGACCAATTAGGTAATCCACCACTGCTTTTCACCTTTTACTGATGGCGAACTTACATACACTTTCTTTAAATTCAGTTATTTAAAAATGTTTCCTTTTTTTTGGATGTCTTGCACGCAGCATGTATAATGAGAATTTTAGAGCTAGAAGGAAACTTGGACATTATGTAATCAGAAGTGATTTTGTTCAAGATTGTATAGACAGTAACCAACAGAATCAGGATTCAAACCCTAATAGTAGAGCTGCAAGCTCCATGACTATTTATTCTGTGATACCATACTTCCTCCTTCTGAATATCCGTCTGAGGGTTTTCTCTGATTCTGTCATTCTGATGTTATGTATGCAACAGTAATGTGGTATGTAGGGACAATTCGGGATCTGTGATAACTGTTTTCCAACAGAGTTTGATAGGCAAAGCCTTCATGTACTGATAATATTGTAGTCTACCCTTTTCCCCAAGGGTAATGATAGTCCAGGTTCTTCAAAATTTCCTCTGAATTCCCAGCTTATCTTTCTCACCTGAAGGAGTTAATTCACTTTTTCTCAGAAACAAGTATTCTGGAAACATTATTTTTCATGCTTACAGCAGCTCTACATTTACTCGTGGCTCTATTTATGAAGTTTAATTAATTCTTTAATCCCACCGCTGCTTTTGTTTCACTAGTTAATATCTTGAACAGTTTTTAAATGGCTGTAAAATGTACTCTGAGAGCTTTTGTTGACATGCTTAAGTGCCTCTTCTAAGCTGTCTTACATGCTCCTGACAAATTGGGAACATTATTAGAGTAGGAAGTGTAAATAATAACTTTTTTGAGAACCAAAAGCATTTTAAAAATTAGCTTCAAAATTTTCATTGTACCTCTGTGAAGCAGGAATGAGGGCTACTGATATAATCACAATTATACTTGTGAAAATATCTCCTGAACAGAGAGAGTGACTAAATATCATCCAGTAGGAGGAAGTTTTTGAAAAAGGAGCGAGAAATCCATTACTTGATAAAAATTGTTAGGAAAGCTAGAAAGCAGTATGGCAGAAATTGTACAAAGACCAGTATCTTAAACCATGTATGAAGATAAGTTCAAAATGGATATATGAACTAGGTATAAAAGGAGATATCAGAAGACTAGAAGAACATGGAATATATTCCACATCACATTCATACATTGGAGAACAATTTATGAATATGCAAGAGATAGCAAAGTTAGGTGTAAAATGACTAATCTTGTAAAAAGTTTTTATATAAATAAAATCAATGCAGCCAAAATTAGTAGGAAAGCAGAAAACTAGGAAAAAGTTTCAAAGACAATCTCTCATTTCTCAAACATGTAAAGAATATTGTCAAATTTATAAGAATACAAGTCATTTCTCAATTGATAGTCAAAAAATATGAAGTCTTTTAATGATTAAATCAAAATAATTATAGTCATATGAAAAATACTCTAAATTATTATTGATGAGAGAAATGCAAATTAAAACAACTCTGAGATATCTTTCACTTATCAGATTGGCTTAAATGATGGATGCCTTTCATTTGGGGAAAGGCCAAAGAAGAGGTATATGATTATTTATGGAATACTACTGTGCTATAAGAAATGATCAGATTGTTGATTTTAGGAAAAAAAAAAACATGAGAAAACTTGAACCTATGAAGGAAGATGATATCTACTTCCAGAGAAAGAACTGATAAGTCAAAGTATGTATATATGTATAGTGTGGTTTTATACACACACCCCTACATACACATTTATATATGTGTGTGTGTATATATATATGTATATATATATATATATGTGTGTGTGTATGTATATATATATATGTACACACACATATATATACATGCATACCTATATGTATATGTGTATATATATGTGTGTGTATATTATATTTTATATATTTATGTTTAATTGTAGCCTTCTTCAGGACAAAGTGAAGAAGGAGGAAGAAAAAAGGGCATAATAGAAAACAAGAAAAAACTTAGAAGCATGGAAAAGCAGGGTAATTTTGAAAACCATTTGTAGCATTTATTACATAGTTTTTCAAAAAAAGTAAACTGGGGCAGAGCCAAGATGATAGAGTGAAAGAAGGAATTTGCTTGAGCTCATCCCCCCCCCTTAACTCCAATACCTGTAAAAAATTACTCTAAACAAATTTTAGAGCTACAGAGCCCACAAAATGACATAATATAACAATTTTCCTCCAGAAGGTAGCCTGGCAGGCTGACAGGAAGGGTTTATTGCACTGGACTGGAAGCAGAGCACAGTCTCATGTAGGCTACACTGTCACAGAATGGTGGCACAGACTGTGCCAGAACAGACCTTTGGAGAATTAATCACTGGTAGCCATAGCTGTTTACAGACTTCTCAACCCACATGTGTCAAAGAGAAAGTAAAAGGTAAGTGGGGAACCTCTGTTGGACCTGGGTGAGAGAAGAGTACAATTCAGCCCCTGCCCTTGGGGCAGTTGAGGTGGCATCTCTAGCTGTAGCCAGACCAGCAGCAACAGCAGTAGAGGCTACTTCCAGAGTGCCAGACACACAGATGGTGGGGGGAACAAGCAGTTGATCAGAGGGCAATTGCAGGAATCTCTTTTGCTGACACTGAGGCAGTACTCTGTTGCTTTGCCCTGTTTAGATTTGGGTCGCAGTCTTGGGTGGTGGTCCTGGGGTGAGGAGAAACACTGATGGGGTGGAGCTTGTGGCAACTGTGGAGAGGAAATCCTTCTCACAATTCTGAGGTAGATGTCTAGAAGTAGTTCAGGTAACAGCTGCACAAACCCCCAGAAATTTGGGGCACAACACTCTCCACTCTAGGATCAGAGTTCTACCATGGCAAAGAGCTCAAAAGTCAAGTAATTAGCTAGGAAAATTAGCAAACAGAGGGAAAGAAGTCAGACCAAGGAATCTTTTTTGGTAACAAAGATCAAAACATAGAAGCAGAAGAAGACAAAGTCAAAACTCCTGCATCAAAAGCTTCCAAGAAAAATATGAATTGGTTGGAGGCCATGGAGGAACTCAAAAAGGAGTCTGAAAATCAAGTAAGAGGAAGAAAGCCCCAGACACCCACCAGGCAGGCCCGGAGACCAGCGGCCCACTGAGAGGTTGTTGGATATGGCCTGCTTACCCACGAACCACAAGGGCCACTCCTAGGCATATCACCACAGAGTGGGACAAACTGAGCTGGGTAAGAAAGAAAGGGAGGGCTCACAGCAGGGGCAGCAGCTACTCACTGGTACTAGTCATTCACAGCCTGGAAATTTAAAAAGCCCCTAGCTGAAGCTCCAGGGACCAAGATGACAGACTGAACCTCAGTAGCTCCAATCCCCGACCCCCACCCCAAAGCCAAAAACACAGTAATTATTGCCCCAGAGGAAAATTTTAAGCAGTAAAGGCTTAGGAACCCTGGGAAGGGCATGAACAAGGTCCTGCCTCAAAATGGAAAGAAAGCAGGGGACAAAGACAAAGACAAAGACTCTGGAATCCTATTATGGTGAGAGGGAGGAGTCAAACTCAGAAGGAGAGAGTACTGACTCCACACCCACAGCTGAAGCCTTAACAGGGACTATGACCTGGTCTCAGGCACAGAAAGCATTCCTAGTTGAGCTCAAAAAGAACTTTGAAATCCAGCTTAGAGAGGTACAAGATAAAATCAACACCTCCTATCAAAACAAAATTATGAAATTAGAAAAACATTACAATGAAGAGAACAGCTCCTCAAAAAGTAAAATGTGTGAACTAAAAATGAAATCTGAGCATATGGAAAAGGAGCTTCAAAAACTAACTGAGGAGAATAATTCACTAAAAACTAGAATCAATCAAGTTGAAGCCAATGACTCTATGAGGAACCAAGAATGAGTCAAACAAAACATCAAGACTGAAAAATTAGAACAAGAGGTAAAATGTCTTAATGGAAAAATAACTGATCTGGAAAACAGGTCCAGGAGAGACAATCTGAGAATCATTGGTCTACCAGAAATTCACAATGAAAAAATGAGCCTGGACAATTTCTTCCAAGAGCTCATCGAGAAAAACTGCCCTGAGATCCTAGAACCAGAGGGTAAAATAGAAATCAAGAGAATCCACCAGCCACCTCCTGAAAGAGATCCCAAACTGAAAAATCCGCCAAACATTGTGGCCAAACTCCAGAACTATCAGGTAAAGGAGAAAATACTACAAGCAGCCAGAAAGAAACAATTCAGAGATCGCAGAACCACAGTGAGCATCACACAGGATCTGGTAGCCTCAACATTGAAAGACTGGAGAAAGTGGAATATGATTTTTCACAAGGAAAAAGACCTCTGGCTACAACCAAGGATCACCTATCCAGCAAGACTGAGCATAATCTACCAGGCAAGGAAATGGTCATTCAGTGACATAACAGAATTCCAGACCTTCCTGATGAAAGAGCCAGAGCTAAATTTGAAAATTCAACCTCCAACTACAAGACCCAGGAGAGATACAGAAAGGTAAATAAGGAAAAAAAAACATGCACACACATAACTTATTATTTAACAAGAGCAAACTATTGACATCCCTATATGGGAAGCCGATACCTGTTAATATCATGAACTCTATACCTATGGCAACAACTAAAAAGTATATAGACAAACAGTATAAACTATGCAAAATGATGATTAAAATCCTTATTAATGGACTGTAATGGAAGAAGAGGAAAGAATGAAGCAGAAAAGGGTAAATTATGCTATACAAAGAGACATAAAAACAATATAGAAGAGGAAAAGAAGGGAGGAAGATGAGAACTATATGAGCTTTTCCCTCACTGGTTCTGGTGCAAGGGGGGAATAACACAATGGGTTAAAGACAAGACTCTATCAAGAAGAGACGTAAAACTTAAGATAGAGGGAAAGAGGGGAGGGAGAGGAGCACTGCATGAGATCTATTCTCTCATCAGTCTTGGTCTGAGGAAGAAATAACATACAACATTCAGTATAACAATCGATCATATCCCACAGGCAGTAGGAGGGGGGAAGGGCCAACAAAGGGAGGGGAGGTTAGAAGGGAGGGAAGAAGTAGTAAGGGAGAAGAGTAGGAAAAGGGAGGGGGCAGATAAGAAGGGAATACTGAGGGAGGCAGTGGTCAAAAGGAAAAGTCTTAAGAAGGGGAAGGGAGAAGGGAAAAAACAAAAGCATATATAGGGGAGGAAATAGGATAGAGGGAAAGACACAGATAGTAATCATAACTGTGAATGTGAATGGGATGAACTCTCCCATAAAATGGAGGCAGATAGCATAATAGATTAGAAACCATACTCTTATGATATGCTGTTTACAAGAAACACATCTGAAACAGAAGGATCCACACAGGGTAAAGGTAAAAGGCTGGAGTAAAATATATCATGCCACAGCTAAAGTAAAAAAAGCAGGGGTAGCAATCCTTATCGCAGATAAAGCAAAAGCCAAAATAGATCTAATTAAAAGAGATAAGGGAGGAAATTATATCCTGCTAAAAGGCACCATAAAAAATGAGGCAATATCATTACTAAACATTTATGCACCAAATGGTACAGCATCTACATTCCTAAAGGAGAAATTAAGGATGCTAGAGGAAGAAATTGATAGCAAATCTATACTAGTGGGGAACTTTAATCTCTCCCTCTCTTAGATCAATAAATCTAACCTCAAATAAACAAGAAAGAAGTAAAGGAGGTAATTAGATTCCTAGAGAAGATAGATATGGTAGACCTCTGGAGAAAATTGAATGGGGATAAAAGGGAATATACCTTCTTCTCAGTGGTACATGGCACATACACAAAAATTAACCATGTACTAGGCCATAAAAACCTCACAATTTAGTGCAGAAAGGCAGAAATATTGAATGCATCCTTCTCAGATCATGATGCAATAAAAATTATATGTAATAAAGGGCCATGTAAGGATAGACAAAAAACTAGTTGGAAACTAAGTAACTTAATCCTAAAGAATGAGTTAGTCAAACAAGAAATTATAGAAACAATCAGCAACTTCATTCAAGAGAATGACAATAATGAGTCAACATACCAAAATTTGTGGGATGCAGCAAAGGCAGTTCTTAGGGGAAGTTTTATACCCCTGAATGCATACATGAATAAATTAGAGAAAATGGAGATCAACAACTTTGGGCAAGCAATTGAAAAAGCTATAAAAAGAACAAACTGAAAATCCCCAATTAAATACTAAATTAGAAATAATAAGAATGAAAGGAGAGATTAATAAAATTGAATTCAAGAAAACTATTGAATTAATAAATAAAACTAAGAGTTGGTATTATGAAAAAGCCAACAAAATTGATAGACCTTTAGCCAATATGATAAAAAAAGAAAGAAGAAAAAATAGAAATTATGAATATCAAAAATGAAAAGGGTGAATCTACCTCCAATGAAAAAAGAATTAAAACAATTATTCGGACTTATTTTGCCCAATTGTATGCACATAAATTTGACAATCTTAGTGAAATGGATGAATATTTACAAAAATACAAGTTGCCTAGACTAACTGAAGAGGAAGTAAACTAATTAAATAACCCCATCTCAGAAAAAGAAATTAAACAAGCCATCAATTAACTCCCTAGGAA
>CM053581.1:521214554-521237581 GCA_028627135.1 Pseudochirops cupreus | reverse complement strand
CCCTGCCTTCCTCTCTCCAAAAAGCAAAAAAAAAGAAAAAAGAATTAAATGATCTACATATTACCCTCAACTAGTTTTGGAAATCTTTCAGTCCTAAGGTTGGTTGGATCTAGGCTGATAATATTTAGGACACCTTAATTCTACTTTCTAAAACTAATTCTCCAATGTAATCCTAATGTGTTATCTCACCAGATTCAACTTATTTCCACATTCAAAAATCTCTCTCCTACATTTAATTTCTTAGCAAGTTCTAAATTATGTGATACCACTCTCCACTCATCTCTGCTGTAGGACTAAGAGTTATAATCTGGGACCATAAATTTAACAACCTAGTACCCCACCACTTAGCACCCCTCTTTCTGATCTTATTCCACTTTATAATTCCTTGCCCTCCCCAAAATATAAATATATATGATTCAGTGATACCAGCCTCCTTGCTATTAATTGAACATGCCACTCCATCTCTCAACTATGGGCATATTTGCTGACTATTTCCCATGACTGGAATGCTCTCCTTCCTAATCTCTGACTTCCTTTAAGTCACACCTTCTAGAGCAGTGGTTCTCAACCTTTCTAATGTGGCAACCCTTTAATACTCATACGTGAATGTACCTGCATGTGGGCGGACCCACCTGTAGACAAATCGAGGAGCAGTGTCTTGGTTCCTAAGACCACTGGAATTATCTGTTTTCTGATGGTCTTGGGTGACCACTGTGACCCCTGTGGAAGGGTTGTGTGAACCCCGAAGGGGTTGTGACCCACAGGTTGAGAACAATTGTTCTAGAGTAAGCCTTTCCTATTCCCTCTTCCATCAGTTGATCATTTCCTATTTATCCTGTATATAACTTGTTTGGCATAATTTGCATGTCTCCCCAATTAGATTGTGAGCTCCTTGAGGACAAGGAGGATATATTGTCTGTCTTTGTACTTCAACCCTTAATATAGTGCCTAGCACATAGCAGGCACTTGATAAAATGTTTACTGACTCATTGACCAATGAATATTTCCAGCATTTTCTGAACCAACAGCCTTTCTTATCTACTTCCCTATATTCTCCATTTGTGGATTCATGGATCAAATCACCTCTCTAGGGCTTTGACATCCTAGGATAAAGATTCACAATAAAGAAATAAGTATTTTGTCATATACTAGTAGAAGACAATCCTCTCCCTATTTCTCCCCATATCAAAATCACGTAAATATTCAACCACCAGGAGAGTATTATATTTCCCTGTCCACTTTCAAAAAAGCATTCAGCAAGAGGAATGAGGCTGCTGAATTAATCTAAAGTCATAATTCCTTGAAAAGAATGTCAACCAAGAATTAACCTGATAATGTTTCTCCCCCTCCTTAGCCCCCCACTTAACTTTAGTTAAACATTTATACTCTAAAATTGCAGGTTGGAAGGCAGGAATTCACATACTCCTTAATTTTATTTTCACTTCTCCAGGACAGTAAAAAGACTACCAAGAAGTGAAAAATGTATGATATAATAAAATTTTAGTGCTTTTGGAGTCAGAAAACCTGGGTTTGAGTCCTTGCTCAACAATTTAATACCTATGTGACCTCAGACAAGTGTCTTAACCTTTTTGAGCTGAAATTTCCTCACCTCTAAAATTATAGAGCTGGAATAGATGAAATCTAAAGCCCAACTTTCTTTGAATCCTATTAGAAGATTTACTGACTGATTTTTCTCTAGATAATTCTTGCATCCAGGGGTAAGGCATTTGGAATGAAAGCAAGCCTCTTTTTCAGAACTTTAAAAAGAAAAGTAATTTTATCTTTGAAACCTACAAGTCAATTTTCCAACTGACTTGATCTATATGGCCTTTATAGTCAGAGAAGAGGTGCTGGGAATAAGGATGGATACAATTTTAGGAGCTTAATTACTGCCAATAGAATGTGTTCCTTGAAAGCAGGAATTTTATTTCTATTGTTTATTATAGCCCTGGCTTAGGCACTTGGTAAATACTTGTTGAATTAAATGACAAGATGATGCTTTCACTCTTCCTCTCTTTTTTTCTTCCCTTTTTAAATCTTTTTTCTTTCTTTCTTTCTTTTTTGCTTTTTGGAGGTGGGAGGGCAGGGCAATTGGGGGTAAGTGACTTACCCAAGGTCACAGGGCTAGTAAATGTTAAGTGTCTGAGGTCGGATTTGAACTCAGGTCCTCCTGACTCCAGGGTGGGTACTCTATTCACTGTGCCACCTACCCACCCCTAATTTTATTTCTTAGAAGATATATGTTAGATGATGAAGTGATTGTGATAGGTACAGGGATGGGGAATAGGACAAGGAAACTTAAAGTACTGTAGAGCAAAAAGAACGAAAATAAATGAAGTTCACCCCCCTCCACCACCACCTCATCAAATCACTTCTCTCAAGCATGAGTTATCATCTTAATCTTTTAATCCACTAACTGTGTGAGCAAGGGCAAATCATGTAACTACTTACAGCCTCATCTCTCTCAACTGGAAAAAAAAAGTCTTTTGTTCACAGGGTTGTTTTAAGGCTCAACTGAGATCATCTGTGTTAAATGCTATGTCAACACCAGCCACTATTATCTCTTCAACATCTCATTTCCAGTTATTAAACTCTCCCTACAGTGAGATTTCCCTATATACTTTTCTACCAATACTCCCGAGGACTTCTCTGCCCCACAGAGGCCCTCTGTCTTTTAGTGACTTCTTCTGAAAGGAAGTATGTAAGGCACTGATATTAGTCACTGATATAGCTGCTTTCATCAAGTTGGCAGGAACCACTAACTTCAGAATATTTTCTAGGAAATTATTGCTTTGAAGGTAGGTGTCCCAATTACTCTCTTGGGAAACAAACAACCAATCGAATGTTTATGATGGGGACAGCAAGGCTACTAAAGAGCAAAACTTCTATCTTGCACTTTTAACTACAAGTTTAAATAAAGCAGGACAAAAATCCAGACTTTATTTTATTGAAAAAGATCCATCCCAACATTTTTTTGCTATGGGTTTGAGAATAAGAATTTTTATTTGTGTTCATAGAACACAACTTGAAGCTAGGAGTGACTTTAGGTATTGTATAATCCAATCCCTCCATTTTTCAAATGAAAATACTGAGATCCCATAGTAGTCAATGGTCATGTAAAGAGTTATTGTTTTAGCATGTTTATGTCCTATCTTAAGTTCTGGGAGACATATAGAAAAATATAACAGACCCTGCTCTCAAGGTTATCATATCCTATTTGGGGAGATAACATAGGAATCTTCAAATACTGGGAGGATAGCAATATATAAAGGAATACACACACATATGTATATATATATGTGTATACATGTATATATACATACACATATATACATATATGTATGTGTGTGTATATATCTGTATCTATCTATCTATCTATCTATCTATCTGTCTATCTATCTGATAATCCCATTGCATTTGGAAGATACACTGGAAAGGAGAAGACTGCAGAAAGCATGCTAGTTCTTCAAGCTTCTGTCTCTGGCTAGGTACAATACGTCCCCTGAGGAAAACTGTTAGGAAACAGTCTTGGAGTCTTTACAACAGCACTGGGAATCTACCACTTCTTTCTGAAGCTTAATAGCCTCATTCTCCTTGACCTCTCTGCAGCATTTACCACTGTTGTTCATTCATATGGGTGGTATGGACAGAAGGCATCCAGAATTGAAGACAGTACACAGATGATTTCTGAGTATGGCAAAATATAGCAGAATTATTAGATTCCTTTTTCTACTTTGTATGTATCTTGTATTCATTAAGCTATTTATGTGTACTATTAAAAGGATAGGGAATTCTTCCCTCTACCCCCTTTTTTTTCTTTTAAATCTACAGTCTTTAGCAACATACTTAGTATGTACTAAGCACTTAAATACTTATTTACTGGAAATTTTCCTTTTCCATAAAAGCTAGGATAGTTTATCATCTTTACCTTTAAAAGTTCTAGAAAATTTCTCACTAAATGATATTTTTAATATTTATTTTTCATAAACAATTCAATTTTTATTGTATATTAGGTAGTTTTATTGCATGCTATGTTAATATGAAGGACCTATGATTATACTGGTATAGGAATGTGATTCACCAAAACACACCACAATTTTTCTATCACCTGTTGTCTGGTAGAGTTGCCTATACCTCAGAAAGGTAACGTGACATGATTGTATTCACAAAGTAGTAAGTATTAATGGTAGAATTTGAATCCATATACTATCAAAATCAAGAAGCTCAATTCAATATTGAATTCAGTAACCTGGGGAATGATTGTATCTTCTAGATAAATTCTGGATGTTCTACTTGGTGTGAAGGAGAAAAACAAAAGAGGTAAGAAATTCATTTCACCTCCATTGTTAGAATTCAGTGTGACTTAATTTTAACAAAAGCACAAATTTTATTTCTTTTCCTTTATTTCTTTTCTTGCTGCCATGACATTACGTATCCTGTTATCCAACTTGCATTGCAGAGAAAACAAACATTAAAAAGTTTTCACACTTCACTGAAGAATAAAAGTGAACCTAAATTCTCACTCTCAAACACAAGGCTAAAATTTGAAACCTTCAAAAATCTTTTAAAAGTTTTTTTTATTATTTTCTTTTCCCTGTTTCTCTCTCATAATTTCACACATCTTCCACAAGCACTGGTTTCTTTGGAGAGAAAATAAAACAACGGAAAAATAACACAGCAGGATGTTACTTCGGGATGCTGAAGTAAGACTATCCAGTAATCTTAGGTAATTTATAAATATGTCTGGCACTAGAAGCTTCAGGAAAAAAAAGAAAGCATTGCTATCTAGTTGTTCAGATAACTGTTTCAGCTTTTCACTTGCCCCTTTTTGTGGTCACTGCTTCGAAATGGTCTGGGAAGAAAATCCAACCCCAATGAAGTTAAAAGATAGGTATTCACCTATTACACAATCTGCAATCCTTCCACTGGATGCTGCAATGTACCATCCCTAGATGCTGAAGCAGTATTCTAAAGTCTCCCTTCAGCTGCATTTATTTATGTACTGCTTCAGCCATTCATCAGCACAGGGAAGGTCACTAAATTCTGAAAAGCTAAAGGCACCCCATTTGTCAGAAAACTTTGTGGTTGGATGACTACCTTATTCATAAGCCCATTTATTTAAAGAGGATTTGGGTGGATTAAACTTTTCAAATCAAATATTTGACACTAAGCATGATGTCCCATTAAAAAGCAAAGATATTCAAGGTCAGAATATTGACAGTCATCATCTTGTGTATTCCTTTATTTAAGATGTTCCTGTCAGGTAGACATTACTCCGCCACCATCACTCAACAATATCTCTTACATTAATGTTCAGTACATCACAAAATCTTACCATGTCCAGTGCATTGTCACTGTTATCTAATGAAACCCAGGATGCCGTCCCACCTTTACAAATGATTTGAGTGCCTGGATTATAGTGTACATATCCATAATAGCATTTGTCATCGTCCTTTTACATTCACAGTTGGGGCCCTTCCAGTACTCTGACTTTTTAGTTCATTAACTCTCTTAATTCTCATAAGTTCCATCTTTCCTACTCATAGGAATGGAAAAACTGTAATATTCTCTTTTAAACTGGCTCATCTAAAAAATTCTGAACTCAAAATATCCCCTTTTTGAGTACAATCACTTGTCTACCTCTCCTACTATCTAGAGGCCAACAGATGGTATAGTTGATAAAGCACTGGACTTGTAGTCAGATATATGTGAATTCAGATTTCACCTCAGAAATTTACTAGTTATATAATCCCGCACAAATCACTCAAACTCTCCCGACCTCCTTTTCTTCATCTATAAAATGGGACAATAACAGTACCAAACCACACAGGATTGTGGTGAGGACAAAATGAGATAACACGTCAATGATTTTGCACTATATAAACACTGCATAAAGACTATTATTCTTGCCATCATGATCATTATCTCATTCATTCTAAACCAGCACTTTATCCTTCCCCAACATTATTTTGTTTTTAATTCAACATCCTCATTCCGACTTCACTTCCTTATTTTTAGAGTATTGACAACTGGAATTATTTTAACTAATTTTATATATATGTATATGTATGTATGTGTGTGCATATACATGTATGTGCTTATATACACATTTACATACATACATATGCACACATATGATTTATTTCTGCTTAGTTTGCAACATTCACTTCCATAAGTTTTAAATTTTCTCTGCCTCCTTTTCCTGTCCCTCCCCAAGATGGCATGAAATCTGATATAGGCTCTCCACATACATTCTATATTAAACGCATATTCACAATAGTCATGTTGCATAGAAGGATTATAATGAATGGGAGAAACTATAAGAAAGAAAAACAAAGCAAAACAAAAAAGAAAATAGTCTGCTTCGCTCTACATTGAGAATCCATAGTTCTTTCTCTGGATGTGGATGGCATTTTCAATCATGAGTCCTTTAGAATTGTTTTAGATCCTCACGTTTCTGAGAAGGGCTAAGTCTATCAAAACTATTCAGCACATATTGTGGCTGTAGCGGTTATAATGACTCTGTCTTCTCAAAACAAAGAGCAATTTTTAAATACCAGTATTCCCCTGCAGATACTATAAGGCTGTGATTGACAGAATGCTAAAGTCTCTTAAGAATTGCAATTGCAGGTCAAACAAAGCAATAATGGAACAAATGGGCGTGAGTATGTTGTAGCATATTGCACACAAGAATTAAAACAAAGGGACACCATCAAAGACAAGAAAGTGGATACATTATAGATCACACGTGAGGGGGTAACTGATTAAGTAAATAAGTTTGCCAT
Source organism: Pseudochirops cupreus (assembly GCA_028627135.1). Taxonomy (NCBI): domain Eukaryota; kingdom Metazoa; phylum Chordata; class Mammalia; order Diprotodontia; family Pseudocheiridae; genus Pseudochirops; species Pseudochirops cupreus. The sequence goes on along the minus strand of CM053581.1, from coordinate 521,230,796 downwards.
TGATATCTATACAGTATCAAGAATGTAATAATATAAGGACAGTCTAAAGATTGGGTAACTATCCCATAAAAGATCTACTGTAGGATATCAACAAGAGTAGTTTTTAATAAGAAGGCCTGCACTGGTTAGGGTTTGTACTTCTAGAGCAGTGGTTCTCAACCTTCCTAATGCTGTGACCCTTTAATACTCACATGTGGGCGTATCTGCATGTGGGCAGATCCACATGGAGACGGATAGAAGAGCAGTGTCTTGGTTCCTAACACCATCGGAAATATTTGTTTTCCGATGGTCTTAGGCGACCCCTGTAACCCCTGTGAAAGGGTGGTTTGACCCCCAAAAGGGGTCGCGACCCACAGGTTGAGAACTGCTGTTCTAGCAGGAATCCCTACATCCTTTCACCAGAACTTACACAAGCAGGCTTTTAATGAATATTTGCTGAACTGAATTCAACTAGACTTTGAATGGATGAAATTGGATTGATTAGTTCTTCTCTTAATCTCATAGTTATCGCTCCTACACTTTGGACTTTTCCTTATGATTTTGATTTATAGATTTACTTTTTTTACTTTAGTTAGAAGTGTAGTTCATTTTTATCAGTGTAGCCTTTTCAGCAATGCAGAGGAAATTCCATCATAACTTAGAAGACAAATTGTCATGAAATGCTATAGTCAAAAAGTTCATTCCATAGTAACTAGTCTTCCGGTGATGGGCCTATACAAAATTATCTAGATAAATCCTCCAATGACAAATGCATAATCTAACTCAGGGACTGTACATATGAAACTTGTTATCATCACAAATCGAGTATAATCTCTACAGAAGGAAAATGTTTCAGGCTTAGTTGCAATAGTTCCACCTTAGTTGATAAAGGCAGTGATTCCACTGCCTCTTAGCTCTTCTCCATCAATGAAGTGGGCTTTTTTTTTTCCGTTTTGTAGAATTTTGTTTATGAGTGTCAATCTAGACACTCTGCTCCAAAATATTTTAAAGGTTAGTATACACAAACACTCACACAATTATGCATATATACCTGTAATTATATGTGTGTATACACACACTAACATATAAATTGTATACCCCCATGTATATATGTATCTCCATATACACACATAAGCATATATGAGTATATATGTATGTGTACATGTATATGTGTATATATTTATGTATACATGTATATGTTTGCAGCTAGATGGCTCAATGGGTAGACTGCTGAGTCTGGAATCAGGCAGACTAAATTCAAATTCACCCTTAAACACTTACTAGCAGTAGTGGACAGTGGACAGCAGTAAGTGGACAGACACTTAACCTCTATTTGCCTTAATCTGTTGGGGAGGGAAACCACTTCAGTACATTTACCAAGAAAACCCATGGATAATAAGTAGAATCCATGGGCTTATGAAGAGTCAGACACTACTGAATGACTGAGCAACAAAATACATAAATATATACAATGTGCATATTCTCATATATGCATATGTATTTTATATATGCATGCATATGAGCACAGATATGTATGCATGTGTGTATATATGTGTATACATGTATCTACTTGGTGTATGTGTACAGACACATATACACACATACCTATACAGAGTGATTGTATATGTGTAATTTATGTCTATCTGTTGATTATAAATATCTATGTATGTTCATGCTGTAGGGAACTATATGTATAATGCTAACATATACATACATACATTCCGCTGATACTATAAGGCTGTGATTGACAGAATGCTTAAGTGACTAAAGAATTACAGTTGCATGTGTGTGTATGTTTGTGGGTGTATGTGTATACACATAGAGAGAAACATATATACTGTTTTTATTCTCTATTTTTAGAAACAGTTTAATCTTTTACAGGGCACGGACAAGGAATGTGATGATTCAACCATTTGCCAGTTCTAGTTAATGGAGAGATCATGTATGGCAAGTAGAAATTTGCAATTTCCATAAAACTGAGATATAACAATACTGAAATTATAATTAACAAAATTTAATCTTTCTTTGATGAACAAGAAAGACCTTGAAAATCTTGCAATGCCTTGAGGTCATCATTAGGAAGATCTAATACCACCATATAGTATCAATTAACTGAGATTTTTACTAAAATATAGAAACTGTCACTTTATCTTTATAGTCTTATTTTAAATTAAGTAGTAGCTGATCCTATTCTGCCAATTCATTTGAACAAATATTTATTAAGTGTCTATTATATATAAATATAAAAGGCATGATCATTGCTAATATTCATATATTTGAACATAGTGTAGCGTGGTCTAGTCGAATTGATATTATTTACAAAATAATCCTTCTCTACGTAAGAACGGTATAGTACTGAAAATTTAAAGATTGCATTATCTCAGTATTAAGAAATACACTTTTCAATTATTGAAGCTAGATATGGTCTTTTTGACTCTTAAGAAGCTGATCTGATAAGGAGCATACATGATCAGCTGTCTCTAATTATAATCTGAAAACAAAATACAACAAGACAAAAAGGGTTTTCCCTTGTATTTTTGTCATTGTCAAAAGGTAAAGACAGATTCAAAATAACTTTATTTTCCATTATAAGGACTATGGATTTGGGAATCAAGCTGTAGCTGGAGATAAGATTTCTGAATTAAGAAATGATAAGAATTCTAGGTGAGACTTTTTTTTTCAACTGAGTTCTTTTTCTGAAATGAGGGCATTGGCAACCACTCCTAGAGTAAAGTCATAATAAAATAAAACTAGAATTGTGCATTTTACCTTTTAATTATTCAGTGTGTTATCTTTGTGAACTTAAAAAAATATTTAAATTTATTTTGTTGAATTTTTCATTGGCATAATAGCTGGGCAGTTTGTGAAAATATATCTTATAATACATGACCCAAAACTGGAGCCCTGAGCTTGCAGAGATCAAGTTAAAATTCTGAGATTTATCAATAAATATTTCTACTTATCTTGTGTCCTCACTAAGATTTTTCCTCTACGGATGTCAGAATTTGGTTCTTTTGGTTCCCATTTTTGGTTCCCATAGAACATCATAATCTAATTCAAGCCTAGGTCTCTGCCCACAACAAAGAAAAAAAAAAGAAATAGAAGAACATGTCCATCTTGACTATGATCCCCCTAGGCTGAAAATACATCAAATATAGAACAGAATTTTATATAAACCAACAAAAACAAAACCTACCATAATAATGTAAAGGACATGAATGCCTATAAACGACCAGAATACTTTCTCTGCCCCTCTCTAGCAGACTACTGTTTCACCTCTGTGAGATAACCTCACCCATACATTCCTGTAGACTTAAGGTACTACTCTGGCTTGCAATATAGAGAAGTAAAACATTTGGAATTGTTGAGGAATCAAGCAGTCTCCCACCCTAGTAATCCCTACATGTTCCAATTACCTACCTATGTAGTTCTCCATACTTACAGCAATAACCCATCTCACAAAGCGAAAGAACTTGGGGTCTTCTGAGAGGCAACTTACCCCCACATGACTCATAGTACTTATGAAGGACATGAAACTTAATTCATTAGTGTTGTATTTTTTTTCCCCACCTCTTTGGTACCATGCCTTTTCTCCTCAATTTTAGGTTCCATGGCTCCTGGTTGGATCCTTGGTCTTTTGCTTGATCTAAGAATTCATCTGTTTCATTAATTCCTCAGTTTGCTTCTTTTCCACTCAAACAAGTTCTACTACTCCCAAGGAATGGAGAGAAGCATGTGATTCCTAGGAGGTATTGTGTAGATGAGCAGGCTACCATCCAGGAAACCCATTCTTAGTTTATGGGTTGTCCCTCCTTTCTCTGTCATCTGATTCCCAAACCTGCAAGCTTGGACATTGTTGGTAGCCCATTTTTTAAAGGACAAGTCTGAGATTGTATGATCCAGTCATAATTCATCATCAATATACTATCAATGTGGGCAATACATACTGGAAGCAAAGAAAGTTTTCACCTTGCCAAGGATTTGTCTACATTGTCCACAATGTTAGAACAAAGCACTCATCAGTGCAGTAACAAATACTCAGGACAAAGAAAATGTTCACGTTGTTAATGCATTGTTAATGCATTCTTTTTCCCAGGAATTTCACAGCATGTCAAACTGACAGTAGCAAAATTCTGTCTGTCTCTCTGTCTCTCTGTCTCTCTCTGCTTCTCTCTCTCTGTTTCTCTCTCTCTGTTTCTGTCTCTGTCTCTGTCTCTGTCTCTGTCTCTGTCTCTGTCTCCGTCTCTCTCTCTCTCTCTCTCTCTCTCTCTCTCTCTCTGTCCCTCTCCCTCCCTTCCTGCCTCTCTCCCTCCCTCTCCCTCTTTCTCTTTCATTTTCTCTCTCATGCACACACCTCACCACTATATTATAAAATATATCATACTTTTAGATTCTTAAAGTCCATGAAAATGGGCTAAGAAGACAATAGCCTTTTCAATACTAGGCTGGGTATTTGTTTCATTACTGCAGAGTATAACCCCATTATTAGATGATTCCTTGAGTTACTATGGCCATAAAAGCTTTATCTGTGGCCAACCTTCTGGGCATGGGCTCCTGTAAAACTCAATTAAGTGAAATATCTTATATCAGACATAGTTATTCATGAAGCTTCTACTAAATTCTTTCTATCTTTATAGAATCTGCTGGAGATTTTTTTCTACTGTCAGAACTCTCCAAATATTGGAGTCACATCCAAACTTGATGAAACATCCAGGTAGGGCATTAATGGGGGAGACAACAGTCTACTAAATTCAATTATTTGGAACTAGCTATGTGAAATTTTGTTTAAAGTCATACCTATAACAATCATGCCTTTAAATTCTCTGGCCTTTTCCTAGGCTTTCAGGGTTTTATAGTCATTTTTGGTACATTTCCCCACAATTACTATACTTAATCTGATACTAAAAAACACTCTGTAGAACAAAAGAAAAATAATTTTTGTTGACAAATTTTTAAGCCATGACTTTCATTCACCACCTCCTCCACCCTTAGCTAATGAGCCAACACCAATGAGTAAATTTAAATGTGTGGTATGGGGAGAACAGTAAAGCAAAAGCAATCCACATAATAACTGGGTCTGGTAATATAGGCAGTGTCCAAAACTATAGTCACTAAACTCCACGAAGAAGGGAGGTGCATTATCATTGCTTCTTAAACACCAAACTTGGTCATTATAAGTTTATTTTTTGTTTTTGTTGTCATTGAAAAAATGATCCAGTCAATATAGACAATTGTAAATCATGAAATAACCCACCTAGGCCATGTTTTTTTCTGGTTCAGATTGTATCAGTATGTACAAATTCATGGAAATCCTCCATATTTATTTGAATATGTTTTATTCATTAGTGTTTAGCATCAAATATTCATTCATAAGTATATACCATTGATTATTTTTCCATTCTCTAATTGATGGGGATCCATTCGATTTGTGCTTGTTTGCTACTTCAAGAAATGTTGCAACTGATAGTTTTATGTATGTGCAAACTCTCATTTTGCTTCAAATTCCTTTGATCATATCCTCAGGAGCTTGTGAAAAGCTCTTAAAACTTTGTAAAAGGTTTGCTGATATTAGCACATGGCAGGTTCACAATCCCTAGGAAACAGTTGATGGTCAATAAATCTTTACTGATTGAAATTTTGAAGACACTATCCTTGAAAAATATCAGAAATGCATTGTTTCTCTACTGTACAAAATATGTATTATTTTCAAATAGCTAATATGTGTCTTATAACATGTACTGTGAAGAAAACAAAAGTGTCCATGATCACAAAAAAAGACAAAGAAAAGAAACTCCAATTAGACAGGTGCAAGGGAATAGGTAGTCTTTTCTAAATGTAAATGGTTTCAAAGTTCAATTTTAAAAACAAAATTTCCTAATGACAGAATATTTATTGAATAGTAGATTATTATATTATTTTCAGTTAAATAAATATATCCACCCTCAGGTCTCAGTATAAATTTGCTCAAATGAAGCATGATGATACTTTCAGAAATAATTCGAGATGTTTTTCCCTCAGTTTTCTTTATCCTAAACTTCATTTATTCCAATCAAAATTACTAAATGTTTATTTTAAACTCTTCAGGAAGAGTTAAAGCATAAAGCATTCAATGTTACTAATTACTTGTTTGAAAAAAAAGACAATGGCAATACATTTCTAATTCAAAACATGCCCTAACTACAGCACACTTAAATTTAGTTATTCAGACTCTAATTACCCAGGATTCTACATTAACTGGAACTTCTCTCCATCTGCCGTGCATGATTGAGGATTTTCATAAGGATGACCCTGGGGCCCTGGACAATTTAGAAGTGCCTCCTGAATCATCAAGAAACGTTTAATTAATTAATCTTACTAAAATTTCAGTGATAAATATATTTAAATTTTTGACATGTAGTCATATAATAATGCTTCATATGTCAACTTAATAGTAACCAAAACAGTAGATTAATGAAAACATCCTATTTCCACATAATTCTAGGCAACAGCGGATTTGCCATAATTAGTAATATATTTACATATGCACATACTTAGATATTTATTTTTATTATTATGACTATAAATTTTAAAAAGAGGTTGTGAAAGCCTTTTGTAATATCTTAGGGGACAGAATTAATATTGTCCTTAAAGACTAAGCATGTTAGATTAAAGTTTTCAGTATATGGTTAGAATTTAGGACACTATGGGCAAGCATAGTAGAAAGAAAAGTGAGAACTGAAGACAAAAGGTCTATGTTTCATCCCTGGCTCTATTTTTTGCTTCTTATATGAAACGGGAAAGGTGATCAGCTTACACTTTCCCTCTCTCTAAAATGAAGATTACTAGGCTAGTTGAATTCAATATACATTTATCTAACACCTACTTTTTGACCAGCATTTTGATGGTGTTGGGTACACAAAAAGAGATGAGACAATACCTGCCCTCAAGAAGCTTACAATCTAACATGGGCTCTCCAAAGAGCTTTCCAAGAATTTTAAGATTCCATAATCCTGGAATTTAATCACTAGTTGATTTCAAACTCATGTGATAGCAAATTATAACAAAGTTCTACTGTCTTCTATTAAAATATGCATGAGTGTATACACGTATATACGAATGTGTGTATGTTCAACTCCCTTGACTGATGCCAATTAGCAACTGCTCATATCTGATGTATCTTATAGGCAACCCTGTAGCCCTGAAAGGTTAAGTCACTTATCTAGGATCACACGGCTATTGTGTTAGAGGCAAGACTTAAGCCAGGTCTGCTTAACTCCATTATTGGAACTCTACCTATTTCTAGTACATCATAGGTTTATTTTTGCTATTAAATCACCACAACTGTCTTCAAAGAATGGGAAATAATAAGGTGATTATATCAGGCTCATGCTATTTTTTTATATTTTTCAAAGTTCACAAATAATAAAAATGACAAAATAACCAATGTCCCCAAATTCTGCTTTGCTTGTTTTCCCCTGTCTTTAAGCCTTCTTGATAAGATCATAGATCCAGAGCATGAAATGACTTTGGAGACCACATGTCCAACCCTTTCATTTTACAAGTGGGAAATCCAAGGTACAGAGAAGTTGCATTAGTTGCCAGAGGTCCCATAGGCAGAAGGAAAATTTCAGCTGAGGATTTTTGACTCCTGACACAGAGTTTGGTTTTGTTTTATTTCCCACCGAACTGTGCTGAAACTCTCCTTCAACTATCATTTTTCTGATCTCAGTCAGCCCTATGGAATTCAGTGCATCTACAAACCTCTAGCGAAACATTGTGGTTTATGTTTGAGGATTCTGATTGTGAGGTCTCTACCCTTCCACACCCCAGGACAAAATGTCCTTGCCGATCACAAGCACATTTCCTGTGCAAATGAAAAGGTAAGGAATAAACATTTGAATATCACCTACTAACTGCCTGGTACTGTGCTAAGTGCTTTACAGCTATTATCTCATTTGCTTCACACAATAATCCTTTTTATAGTTGAAGAAAACAAGGCAAATATAACTTAAATGACTTGCCCAGGGACACTCACCTAGCAAGTACAGAAAATGGCAAGATGCATTTTTGGGCAACAAAAATCTTGTGCCATTAATGACCTATCATATTTATTTATTCCTTCATTAAAAATGTAGAAGAAACCATTCTTTTCAAAAGATTTAAATTGTGAATATGTGTGTGTACTATATATCATATACATACACATGTAAGCATGTACATGTATATATACACATGTGTATACATATATCAGAAATAGGCACACGTACGTGTTTATATGTATATATCTGTGTATATCTATATGTATGTATATATGTATGTATGTGTGTATACATGTATATATGTGTATATGAATGAAATAAGAAGAATTCCAGACAAAGAGTACTAGAGTGAGAATCAGGAGTTCAAACACCCTTCTACCACTAATAAGTTGTGAGATGATGGTTAAGTCATCCTTATGACTTAATGTTATTATCTTATCTGTAATGTAAATGGGCATAAAGTAAATGATCTCTTGAATAGTTCCTCCAGCTCTAATATTCTACATGTAATAAAATACTACATGTAATATTGTAAAGCTATGTATTCAAAATTGCTGTGAAAATAACATTTTGAGAAAAATAAAATTATGTTAAGGTCAACCTGAACTTCCTATCAGCTAACATATCTCCTCTATGATCATTGTGGGTTACCCTAGATTGATTTCTGAAATAAAGGCTGATCAGAAAGATAAAGGTTGGAAAGGAAACGTCAATGTACAACATAGGTATAGAAAGGGTAAAGAATTTGGCTAGTGGGAAGTAAAACATTGACTATCCTGGTCTTAGTTTTTGAACTTCAATTGTATGCAAAAACAAATCATTTTGTTTCTCCAAATATTGTGGTGGAACAGACCCACATATCTCTGTGGGATTTCTTGGGCAGAATGCCAAGAAATGGGTTTGAGAGTATAAGATTTCCAGTAGGAATTTAAAAAGAATTGCGTGAAGTTACTAAGTGAGAATAGGAGGCCTCTGTGAGAGGCCATCCATGGTTACCAAAAAATACTGATTAAAAATAGTAACAATCAGAGCAGCGAGGTGGTACAACGAATAAAGCATCAGCCCTGGAGTTAGGAGGACCTGAGTTCAAATCTGGCCTAAGACACCTGACACACTTACTAGTTGTATGACCTTGGGCAAGTCACTTAACCCCAATTGTCTTGCCTTCCCCACTTCAAATAATAATAATAGTAATTAATAATAACAGCCTTGAAATCATTGGTCAGAAGTAAAAGAAAAAACAATAATTGCTATATGTTCAAAGACCTTGTCACCAGGACTGAGAATTCTCTTTCTAGAAAGGAAATGTCCATTCGACAAAAGATCAGAGCAACAAGAAGACACCTTATTATATGTGTAAGTGCTGTAAATTTTCGAAGAGTTGAAAGAAAAAAGTTGGTCATTGAGTAAGAGCTTAGAGGTAACACTTTTTCTGAGGACTCTAGCCAAGGTGATTGCTTAAAACAAAGGAGAGCCATAACATCATAACCAGAGTAGCATGCATAGTGGCAAATATGCTTATGGCAGTAAACAAGCTGTGGCCCAAGACAAACAGAGAATGGTATCTAGCACTACATGCCTGGTAGAGACCTCAGGACACATGAGACAAGTAAGGAGAAAGACTGATGGGAGCAGTATGATTATATGACTCAAAGATGGAAGGGGCCCAGTAGTACCATACCAGAGGCTTGAACTGCTAAAGTGTTCCCTATCTATTCCTCTAGAGCACACCCCAGTATCATGTGTTCTTAAGGACACAATGGTACTCTTACAAATGATGGTGTGTACCTAGGGAGAGGATGTCCCTACAATCCACTAAAGCCTCTACAATTTTTATTTTGGCCCATGTAGTTCTATGGGAAAAGCAGCCTGGGAATTCTAGATGTTTGGGGAAAAGATACCTGGAAGGTTTAAATGTGCCTAGAGAGGGAACCAAGGAGGCAGAAGTAATATATTTGGTGGCTTTAGAGAGAAGGTAATATAATGGAAGGAACATTGCATGGGGATTCAGAAAAAGTAGGTTTGAATATTGGTTCTGACAGCTTTTACCGGTGTCCATCAAAAAGTCACTTAACCTCTATGAGCCTGATAAAGAGAACACAGTTTAGAGTCAGAGACTTGGTTTCAGTCCCAGCTCAGTACTTACTGCTTGTATGATCTTGGACAAGTAATTTAAAGTTTTTGAAACCTTGTTTTCCCACATGTAAAACAAAGAATTTGGACTAGAATATGTTTACTCATCTTTATTCTTATAGTACTCAATAAATTAGTTGTTTTGATGTTTTTATAAGACTTGTTGTCCTTCCATTCTCAAAGAGGATCAATGATATCAGAAGGGTGATATCTTGACTTGCAAGTGAATTGAATTTAAGAGAGGAAGAAGTGTGCAAAGCCATCAGCCTCACTGCATCCTCCAGAGTTAAAGGCCAGTAGCAAGATAGGTCAGGATTACTGGCAACGGCTCTAGACACAGTGGGAGTAAGATACTGGGAAAGACTCAGGTTGGCAAGGGAGTCAAGAAAGTGTAGAAACTAATTTATGTGATATTGGCCTCATACCACTGATTCATAGGATCATCTATCTCTGATACATCAGTCATCTAATTTACCACCTTCATTTTTTAGATAAGGAATTGAGACGCAGAGAGAGGTTAAACTGCTTGCCCAGGGTCCAAGGTAGTATGGTGCAAACAGAGAACTTGAACCCAAGTCTTGTCAGCCCAGAAGGACTGATTTTCCCACTGTACTATATTGTCTCTTTATTTTTTCTATATCTAAGGGATAATGCATCTGACAGTCTCCAGAGACTGTGGTGCAGGGGAAATCTGGCTCACTATGTCCTATTGAAATGATAACTTCACATCAGGATCATTTCTAATTACAGAGAAGGGCAATGCTACCCAATAGTATGGCTGCATCTCTTCAAGAAGCTCTTCTATTAGATTAACACCACCAGCAAAGTGCCACACAAGGTAGACAGAAGCCAAATCCCCTGGAAGCTACTCCCATTAAACTCTGTGTAACTCCAATTCAAATTTAATAATATACATGTAATGAAACTCAAGGCCAATATTTGAAAGCCGTCAGAAAACACTTACTAAGGTGAAAATTTAAGTACTATTCTAATTACCAACCATGCCGGGAGATTAACATACCTCATCAACAAGAATGTTCCTCCAAGTGAGCAGAACTCAGCACTCTCATCCACCTATTGTTTGCTGTTGCTTTGAGGCTGAGATAGTTGCTGGCTTACATATGGATTAAGCAGGCAGGGAAGAGAAGCACTTCAGCACATAATGAGTGAATAATGGGAAGAAGACATTACTGGTACCAGACTGCCACTGCAGCCATATGGAGCCAAGTTTATTTTTTGTTCTTTGTTTGCCCACCCACTAAACTTCATTCTTCCTGCCAAGCTCCACCCTCTGTGCTCAGTTGAGAAACAAGACATAATATTGCATTTCTGGTTTCAAACATGAGATATAATATCATAACACAGATTGTTGATTTCTCCCCTTTTTCCATGGTTCTCAGAAGGAGTTGGATTGAAAACTGGGAATAAGTCAAGAGCTAAATTCAATATCTAGGATGTCTGAAGGCGTCTCAAAGGGATATGTTTACATGATAATATGCTCATTCTGTTTAAAGAGTCTTTTAGAATGCAAACATTCTTCACTCTTATCAAAAGGAAAATGCTTTTACTTTGCTTTTCTCTTCAACCTTAATCTTTTCCCACTTGCTACCAGGGAGAAATGATCACGCACAGACACACACACACACACACACACACACACACACACACACACATATACTCACCAGGTAATGATTGCAAAAAAAAAGTTACTGATAATACCTCAGGCATATTTATGAAGCCAAAACACTAAAAGTCAAACAACATCCAGATGTCTTTCTCTTCACAGATCGAAAATTTTCTTTAGTTCAAAGAAAAAAAAAGGAAAGAAGAAAAACAAGGTGAGATTCTACCTGAGCCAAAAAGATAGCCAATCTGGGAACTGAATATCTAACTCAAAGCTGGTTTAACATCTGCTACTTACTTTTGCATCTTCATTTCCTCCTAATTTTGTGTAAGTACAGTGAAAGATGCGGTAGCAAGATGGGGCAGTGGATTTAGTGCCATGCCTGGAGACAGGAAGACCTGAGTTCAAATCCAGCCTCAGACACTTACTAGTTGTGTAATTATGGCCAAGCCATTTAACCCTGTCTGCCTCAGTTTCCTCATCTGTAAAATAAGCTGAAGCACTCTAGGATCTTTGCCAAGAAAACCTGAAATAGGGTCGCAAAGAGTTAGACACAATTGTAATGATTAAACAGCAGCAGTAAAAGGCAAACAGGTACACATTTCAGTGACTTATAAAGTAATATACTGGCTGCAATTATTATGTGCCTCAGTACCAGGAAATCTTCTAAATCAGTCTAGTTAGGTATGCTGATTCTAAATTAGATTTCTTTTAATTTTCCTAAATTTCAATTCAACTCAACTCAAACATTTATGAAGCCTCTACTATGTGCCAGAAAACTCTTCCTGATTATAAGCCCCTTGAAGGCAAGGGATGTCTTTCCTTTTATTTCTGTCTTATTCCCTGTCATTAGCATAGTACTTGGTATATATATATGTTCTACATAAATGTTTACTGTCTCTTGTTTATCGTTGGCAGTACTAAAGGGAAAAATGAAACTGTGCCTAGACTTTAGGAGCTTTTATTTTGTGGGGCCTAGGGAACAAATCCCCTTTAAGGTCAACATGAGGTCATTTGAGGAGAGATGAGCACAAAAAGCTGAGGTTACGGTATAGGAAGTAAAACCTGAGTGGATTATTGAAGAAAGCTAACACTCAAGAGGCTCAGTAAAAAAAAAAAAAGACTGCATTCTGGGCATAAAGGTAAAGGTTAATTGCCAAGGTAAGTGAGGAGCTAATAAAAATTAAGAATAAAAAGTAGATATCACTTTAAGGTTTATAAAGCACTTTAGACATAGCATCTCACTTCATTCTTATATTCCAATTAATACCCCATTCCAATTTGTCTATAACATAGAGTACCTCAAGGCAATAAGATGAAGTATTTGAAAAGTTTTTTGGAACCAGATTATGAAGGACCTTAAATGTCTGACTTGCTATATTCTTTATCCTAGAAGGCATAGGAAGCTGAGGAGATAGGAATTACATAGTCAGAATTGTACCGAAAGGAATATTATTTTATTAAGTAGGTGGGAGATGAATTAGTGAAGAGAGAATGTGGAAAAGAGGTCTTGTGGTTGCTCACAGACCAGAGCACAGGCCAGGAGAGTAGTAATCATGCATCTCCTTAGATCATACTGCCTTGGAAGAACTGAAAACTTACAGATCCCTATAACTATCTCTGAAAACCACTGTACAAAGCCCCTGAAGTTTGGGACAGTGTGCCATCCACCCAAGAAGCAAAGCTCTACTTTAACAAAGAGACAAAAGTCAGTGAATAGTTTGGGAAAATGAACAATGTGGAGAAAAAAGAAACCTCACTATAGAAAGTTATTATGGTTACAAGGAAGATCTAAACATATGCTCAGAAGAAGACAACAAAATAAAAGCTCCTATATCCAAGGCCCCAAAGAAAAATATGAACTGGTTTCAGGTCACAGAAGAGCTCAAAAAGAATTTTGAAATCAATTAAGAGACATAGAGGAAAAATTGGAAAGAGACATGAGAGTGATGCAAGAAAATCATGAAAAACGAGTCAATAGCTCGATAAAGGAGACACAAAAAATACTGAAGAAAAAAACAGCAGCATAAAAAACAAAGTAGGCCAAATGCTGAAAGAGATCCAAAAAGTCAATGAGGACAAAATTGCCTTAAGAAACAAAATTGTCCAAATGGAAAAGAAAGTCCAAAAGCTCACTGAAGAAAGCAATTTCTTAAAAATTAGAATAGAGCAAATGGAAGCTAATGACTTTATAAGAAATCAAGAAACAATAAAACAAAACTAAAAGAATATAAAATAGAAGACAATGTAAATATCTCATTGGAAAAACAACTATCTGAAAAATAGACGTAGGAGAGATAATTTAAAAATTATTGGAATACCTGAAAGCCATGATTTAAAAAAAAAAAGAGCCTAGACATTATCTTTCAAGAAATTATCAATTTGGAAGTCTACTTTCAAGGAGAAACCCAGGAACTATATAAACACAATTATAAAATACATTTCACACTAGTAAAGTCATCTAAATAATTGGAAAAAAGATCAGTTGCTCATGGGTTGGACAAGCTAACAAAATAAAAATGAAATGCTACCAGAATTAATTTACTTATTCAGTGCCATGAGAATCAAAGTACCAAAATATTTTACAGAGTTAGAAAAATAATAACAAAATTCATCTGGAAGAATAAAAGTTTCAGAATATCAAGGCAATTAATGAAAAGAAACATTAGGGAAGGTACTCTAGCCATTCCAGAGCTAAAGCTGTATTATAAAGCAGCAATCATCAAAACTACTTTGTACAAGCTAAGAAATAGAGTGGTGGATCAGTGTAATAGGTTAGGTACAGAAGACAAAGTGGTCAATGACTATAGTAATCTACTATAGTCAATGACTATAATAAATCCAAAGACTACAGTTTCTGGGATAAGAATTCACTATTTGACAAAAACTGTTGGGAAAACTGGAAAATAGTATGGCAGAAACTACGCATAGACCAATATCTTACACTGTATACCAAGGTAAGGTCAAAATGGGTACATGGTTTAGATATAAAGGGTGATATCATAAGCAAATTAGGAGAGCAAGTAATAATTTACTCTGAGATCTATGGAGAATGGAAGAGTTTACAAGCAAATAAGAGAACATTATGAAATGTCAAATGGATAATTTTAATTACATTAAATTTAAAAAAGTATTTAAATTTATTTTTTGTTAACTTTTATTTATTTTTAATTTATATCATTCATTTCCATGAGAATTTGAGTTACAAATTTTCTCCCTGCCTTTCCCCTACCCATCACCCAAAAACAGGGATCCCACTGTATATCCCCTCCCTCAATCTGCTCTGTCCTATGTCCTTCTTCATCACCCCTCTGACTTTCCAGTAAGGCAAGATGGATCTCCCTACCCCAGTGACTGTATATCTTATTGCCCAGTTGCATGTGAATAATAATAATAATAATAAAATATATATGCATATATATATTTATAGTTAACATTTGATTTTAGAACTTTGGATTCTGGATTCTTTCCCTTCCCCCCTCGTAATCCACACCCACTGGAAAGACAAGCAATTCAATACAGGCCGTATATGCATAGTTATGCAAAACATCTCCACAATGGACATATTTTAAAAGACTGACTATATTTCCCTCCTTCCTATAGCACCCCCCCACTTGTTCTATTCTCTACTTTGTCCCTGTCCATTTACAGAAGTATGTACTTCTAACAACCCTCCCCCTAAACCTATCCTTCCCTCCATCACCCCCCCTCTCATCCCTTTCCCTCCTACTCTCTTGTAGGGCAAGATACCCAATTTAGAGTGTATGTCATTCCTTCACTAAGCCAAATTCAATGAGAGTAATGTTGATCCATTCCCTTTTGCCTTCTTGTTCTTCCCCTCCATTGTAACAGTTATCCCTTGCCTCTTCTACATGAGATGATTAAGCCCTTTCTGTCTCTCCCTGTCTCCTCTCATTATATTCGTCTCCTACCTCTCAATATCACTGTTTAAAATATTATCCCTTCCTATTCAATTGATCCTGTGTCCTCAGTCTATGTACACATATATACACAAATTTGCATACATATTCATATGCATATATGCCCTCCTATGTAGACATGTGTGTATGTATACATATATATATATATGTATACATTTATATTGCCTTCACATATCCTCATACTGAGAAAAGTTTCATAAGTTACAATTATCATTTTTCCATGTTGGCACATAAAGAGTTCAACTTTGATAAGTTCCTTATGAATTCTTTTCCATGTTTACCTTCTCATGCTTCTTGTATTTGAAAGTCAAATTTTCTATTCAGTTCTGTTTTTTTCCTCAAGAATGCTTGAAAGTTCTCCACCTCTTTGAATGATCATATCATATTCTAGGCCCTTTGATCCCTTAATGTAAAAGCTGCTAGATCCTGGGTTATCCTGATTGTGTTTCCACAGTATTCAAATTGTTTCTTCTTGGCAGCTTATAATATTTTCTCCTTGATCTGGAAACTCCAGAACCTGGCTATAACATTCCTAGGAGTTTTCTTT
>CM053581.1:521170986-521214054 GCA_028627135.1 Pseudochirops cupreus | reverse complement strand
TGGGAAGTATCTTTGTGTGCGTTTTGGAGTTCCAGGATTGGTTTAGAGTCCTATTTTATGGGTATTTTGGGGTGGCTATGTGAGAGCTGCGATATGTTGCTGCTTCTACGCCGCCATCTTGGCTCCGCCCCCCCTGGCACAATCGAGTGTCCTTTTTCTTTATAAAATAATGACGTTGAGCTGGATAAATCCACAGGGTTTCTTTCAGTTGTAGCATTTCATTATTCTAAATTACAGTTACTCTACATTCCTGCACTGGCAACTGTAGCCTTTCCCTCCAAAGCTTCAAAATGTCACAGAGAAAACTTTCAAGCTATTTGAATCTTCTTGTGGTTCTGGAGACTGAGATAATGCTTAAGGAAGAGAGGTCTTGAAAGCAGCACCCTAGCAGGGAGCCTTGGGCAGATAACGGACAGCAAGAACATGATGAGTAACTGAATGGAGAATGCCAAAAAGGGAAAGAGAAACAGGAAAGAAGGGGATGGAAGAAAGGAGAAAAAGTCAATTAAACATTTGCTTACTCTACATTTTTTTGTATGATTGATGCCAGGGATGGGACTTAGATTTTCTTTTATTTTATTGTCTTATCTGTACATTTCGTAAGTTCATCAATGCCTTTCACCATGACTAAATGGGTACATACAATTTTCATTCCACCTCAGATGAGAAGAAAAGTACCTCAAGTGTCAACTTATTTATATTAAAAAAAAAAAAAACCTCCCCATAATGTTCCCGAATTTCCTAGCACAGGGGTTCTTACTCATCCATGTGTGCGTGCATGTGTATGTACGTGCATGCATGCATGTGTGTGTGTGTGTGTGTGTGTGTGTGAGAAGGGGTGGGGTGCATCTCTATGACAGCCTGGAGAAATCTAGGGTGTACTTTTCAGAATGTTTAAAATATATAAAATATTATATAGTACCACAAAGGAAACAAATTATATTGAAATGAAGTTTTCAATTTAAAAAAAACAAACATATTCTTGGACCACCCCAAGTTGAGAACCTCCGTCCTACAGATTGGAAGGAACAAAATGACTCAGACTTTGAGTGTAATTCCAATATAGCAAACCATGGGGTATAGGACAGTCTTTCTCATCTATGCTCAGAAAAAAATCTCTGGTAGAAATTTTCCTTAGGGGAAAAAAAACAAATAGATATGGATAAAACTGATGCTAAGATAAGACAGGAACTGTATTTGCTTTGTGGAAAACTCTGGATTGAAAATTAAATGCCTCCTGGGTTTTAGGTCTCTTAGCAAATAAATTGCATGAACATTTAGATAAAAATGACCAATATTGGGCCTTGCCACTCCTGTGGTCTATCATCCTTAACTCTTCTCTCCCCCAAGAAAATTTTAAATTTGGTAGGGGGAAAATGGTTGACTCCATGGCCATCTTAAGGAATTATATTTGATTCTTATTCAAATAGTTAAAAAGGTATTTTTTGGTGAATATTAAGCATTTAGTGTTGGATTAGGTCCTGTGGGAACTACCAGAGGAGTAAAAGAACACGGCTTCTGCCATGAAGAAGCTTGTTATATAGTTAAAGAGAGAAGGATTACACATATATTATGGGGTCTATTTATTTAACCTTATGGCAGGTAGTATGTTATAGTGGAAGAAAACACTGACTTTAGAGTCATCAATTTAAAGAATGAGAGCTGGAAAGGACCATAGAAGTCATTTGGTCCATACAGCTCATTTCACAGATGAGAAAACTGAGGCCCAGGAAAATTACCCAAGGTCACAGAGGTTAAAAAGTAACAATGTCAAGATTTGGACCCAGGACCTCCCATGCCAGATTCAACACTCTTGATTTCTCCTTCTGCTATTCTTTTTTACCACCATGTCATAGGAAAGATCATTTAATCTCTCTGGGCTAAACTTTCTTCATCTGTCAGGTAGATGTCAATGGTAAAAGAGATGAACCATAAGGTCTATTAATTTTAAAACAGTATTGTTTATGATAATAAATAATGATCAGTAGTAAATAATATAATGCACGTACTGTTAAGTTGTGTAGTGTAGACTAAAGGCATTATATAATTGGTATATAATGACATATAATATTTATGTGTTATAATATGTAATTACAAGACACTATATAAAAGAAAGGGAAACAGTGCAGGCTCATCATTTTGTTCTCCTCACATTGATTAACAGTATTTCTAACACTGGGTAGCATTTAATAGGCAGTTTACGAAAGCAGAAAAAAAAATATTTTGTAGACCTGATACACGCAGGTCCTGACAATTCAGGCTTGTAAATTTTTCTTTAATATGCATGTGATTTGTTATATGGCAGTGGTGGATCAAAAGAAGTGGGTATATTACTCCAAGATACTCAAAGGGGGGACAGCTATCATTGGAAGATATGTCCTTCTCTGTTCCCCACTGTAGGATTTTATCTTTTGGATAAAACTTCACTCATGATAATTCAGAAATATGTTTCCTATATTCTGATACAAGGCTTGATGTAATGGCAAGGAATATGTCAAAATTATTCCGAGGGATACATTGATTTTATCAGGTGACATTCTAGAAAGCAAATATTTGTCATACTTTATGTCTCTTGAAATGATAACCCATTTAAAGAATCCAGGATTTTTTTGCATTACACAGATTTAATGAAGATATAGTTCAATGGATATGGTATTATATGAGTAATCCTATTAATATTTATGCTTAACCTGAAAAAGAAAGTGTTTTGTTGGCACTCTCAACGTGCATTTGGATAAATGATTTTTAAAATGTTTTCTAAAGTAAAAGGATAATTTATTCATAGCATTGAGGAAAAAGTTCTGAGATCATTTGGTTATCATTTTTCCCCTTTTGAAAATCAGAAAAACCTTAATTTCTTTCAAGTCAAACCTATGAAAATAAAAATGAGTTGCTATTCTCAATTTCAGACATGTCTTTACTTTCCTATTCATGTAACCTTTGAAGTTGCTGAAAAACAGAGCATGCAAAGATTTCCTCCTAAAAGTTAGTGAATTCATTTCTACTGAAAAAACATTTATTAAGCACCCACTATGTGTTAAGAATTGTTCTAAGAATAGAAAGATAAAAACAAAATAATCCTTGTTCTTAAAGAATTTACATTCTATTAGAGAGAAGTAAGAAATCAAATTCAAATAGACAGCTATGTGGTACAGTGGATAAAACTTGGGGTTTGGAGTCAGAAAGACTCATCTTCCAGAGTTCAAATCTGGCCTAAGACACTTACTAGTTGTGTGGCCATGGGCAAATCACTTAACCCTTTTTGCTTCAGTTCTTTATCTGTAAAATGAGTTGTGAAAGGAAATGACAAACCATTCCAGTATCTTTGCCAAGAAAACTCCAAATGGGGTCATAAAGATTTGGACATGACAGTCACAACTGAAGGCATGAGAACATGAACCCAAGAATTTTTAGGTGTATTCAGATCTAAAAAGCAATTTGTTGACCCTGAAAGGACGATTCTCAATGGCAAAATGGAAAATGAGGTATAAAGAAGGAAGGGGCAGCTCCTATGCTAGTCAAGTCATTAATGACTTTTCCTTTCAGGGGGAATGTTCCTAAATGTGTATCATTTGCTTTTATAGGCTAGTTTTGAATGTTTACTTTATTGTATTTTGATGTCTCTCCCCACACCCCCACACCTCCACGCCCTGTGAAATGCTGAGGCCCTGGGAGTACCTTTCAGATAATGCTATTGGTCTTTCGTTTACATCAAAACTTAGTCCATTAGTCTAGTAGATATGTGATCTCATCAGGGTGACTATTCTCCAAACATCACAGTTCATGACCTCATACCTGCCAGTCTTAATCATGTCCTCCCAGAATTTCATCTTGGGAAGTCCATCCAAATAATATATTAAGTACTTCATTCCTCTTATGTTGTCATCACGAGGCTTTAGCACTGATTGTGTGGGCCATCCCTCAGTTTTCCTTTACTCTTGCCGTGTGACCCACCCACCTTTATCTTTAATCACACATTTCTTCACCGTATCTTGTAATACTTCTGCATAATATTTCCTTTGCCATGTGTTGTGACCAGTCATGTTTTTCTTCATCAAAACTTACCTGTCATGTTCAATGCACTTGGGATCCAGTTTTTATTGTGTAAAAATAGCACTAATGTCTAAATCTGAGCAACTAATTTCTGCTAATGTATTAGCTAGCTAACTAGCTTAAGTATTATTCCCCTGGGAGAATACTGCTTTAACTCTTAAGGTATTAAGAAATAGGACTTGCAAGAATCATGACAGGTCAACGATGTCATTTGTTGAAAAGCCTTTAATCATCCCTGAAATCACACTCTGAAAGGCTGCTGCCTGCCCTACTTATGCCCAACATCAGTCCTACATTTAGAAGTAACAGGGCACAAAATGAAATGGGGGCAATGCTTGTGGTGTTAGGACAGTAATCATTTAAAGCCTTTTCCAACCAGGCCCCTTCCTTCCTCTCCAGTCTTCTAACACTTCATTCCTTTTCAAGTACTCTGTCATCTGGCTGCATGGACCAACTTGCTGTTCCTTTCACATGACACTCCATCTCCTCACTCCATGGTGTCCCTCCTTATCTCTGCCTTCCAGCTTTCTGAAACTCCTTTAAAACTCAGCTTAAATCCTTTTCTGCAAGAGTTCTTTCTGTGTCTCTCACCCCCCACCCCATTTATACTTTCACATCTTCCTCTAAGATTACCTTCTATTTATACTGTATACATCTTATATGTATGTACACAGTTACTTACATGTTGTCTCCTGCATTAGACTGTGTGGTCCTTAAGGGTAGAGACTGTGTTTTTTGCCTTTCTTTATTTCCCCAGCACTTAGTACATTGCCTGGAAAATGGAAAGCTAATTGAGTGTTATTAGGAAAATAAGACATTTTTGCTACATTCAGTCAGCAGGCTGTTTTTTTTCTCCATTTTTACCATTTTGGTTCCTCATGATTAAAATGATGATATTCCCTTCATCATTTAGTTCTCTGATCTGTAGAATCTGAAAACCTATAGCATCTGAGTTTCCCATTTTTTATTTGTTGACCAAGTAGGAGACAGGAGGCAGATGAGGACTAATGGAATACGGTTATAATTTGTTGTCCTATATGACTGGTGTTTTGTATCACTCATGGTGTGGCGTTATCCCTAAGTTCCCACAGCCCATTCCTTCAAGGCAAAATCTCTAGGACATTTTAGCATCCTGGGAAGGCTGTATGCGCATGCAATAGACTACATCTGCCTGTCTTCTTGACCTGTCTAGCAAAGTAGTTTTCCATTTAGGATCATAGATTTAGAACTATAAGGGACCCAAGGGTTCACTTACTTAGCCTCACCACCCATGACCACCGGCATTCCACTATTTTACAGAAAAGCAAACTTTGACCCAGAAAGATGAAGTGTATTTTGCCCAGTGTCACAGGGGTAGTATCAAGTGGCAGAGCAAGGATTTGAACTCAGCTTAAATGCAAAGTAGATTGGGAGGGAGGGCATTAGTGCCAGAGAGGAAGTAAGATACAATGAGGTATTCTATATATGTATATGTTGGAGCCAGATTGGTCAGGTCTTAAAGAACTAAACAAAGGATTTAATATCTTAGAGGCAATAAGAATCCACTGGAGTTGATTGAGGAGGAGAGTGACAGTCCCGTACTTTTAAGGAAAATCACTTTAGCAGCAGTGTGTAGAACTGGAATGGTGAGAGTCTTGAGGCATAGAAACCAAATGGGCTGCTTTTGTAATAACACAGAAGAGGGAATGAGGGTCCAAACTGGGTTGGTAGCTGTATAAATTGAGAGAAGGGTCAAATGTAAGAAATGGGAAGGTAGAAACCATAGGCTTTGGCTACTGATTGAATATCTATGGTGAGTGGGAATGAGGAGATGAGGATAATGCCTAGGTTACGAAGTTGGCAGACTTGAAAGATGGCAGTGCCATCCACAGAAACAGGGAAGTTTGGAAGAGGGAGACATGGCAGGAGTGGGGAGAGGAGATAATGAGGTCATCTGTAGACCTTGTGGAATTTGTGATCTCTGTTGGACATACAGCTTGATATCTCTAATAGACAATTGGTGATATGGCACTGAAGCTCATGGGAGAGACTAGGGCAATACACACTTATGTATATTTGTATGTGTTTCCATATGTCTGTATGTATATATATACATACATGTACATGTATACACATATGTTTTTGTATATATGTGTGACATACTTATTCACATAAAAATCCACATAGGTGGTAGACACTAATTTCCCCTTAGATTGGAAACAGAGTCTAATCTGGCCAAGGAAGAGAGCAGAGCTAATGTATTTTTACTTAAAGAGGCAACCTGGAAGATTCTTACAATACCCACATGGTAATGCTTTATATTTACCAACTCTCCATGTGAACATTGCTGCTGCCTTTGTTCAGGCTTTCAGTGTTTGTTTTATAGACTACTGCAACTCTCTTCAAATTGGTATTTCTAGTTCTAATGTCTTTTCTGTCTGTAATCTTTCTCAGCAATGTATCTGGTCACAACATTTCCCTGCTTAATCTCCAGGGGTTCAGTATTGCCTTCAGAACCAAGAACAAGGCAAGTTACTTGCTTTGCAATCTAAATGCTTCCACATTCAATCATCCTCCCTTTCCAGGCTTATTTTATACTCTGTTTCATGCACCGTACATGACAGTCAAACTTTCCTACTGACTTTTCACCAAATGTGATGTTTCATTTTCTGTCTTGGTGCCTTTCTACACACTATCCCTGGATGTACTGCCTTCCCCACCTGTGGTTCTTAGAATCACTAACTTCTTTCAAGGTTTACATCAGGCACTGTCCTAATTGCCCTAGTTTTTAGGGGTCTTTCCCTCCACAATTTAGATTTTATTGATTTACTAGTGTGCATTACATTTCCATTCAAATATAAGGCCCTTGGAGAAAAGAGTTATTTCATTTATGCTTTTGTGGCCATAGCATATGGCACAGTACCTAGTACATAATGAGTGCCTAATAAAGTTTGTAAAATTGAATTGAACAAGTTTTTTTTTATGCTTTCAACCCTCCTCTGTCCCCCGATTCTGCTTTTCCATGCTAGAAATTTCTGCCATGGAGTTTGATGTAAGAAGAAAGAATAAAAAGACATAGTAATATTGGAAATTCTTGGATAAATCAATTCACTTGCACTTGACTACAAGTTTTGATATCTTTGTTTTTCCTAAAATAAATTCTTTTTGTATGAAATAACATTGGCCTTTGTCTTTATACTAGTTTATTGTTAAACCCTCCTCTGACCTCAGAACAGGATTTTGTGTCCTGGCTATTGGTGCTTCAGGTGGTTATCCTTTAAATGATCTTCTGCCAATGAATGGCTTTAGACCCACCAGATTTTTATTTTCTCTTACATCCCTGCTTCCAGCTTTTAGGTGAATGGCTTTTTAACAGCCTGAAGGGGCAGAGTAGCTACAGGGTATTAGGCTACAGCAGGTGTATCTTGGTTAGGTGTTTCTAGAGCACTTTGGGGGCATTCCACTGGGTTGTGGCTGGCTGTGCAAAGTTGGGGGAGGAACTAGGAGGATCAAAGAGGGCTTTCTGGGTTAATCAGAACGTTTATGATGTGTTTTGCTGGGGAGAATGGGTTGTGTCTCCAGACATAGTTATTTAAGATATGCCATGTGAGTGTATCCCTAAATCTCCTGTGTCCACAACCAAGGAATTAACACCCAGGGAAAACAGGTACTAATTTCCTCAAATATTTCCCCCATTCCAGTTGGTTTATACTCTACAAGATACTGTCTATTGTAATTTTGTTGTTTTTTTCCTCTTTCCTTTCAATTATAAGGTCTCTATTCTAATTTGTTGTTTGTTTGGAAAATGAATAACCTTTAGCAAAACCTGGATACAGAATAGCAAAAGATATGATTTTAAAGTAGTCAGCAACTTACCCCAGGAATACGCTGTAATATATTTGTCTTTCATAAATAGGTCCATACTTGCAAAGGGAACATTATGCTTTATGAATTATAGTTATATTTTTATTCTTATGCTTGCCTATTAGTCCCAGCAATCCATAACACTGTCATGGGAGCCTTTATTTTAGCAAATTTTGAATCTGGTCTCCTCTCTATCTAAAAAAAACCTCTATCTTCATTTTTCATAGCAGTGAACTGAGAGGAGACAGCAGTAAGGTCTGCTTTACTTGTTTCCCTCCCCCCCGCCCCCCGGATATTCACCAAACCCTCTTTTAGCTCCATAGGGACAAAGTTTCCCTTCATGGCAGCAATTTTCATTTCCTGAACTCCGTAAACAAGGTAGATGAAAGCACAAATGGAATGATAATATTGATGGTGAAAGTGGAGAAAGGGAAAAAAAAACATTTTTTTCAGTCTGTAAATTAGCAGCTTTTTATTCAAGTCATGAAACTTTATTAGGTAAAAGAAAGAACATTAGATTGGAACTTGGGAAACTCATGCTCTCTCTATTCTAGGTAGAGTCCTGGACCTGCTATAATCTGGCTAGGAGACTTTGGACAAATAGTTTAATCCCTGTAGTACTCCATCTCTTCATTTGTAAATGGGGGGATGGTTAGAGCAGTTTTTGTGAACTCAGATAATATAATAACAAGAAAAATGGTTTTGCTTCCTTCATACAAAATCTTGAAACTAAATGCTATATGCCCTTCTCTAGGGAGACCCCATTTAGAGTGTTTTGTTCAGTTCTAGCTATACTTTAGGAAGGAAATTGACAAGTAGGAGGAGAAAGTCTAAAGGAGGGCAACCAGGATGTTGGGGGCTATAGGCCTAGAATCCATATCACATATTAATAATTCACATTTATGGTGTGCTTTAAAATTGTTAAAGCCCGTAACTCACAAAAGCCTTACAAAGTATGTGGAGCAAATGTTATCTCCATCTTATATTTGTACAGAGTGCAATTAAAACAAATTCAGTATTGTGTCCATGGATATCAGTTCTATTGCCCAAACTGAAATTTGACTGTCAAAAGCTCTTGGAAATATACCACACTATCTTTCTTAGGAATAGAGTAAGTGATTGGAGAAGAGAAACTTTTATTTAGAGGTCAGATAGCCTTTGTTTTCAAATATTTACAGTGTTGTCAGGTAGACAAAAAATTCAGGTTGATCTACCTGGGTTCAGAGGAAAGAAATAGAAACAGTGATGGTTAGGTATAGGAAGATGTTACAGATCAACAGGGGTAGGGGTTGACCTTGGAGTTTCACTGATTTTAAGGATTTCCAGGATAAGGAAAAATCTAGCAATGCATGTTGACATCATTTTTGCAGTTTATATTTTCAGAGGTACCTAGGACACAGAGTTTAAGAGCATTTCCCAGTATTACACAGCGAGATCATGTTAGAAGTGTATTCTGAACTCAGATCTTCTTTATTACAAAGTCAACTCTATTTCCAGGTGTATCTCAATTTGAGGGAAAACTGCTTTCAAAAAATGGAATAAACTGCCTTGGAAGGTAATGATTTCTCCTTGTATTAGGAGTCTTTAAGAGGACTTAATCTAAGCTGTGATAAAGGTATTTGAATTTGGGGACTTCTAAGATTTCTTTAATCACTATGATTTTATGAGCTTATTAACAGCCCTACTTTCATATACATACACATATGTATGTATATGCACACAAATAATTATTTATAATATACTATGTTATAATTATATATTAAAATATAAGTATAATAAATAATATTATGTGTGTGCATATGTGTATATATGTCCCAATGAGAATATTTCTTCCACCAATTTAAAACAGCAATAGTTTCATAAGTTGTAATCTGAAAATCAAAAGCTGTAAAGTTTTAAAGAAATGTCTTGGGGCTGGGGAATCCAAGAAATCTCACCTTCCTATTACTCTTTTTTGACTTCAACAGCCATGAAAGGTTAAGTGATTTTTCCAGTCACATAGCTAGTAAATAGTTTGGCCAGGACTTGAATTGGGTCACCTGATTCACAATCCAATTCTCTAGTGTTAAAGAGTGATTCAGTAGTAACTCTCCCAGTGCAATGAGGAGAATTGGAAAGGGGAGAGAAGCCGAATGACTGAATCATGGACTTAGCACAGCAGTGTGGGAGTGAGGAGTGGAGGGGTATTGAGTTTACTGATATTTACTTCTTTCCTTGATCCTGGATGTTCGTAGAGGATTCCACAGAGACTGTGAAACACCACCAGTAGAGGTATTGCACACCTCTAGTTACATAATAACTTGCATTAAATTCATATAGCAAAATGAAAAGAGCTTTTGTCACTATAAACTTACTATGTTTGTTGAGGACCTTTTGAAATTCCCCTAGAATTTTTTTTTTTAAATTTCAAAAAGGAATTTAAAAGGAGGCCAATTTCCCCATTTTCTTTTTTCTTAAACTGAGAAAACAAAAAGGTTCTATCCACATTTGTTTCTCTGTCCTGTAGTCACTTTGCATGATACATCTACCATGAGCCAATATCTTTAACCAGTCAGTTGTTTAAATAATCAGGAATCCCTGCAGAGAGGGAGTTGTGAGGAAGACCTCGTTTTTATCCTTTTATTTTAAACAACAATTTAACATATTCTTTACTGCTTAATCCTTCTTTCATCTGTTACTTAATATAATAATGCACTAAATCCCATACACTAGAGACCATTTGACTGTCAGGTTACATTGAATATGTTTAATAAAAATTTAATATTCTTACAATTTCTTTTCTCTCAGTGGCACTGAATTACTTATGAATAACCTCGTATCTGCTTAAATAGAACATGGTTTTCTAATGGACTCTAGCAAAGGAAATGGTCACAGTACTACCCAGGATACAATACCTGGGGAAAAAGAAATCCAGTTCATTGTTATTGCAATTTCTCTTTACAAATCATATTGACTTCTGTCTGCAATGCAAAATTTGAGCTGTGCTCCAGGAATTCTAGATTGAGTGTCCACAGATGCCTAGACATAGCTGTTTCCCATGTGGGTAATGCCATCAGCTATAGCTGAAGCCTATTAAAAGGAGCAGGGAAGCTAGTGTTAACATCGCATGTTGGGACTTAAAAGGACCCAGGTGGGTCCAACTTACTGAGTGCTATAAATTGTGCATGAATCCTTTGCTCAAACTAAAACCTTGTTAGGAATGGAGTTCCCATCAA
The DNA here is from genome assembly GCA_028627135.1 of Pseudochirops cupreus. Classification (NCBI taxonomy): domain Eukaryota; kingdom Metazoa; phylum Chordata; class Mammalia; order Diprotodontia; family Pseudocheiridae; genus Pseudochirops; species Pseudochirops cupreus. The sequence goes on along the minus strand of CM053581.1, from coordinate 521,202,943 downwards.
CATCTTGCCTATTTCTTGGCCCTTGTTGATGTCCTACTCTTTCTTTCACTAGACACACTTTCAGTGCTGCGTGCTTCTTTTGGGGGACATTTGTCATCCTGTTATTTGCAATCACTCTTTAGCTTTTGATTTTCATCAGTCATCGGTTTTTAAGTGTCTGTTAGGGACTGGTAATCACACTAGGGGTGAGAGACGCAAGTACAAAAAGTGAAACAAACCCCACTCACAGGAAGATTTCATTTAATGAGGGAATTAATTGTACCTACACACTCATGCGTGTATACATATGTGCATAAATATATAATGTATATGTGGGTATGGATGCATATGTGTGTCTATTCATATATATCAATAATTGTACTTGATACAATATATTTAAAGTTAATTTAATTCATATGTATACAAGAGATTTGGGGAGAGGGGAGTAGCAGTCGAAGGAATAAGGAGAGCCTTCAAACAAGTGATCAGTTAATCAACATATATTAAGTGTTTGCTATGTGCCTAATACTGTGTTAAGTTCTGGGAATGCTAATGCTAGCACTGATGATAATTAACAACAGAGAGACAACTCCTGCTGTCAAGGATCTAATGGGAGAAGACAAAACACAAAAAGATGATGAGGAGGGTGGAGGACAAGGAGCGGTAAGGTAGAAGAATCCAAAGGCAGAACAGCCAGGTGAGAAGTGAAATGTCCAAGGTGAGCGCTCTCCTTAAAGAGAGGTTTGACATTCATGACCCCGCTCTTCAATCAGAGAGGCAGAAAGGAGTGATAAGGTGGTGTCCCAGAGCCAATGGGATCTTTCAAGGAGGATGAGGTTATCCCAATAATGATTTTCCTGGAGCATAATGGAGAATGCAGCCAGATAAATCCTATTTGTAATATCTTTAAGCAGAAGATAGTATCTGATCTGCATCTTTAAGAAAGACTGGGATTCTCTGAATCGAAGGGAAGAAGGGGGTGCATTTCAGGCATGTGGAGGGGTCAATTCAAAAGCACAAAGATAGGAGATGGAGTGTTCTGAGTGAGAAACAGAAAGAAGGGTAATTCACAGCATGCAGGAGAAGGGAGCAATATCCAATGAAGCTGAAAAGGAGAATTGGAGCCAGGATGAATAGGGCTTTAAAATCTAAATGAGGAAGTAAAATTTGTTCTGGAAACAATAGGGAGTTGGCTAAGTTGGAGAGTTACCAGAATTCAGACTGTAATGCTGTATCAAAGACTTCTTGGCCTTAGCCTTGCCTCACCAGTTCACCACCCATAAAATCTCAATCTGTCCTACAAAGGACTCTCAGCCTCTGCCCCCAGCCCAAATAAGGTTGAGGGAAATAGCATACTAAACCAGCTTTGCCTGTTTTTTTTTCCCACTGTACACATTCATCTCCAAAGAGAACAGATACTTTAATCATTATTTCTGACATCAAAATTTGCATTCCCACAATGTCATTGCGTTGATGAAAATACATTTATAAGTAAATACATGGAAGAGTATACTTAAATGGAAGTAGATAAGATTTTTTCCGAGACAAAGACAAAAGTAGACTGCATAATTTTAGATTTATTAACACTGATGTTGTTTTCTTTTTTGGAAATAAGCATAGCTAAGTACTTAATGAATCTGTATAACAGTTTTCTGACATTTGCATTGGTGTCCTAGCACAATATTTTATACCTATTCTTTCTTTCATTAAGCTCCCAACTGTCCCCTTATTTCATATATGTATATATACATATGCATATATATGGATCTTTATCTGTATATATTTACATACACACACAAATCTGTATGTATACACACATCTAGTTATATATAGAAATAAATATGTATTATGTATACATATATATGTGAATACACCTATAAATATATGCACATACATGTGCACACACATACACACACATACACACATACATCTGGAAGTGAGTGCATAAGAGTTACCTAGTTTATTCCCTTCCTTTTATAGATAAGAAGACTAAGTCAAGAGAGGCTAAGTGCATAGCCAAAAGTCCTACAGGTAGCAAAAAGCAGGAGTAGAATTTGAACCAAGGTCCTTTCACTCCAAAACACAACATTCTATTCTTCTATTCCACTTAAGCCCTAGCCAAATTCCTGAATACTTCCCAGTATCACTAACTACTTTATTTATTCTCTTCATTTTGATCACTGAAAAGAAGCAATAAGCTAAGGCTAATCCCTCTTATGGTTCCCAGGATTCTATCTCTTCTAGCTTTCTCCAGAACTGTGTTGCAGAAATCAGTACCCCAATTCAATTATCTTCAGAAATATGATGAGATCTCTTTTTCTTTAAGATTCCTTCACTTAATGCTTCTATCTCTATTTGGGTCAACTAGGTAGTAAAGTGGGTAGAGACCTGAAAACTGTGACTGGACTTTGCTTGTAAGTAAAGCCCACACAGAATGCTTGAAGTTGTAGGGGGAATTTGTGGTTGTCATACTTGCAAGGTAGAGTTCTATCTAGTAGTAGACCAATGCAGTTGAAACAGAGAGAGAAACCTGAATTTAAAAAAAAAAAAGTTCTTCCCCAAATAGAAGAAAGGCTACTGCTTTCTTGCTTCATGTCCTGGTCTAGGGTTAGGAAATCTAAATTGGAAAAGTTTGCATTTATGTATATTAAAATGTATCTTAATATATTTATATAATTATTCTAGGTTGCAGAATTATTTTTAAAATCATTATTGTTATGTGGCATTCTCCTAGCTTTGTACCAACTGAAAACTTAATAAGCAAATGCTATGTTCTTCTAAGTCACTAATAGTAGCATTAAAAATCAGAATCTAGAACAGATCCCTGTGGCAGTCCTGTAGAGATCTCTCTCTACAGTAACTGACCTTGTTATTAATACTCTTTGAGGCAGGTCTTTCTACCATACTTCTAAAAACTTTCTTTTTTTCTTTTTTTCTCTGTTTCTTTTTACAACATGATTAATATGGAAATATGTTTTGTATGACTGCACTTGTATAAACTATGTCAAATTGCTTGTCTTCTCAATGCAGGTGGAAGGGAGGGAGGGAGAGAATTTGAAACTCAAAATTTTTAAAAAGAATTTTTCAAATTATTTTTACATATAAGTGGTTAGAAAATAATATATTTATATGTGTATATATGTGTCTGTCTGTCTATCTATCTATCTAACTAAACTACCTGTTTATATCCTTTGACCATTTATCATTCAGGAAATAGCTCTTATTTTTATAAATTTGATTCAATTCTATACCCAGTTTATCTTTGAGGAATAAGACCTTGGTCAGAGAAACTTTCTATATGTCTTTATGTTTCAAGTGTGCCTGTTGTAAATAGCATATTATTGGTCTCAGATTTCTAATCTTTCTGCTAGCCATCACCATTCTATTCCTATTCATGGTTATGATTACCCTCCATCCCATTTTCTTCTGTTTCTTCCTTTGACTCCTCTTCCTTCTCTCTTTTTTAAATTAAAAAAATGATTTTTTCTAGCCACTGCCTCCCTTCATCTATCCTCCCTTTTATCACACCCTTTGCCCTTTCTATTGTCCATTCCTATCCTATTTCCCTATTCAGTTAGTTACATCTATACACAAGTGTGTGTATGTACATATATGTATATGTGTGCACACACATACACATTCTTCTTCTTTTTTTTTTTTCTTTTTGGAGGGGAGAGGACAGGACAATTGGGGTTAAGTGACTTGCCCAAGGTCACACAGCTAGTAAGTGTTAAGCGTCTGAGGCTGAATTTGAACTCAGATCCTCCTTCCTCCTGACTCTAGGGACAGTGTTCTATTCTCTATGCCACCTAGCCACCCCCATTCTTCTTTCTTTGAACCAATTCTGATGAGGGTGAGGTTCAAGCATTGTCCACCAATCCCTGCCCCCAATTTTCCTCTCCACTGTAAATGTTTTTTTCCTTGCATGTCTCTTCCTTATGTGAGAAAATATTCCCTATTTCACCTCTCTCTTTCTCCTTCTCAGGGCATCCCTCTTTCTCACCCGTCCATTTTTTTTTACATCATCCTAACATTATCTACTCATTCTTGTGCCCCCTTTCTATGTGAATTCACTCTAACTGCCCTAATAATGATAAAGTTTTTAGGAATTACATATATCATTTTCCCACATGGAAATGTAAACAGTTTAACTTTATTGAAACCCTTATGATTTTTCTTTCTCTTGAGTCTTATGTTAGAATGTCACATTTTTTATTCATCAGGAATGCTTGAAAGTTCTCTGTTTCATTCATGTCTGCTTTTTTTTCCCCCTGAAGGATTATATTCAGTTTTGCTGGTCAGGTTTTTCTTGGTTATAATCCTAGTTCTTTCCCTTTCATATTCCAAGCCCTCTGATCCTTTTGTGGAAGCCACCAAATCTTTTTAGATCCTGACTGTGGCTCCATAATATTTGATTTATTTCTGACTGACTGCTTGAAGTATTTTCTCTTTGACATTAGAGCTCTGGAATTTGGCTATAATACTTCTAGAAATTTTCATTTTGGGATCAGTGGTTTCTTTCAATTTCTATTTTACCTCTGGATCTAAGATATTAAAATAGTTTTCCTTGATAATTTCTTGAAATATGATGTCTAGACTCTTTCCTTGATCAAGGCTTTCAGGTAGTTCAATAATTCTTAAATTATCTCTCTTTAATCTATTTTCCAGGTCAGTTGTTTTTCTGATGAGATATTTCACATTGTCTTCATATTTTTTGTCATTCTTTTGACTTTTTTTTTTGTTTCTTGGTGTCTCTTGGAGTCATTCACTTCTGCTTACCAATTCTAGCTTTTAAGGATTTTTCTTTAGTGACATTTTCTGCCTCTTCTATTTGGCCAGTTCTGTTCTTTAAGGAGTTCTTTTACTCAGTGAATTTTGGGCCTCTTTTACATTAGGCTAATTTTGATTTTTAAGATGTTATTTTCTTCAGTATTTTTTGGTGTGCCTCTTTTACTAAGTCGCTATTTCTCTTTTCTTAATTTTTATTGCGTTACTCTGATAGCTTTTCCCATTTTTTTCTCTACGCCTTTTATTTCTCTCTGTAATGCTTCCAGGAATTCTTCTTGGGTTTGGGTCCAATAAACATTTTTTTGAGGGTTTGTTTGTAGCTGTTTTCCCATTTTGTCTTCTTCTGAGTTTATTTCTTGGTCTTCTCGAGCACTGTAGCAGCTTTTCATTTTCAATGTATTTTTGTTGTTGTTTGCTCATTTTTTTTTCCAAATTATTTATTGACTTTGAACTTTATGTTAAAGTTGGCCTCTGATCACCTTGGGTTGGAATGGCACTGTCCCAATCTTTGGGATTTATTTTTGTGATTTTTTTTTCTTTTCAGAGTTAGTTCTAGGGGTCTGCAAGTTTTTGGTGCTTCCAAGGTGGTATGATGCAAAGAGAAGCATGGTTATTGCTCTCCTGGTCTGAGCTGTTCCATTGAAGCTACAAGCACTAGCCCTGCTCTTTGCCTGTGAACTATTAACAGAACTGTTGCCTTCTTCTGACTGATCCTTGGTGCTCTTCTGTGCCCTGGAACTGCAACTTGAGACTGGTTATGGGCAATTCAGTTGCAAATAATTAACAGCTGTACCCAGTCTGAGCTAAAGTCCCCTGAAGTCTTCTTATCAGTTTTCTGACACTCCTGCCGTCTTTGGGCTGAGAGCTCTCAAAGCTTTTCCTGCTGAGGCTATTTATGCTTCCATCATGTGTGTGTATAGGTTCCAGACAGGCTTCCAGCATGGCATTACAAACTCTTCCTGCCAGTCTGCTAAGTTTTCTTAGCTTGGAAAAACGTCTCACCATGACCTTTTGTTGGCTCTGCCCCTCCAAATTTTTATTTGAGGTGTTCTGTTAAAGTTGCTTGAATGGGAATGTTGAGAAAGTTCAGCTGAGTGCCTCTAATCTGCCATCATGGCTCCTGTTTTCAATAAAGCCATGTTCAATTTGATGACCCTTGCTCACTTTTCCAAGTGTTGACACACCACTCTGATAATATATACAATCATTTTCCCAAGAAAAGAGGTTGAGTTTGCTCACTGATAGTTTATAGAATCTACCCTCTACCCATTTTGGAAAACTGGCTTAGAATTTATTTATCCTCTCCTGTATTAACTCTAATATTCTATACAATCCTTCAAGGACCAATAATGGGATGGCAGACATAATTGAGGACCACAGAATGTTCATTCCCCAGGTCCTTTCCGCCTGAACTTCTAAGGGGAATCTAGGAACTCTTACTATCTCCTTATATCATGAGCTGAAACTCCACATTATTTAGTTCTATCTTTCCAGATCTTTTTTTTGGAAGAGAAAATTGAAGTAAAAATAAATTAAAATTTCAACAAGAATTATGAGGTGCCTAATATCTGGCAGGAAGTAGAATAAGCCCTGGCGATAAAAATAAGGGGTAAACAGTCCTTGCCCTCAATCTGTTAGGAGGGTGGTAAGACAACATAAAAGTAATTATGTAAAAACAAGATACATATAAATTAAAATGAAAATAATATCAAAGGGAAGGCACTATCATTAATGTTTGAACACTTCAACTATTTCACCGTAGCTGGTTATTTTTATTTCCAGCTAAATGTCATATTTTATCTGATCCTTTACTTGATACTTTCTTTATTTTTCCTAAACAATGGTACTTGCACTTCCTATATTTTTGGGAGCTCATATTACCTTGACAATAATATACTTTGCTTCCATCTTGTGTAACTTTCTTTTAAAAAAATGAGTTGTTCTATGAGGTTGCTGTGAAGCTGTATTAGTCATATTATGCATAACTTCCTTCTCTCCTCACTGGAATCATCTGTTCCAGTCTCTTGGTGTTTTATTTTTGGGAACTTTTCATTCATCTTAGGCTGTCTTCTAAAGAACATTGGACTGTAATCTTTATGTGGTAGCCAAGAATTGGAAATCGAGGAAATGCCCATCAATTGAAGAATGGATGAACAAGTTGTGGTATATGAATGTAATAGAATACTATTGTGCTGTAAGAAATGATGAGCAGGCATATTTCAGAAAAAACCTGGAAAGACTTACATGAACTGATTCCTAGTGAAATGAGCAGAAACAAGAGAACACTGTACACAGCCACAGCCACATTGTGCAATGACTAACTTTGATAGATTTAGCTTTTCTCAGTAATGCATGGATCTAAATAAACTCTAAAAGACTCATGATGGAAAATGCTATCTACATCCAGAGAAAGAACTATGGAGTTTGAATGCAGATTGATGTATACTATTTGCTCTCTCTTTTTGTTTGTTTTGCTTTTTCTTTCTCATGGTTTCTCCCATTCATTCTAATTCTTCTTTACAATATGACTAATGTGAAAATATCTTTAATAAGAATATTTATGTGGAGGCTTTATCAGATTGTATGCTATCTTGAGGGGAGGGAGAAAAATTAAAAATTCAAAAGCTTACAGAAGTGAATGTTGAAAACTAAAATTAAATTAATTTAAAGAAAAAAAAGAACATTGGGCTGTAGGATTCTATTTTTCTGAACCTTTAGAAATTGACTTTCCTCAAATATAATAGATAACTTTGCACTTCATATATCCTCTACTACCAGAAACATAAAAACAATATACTTTTTGGAGGTCAGTACAAGACTTGGAAGGCTGATATTCAGTCCTTTTCAAGAGAAATGGATGGGGGGGGGGGGATGAACCTTTGAGGAAGGTAGATCTTAGGGCAATTTTCTTTGTTAAAACTTCCCATTTGACAAGTTCATTTTTCATGTTTGAGGCTCAGTTGCTAGGAGCTCCAGAGCAAAACTTTATTTTTAGTGTGGGATTTCTTTCTTTCCTTGAGATAGAATGAGCAATCTGCTTTAATGAAGATGATGCATTTACCAAAAGGACTGTCTCGAATAATCAGACTTTGGGCACTGTGGCAAGTTATCAGGGAAAATATCTGAATATCAAAAGAAAGAGTTAGGCAACTTTGAAATCATAAAGGACAGGAGCTGTACACTAGATCTATATGTGAGTATATGTTCTTTCTACTAGAGTTCTGCATTGTGGGACCATTCTGTTGTAACCGAGATAATTTAGCACTTGAATGTTTTGTGGTTTCTCTAGTCTGTTCCCCTCTCCCCGTCTGTCCCACCTTCATCTTGTCTTGCTAGATAACTTGGAAAAAAACCATTGACACCTAGCCATATCACTGCAGCTCTACTATCTGACCTGGCTTCTTTGTCAGTTTGTCCCCTTGTCTGTCCCAAAATAATTGTACACTATTCCCATCTCTGGGACATCAGGGATTTCTTTACTAGCCATCAGACTAACTCTGCACAAAATATTACTGATGAATTGACATTGGCTATGAAAATATATGGTAACTTAACTTACACATCTGTCCCTAAATCTTGTTATACTTTAACTCTATAGTAGATGCCACAAAATCTATGGTAATAATCAGAAATATTATCAATGATAAGCTATCCATCTTTGTTGGATGTACACTGGAGGGAGGCCTTCTAGGAATAGGCTATAATTTTAATTATATATATATATAATTATATATATATTTATATATATATTATATATATATATAAAAACATATGACCTATATGTTTTTAAATTAATCCTCACCTAAATCATTTTGATGTAGATAGAGCAAGTATTTTTATCCAAGAGGAATTAGGGGTTGTCTAAGGTCACACAACTAGGTCACATAACTAAGTCACAAAGCAAGTACTCCAACTCAGGTCTTTATCTCCATGTCCATTGTTCTCTAAGAGGAATTAATCAAGGAATAAGTATTAAGTACCCATTATGTACTAGATACTGTTCTAGATGCAAGGATGAGAAACAGTGAGCTGTGACAGCCACCAATGGGAATCTTATTACTTAAAACATTCAGCATGCCCTTTAACTGGTCATTGATTTGATTGGACTGGATTAAATTCAACTTAATTAACTGCCTGCTCAAAATAAAGCAAAGGAATGAAACCAGCTCCCCAGAGCTAGTGAGGCTTGCAAAACTCTCCTTCCAAAACAAGTTAAAATTTAATTGGAAAATGTTTAGTAAAAGAAAGAAAATGCAGTGTAGATAATGCTAATTTGTAGTTTTCTAATTCGACATGTGGCCAGACAGGATCCCTTTCTGTTAGAATTTGACACAACTGAGACAGAGCATCTTGATAGGGGTTTGAGATACAACATAATCAAGGCATAGTTTCTGCCCTCAAAGAATTTATGATCTATTAAGGAGAAGAAAATGGTTTCACAAATGAATATAATATAGGTGATAAAATTGCAAGTACATTGGAGGTGCCAGTAGAGTTGTAGGAGAGATTTCAGATGAGGGGCCATCACATAACTGGAGAAATTGAAGACTTAATTGAGAAAATAGTTTTCAAATGTTTCAGGACTGAAATCTCATTGGGTTCTATATACCAATTATCTGTCACTACCTGGAAAGGAAGTTTCTTTCAATTGAATTAATTATTGAATTCAAAAATTTTGTTACAAAGATTTTTAAGATGTAGTTTTAGTTATCATTCCTTTTGATTTATTAACCCTTAGGATAGAAAGAAATGCATGGACAGTTCCAAAATTAATAGTACCCATGATCTTGTAACAATAGCTTATCACTATCTTTAAAGGAACCTGCATTTCTTGCTGTGGCATTTCTAAATCAACCAAGTGAAAAGCATGAGGTTCAAGCACTGGGAACTACTGGCCAAATAAATGCATCTTACCTACAATACCATCACAGATATTAAAGATAGGCCACATAATACTTGGGTTTTCTGCACTGAGTAGTAATGGCAACCAAATGTCATAGCACATTGACAATTATCTTCCTCCAGTGAAGGTATGAAAATGAGGAAAAGAGAGATGAGAGAAGAAAAGAGGGAGGGAAAAGAGCAAGGAACATGAGAATGATAAATCAATTTTGGTCTTAGATATACAAGCCCTCTGAAATATAAACAAGTACTTCTCTGAGGAATCATATTATTTATAAATACCATGTAGAGATTCATAGCAGGTTAGAAGTGCAGTTCTTGCTAAGGCTCTAATGTTCTCTTGGTGGTCCCAATATGCTATGCTCTTCTCTCTGGGGCTGTCTTAGGTAACTACCTACATTTGACTAAACAAAACACTTAATTAGGGAAAATCATAGCCTAGATGTTATCACTACAGCTACAAAACCTTTCCTCTTATTATTTTTAACATTGGCAGCATTCCCAATGACATTACCACTAGGAGCTATCAGGTAAAAAGAGAGGCAAGAAATAACATGCTATTCACTTGAGATGAGATGATCTGGAAGGGTAAAATCTTGGAAGGTCTGTGACTCTTGTCTCCAAGCTGTGTATTAGTTGTCCAAAAAGATCTTGTTTTCTACTTTGCGACATTATCCACATTTCAGTACTGTTGAACAACTTGAACATAATGTCCCCTTCCTCAGAATAGACAGTTTAGTCATGAACCAGATATTTATGGGCATGCTGCTCATCTCGCTAGGGACTGGTATAAACACATGCTTGTGGATACATATGAGTTACCAAGTCTAAAATGGGATACTGGGTGTCATTTTTCAGCTGAAATTGGCACTCACGCATATACACTCACACCCCAAGAAGTCTTAGTGAAGTTTTTTAATTGCTTAAACTGTTTAAGTTATTAAAGAGTGGCTGTCTCAAAGTGTTGGTGGTGTTTCAAGTTTCCAAATCTAGACAGCACAGTGAACAGAGCACTAGGTCTAGAGTTGGGAAGATCTGAGTTCAATTCCTACCTCACCCACTTATGAGTGGTATGACCCTGGGCAAGTCACTTTGCTTGATGGAGGAGGGTATTATTTGTTCATGTCAATTAGGCAATCCTAATGGGGTAGAAATTTATTTTTTATGAAGTACCCTGCAGGATGCTTTAGGGTAAGTGGGCCAAAGATTATTAAAATAAGTCAAATACAAAGATTCTCCCTTTAGCACCCACCCTGATATTTTCAATTCCAGATTTCTATCTGAAGTATAATTTATGAACCAACCCTTCTTATGTCAAATGGTAAAGCATAATCCAATTTTCCACATTTTGAAAGTTTTTTAAGTCTAAGTTTGTGTTACATGTTAGAGATCAAAATCTAGAATCAAGGGTTTTCATTCAAATCAACAAACATACACAGTATTGAGTGTTTCACCTGCATCAGTCACCAAGAGTGAGTTATCTCCTCAAAGAGATTACATTCTAGTTATGGTGGGGGAGGAGAACTCTGGATATAGGTACGTATATATTTTAAATGCAAAGCAATTGGATCTGGGAATGGGTGGGCATTATTACTGACCAAATCAATAAAGACCTTATGTACCAAGGTAGCACTTTGACAAATCAACAAAAATTTATTAACCACTTATGTATCAACTACTTAAGTATAAATACAGAATGAAGATATTGCAAGGAACTTACATTTTCATAAGAGAGAAAAGTACACATAAAGCACATAGATATAAGTTTAATGAATACAAATGCATACAAAGCACTTAAATATAAAGAAAAAATAATGCAGTATGCCTCTAGCACTACCTCCTGTTACTGCCCCCTTCCCCAGGAAATGGGATCCAGATCATTAAAGAAGGATAGTATAGTCAGCTAGGTGACATAGTGTTTAGACAATTGGTCATGGAGCCCAGACAATTCATTGTGAGTTCAATGCTGGCTTTTGAAACTTACTATATGTGTTGTCCTGGACAAGTCACTTAATCCTGTTTTCCTGTTTCCACATCTATAAAATGACCTGGAGAAGCAAATGGAAAATCACTAGAGTATCTTTGCCAAGAAAAGCCCAAATGGGGTCATGAAGAGTTGGATATGACTGAAATGACTGAACAATGAATAAACAGATTCTTATAGGTCATTTCCTTAAATTTCTTAAATTCACCTAGATCAATTTGATTAGAAATTCTTAATTTAGGGTCTATTACCAGGGTTTTCTGGGAGACTATGAACCTGGGGAGGGGGGGAATTGCATCTTTATTTTCACTTATCTTTGGTTTCTTTTTTAATCTTATATATTTTATTTACACATTTAAAATATTCTGAGAAGGGGTCACTTGGCTTCACCAGACTGCCCAAGGGGTCCATGGCTCAAAAAAAGGTTCAGAAATTTTGCTGTAGATGTCATTTTGGTTTACCAGATAGACTTCTATACTAAAGAGATATGTTTCTCTTAAAACATTGAATTGGATATTTTGGTACAGATTGCTATATTATGTTTTTTTAGTTTGTTCTTCAAGAGATGATTTTACTGAGGCCTATTTTCCATCATTAATCTCTCAGACTTTTGGAGCTCAGAGAATTATCCCTTGCATTTAGTAATGGCCACTTTTAAATTATTGATTGACCATCTGATGTACTCATGGAATCTTTGAGTTGGAAATCACTAGACTAAATCTCCGATGTTTATAAGTAATCTGCCCCAATCTGCCACCTGATGTTGATCCCTCCCTTTACAATAGCCCTCATAGGTAGTTTTTCCTTGAATTTTATCAGTATCAGGGTGCTGTCTCTAGCTCACAAATGAGTCTTTTTCTTTTTTTTGTCAGATTTGGTTGCTAGAAAGTTGTTCTATTGATATCAAAACATGCATTCTTATGACTTCCACCTTAGTTGTGCCCTCTGGACATATACACAAGTCTAATCCATTTTGCCCATGATAGACATTAATTTATTGAAAGATAGCTATAGGGACAACTAGATAGTGCAGTGAATAGCCCACCAGCTATAATATTTCTCCCTACATCTCCCTTTTTTAATGTGAAACATCACCAATTCTTTCAGTCTTTCATCACACAATAAAATTTGTCAATCCTGTAAATATTTTTGTACATATGGGTCCTTTCCCTTTTTTTTGGTTTCTTTGGGGCAAAAATCTAGTAGTGCTATTGGTGGAACAATAGGTATATACAGTTCAACAGCTTTTTTGAGCATAATTCCAAATCCCTTTTCAGAATGACTAGACTAATTCATACCTCCATCAACCATGCATTAAAACACATGCGTTTCCCATTGCCCTTTTTAAATTTGTCATTTTCCTCTTTTTTTTGCCTGCTTTGCCAATACAAGAGTTGTGAGACAGTACTTCAGTATGGTTTTAATCTACATTTATTTAACTTTTAGAGAGAACATTTTTCATGTGGTTACTGGTAATTTAGCTTCTTTCTCTGAAAAGTACCTATTCATAGCCTTTGACCATTGATTAATTGGGGAATATTGAGCCACAGTTTCAAAAACATTTTTCACTGTTTTCCCTTATATTTCCCTTTGTCTTAAAGTTGCTGAGTATTAAAATTTGTTTTAATTTGGAAGGTAATATGGAGTATTCAGAGAATGTTTATGTTTCTTTGTCCTTAGCAATGAAGGTAGTTTCACATAGTGAAAAGATCTTCAGATTGCAAAAGTTACTCATGAATAATGTAATTTGAGATGGCCAATAATTATCTCATGAAGTGATAATTCATATTGACTTTCCACATTCAATTAAACCAAATCCAACAACTGTTTATTTTCCATTCCAAGGATAGCCTGTTAGTCATTCTTCCATTTAGTTGTAACTTCCTTTTTGTGTGTTTCTGTTTCCATTTATGCTAAAAATGCTAAGATTGATAGGATTCAGTTCCTTCATTATTTTACCAATTAGTTGACTATTGAACAGTGTTCTCACATTTTGAGTTCCAATAGTCTGCTTAATGACTGTAGATTGATTAAAAGCTATATTATATTCAATGCCTTGAGTTCCAATTTCTGTTACTTTTGCTGTAAAAGGAAAAGGAGATGGTATACACTGAGGATCCTCTTTTGTTTTTTAATTGTTCATGGGTTACCATGGATTGTAAGGAGGTACTTTGAAGATATCCTATGCATGATGTTTCTCTCCATACTTAGCTTGGTGTCTGAACTTCAGACCAGAATTAAAACCCTTTTTAGTGTGTTAGAACCTTTAAAAATTTTCTGCATATTGACATATCATTTAAGAAGTTCATGCCATCTCAACAAAACAATGAGATGTTAAAGTTGGACTTTTGTAAAGGAATTAAAATTCAGAGTTTGACCATTAGACCACAATTTGTCAATATCCTTCCTTAAGTGTAATACCCCAAATTATATGGCATATTCTAGATGTTGTTGAAAAAGTAAGGATTTCATCAAGATAAGAATACAAATTATAGCTGACATATCATGCTTTAAGGTTTTAAAAATGCTTCTTGTGCATTATCTCATTCAGTCCTCAAGATGATGCTGAGTTATGTGTACTGCTTTTCTTCCAACCCCACGTTGCTTCTATGCTTCAAAAGTAGAGAAACAACCTTATTTTGAAAAAAAAAATCAAAGGTATATGTTGGATTATTTCTACTTTATAATGAAGGAAATATGAATCAAGAGATTGTGAACTTCCCATCGTTTCATAGCAGAATTAGAATTTTGAACTTATGTTTGTTTTTTTTTTCCACTCTAACTTTAGCAATCCCTCTATCATACCATATTGTGTCTCCTCTTATGATAACCTACTGTAATGGCAAGCAAAGAAGTACTTAGCACCTTGTTCCAGCTACTTAAGTATTTAGTATCTTGTTTGATCCCCTTGTGATTTGAAGGTGGGAGGAACTTGTTGATGCCAACAGGAAGAGTGACACAGGAAAGAGAACTGTTGTATATAAGGAGGAACATAAGCTGGGACTGAGCAGAACTGAGAAGTGAACACTTGTGGTGGTTGAAACTCTGTGTTGATTTGTGTTTGTGATACTTTGTACAGAATCCCTGGGACCTTACTGCTGATTCAGAAGCCCTGAAAGAGGATTTTCTTGTTGTCTGCTTACAGAAGTCATAGAGGAGGGTTTCAGTGGTCCTGGGACTATGCTGATGATTTATGTTGACTTCTCAGACCTTGTTTGTAGGTCTGTGTTGATTTCACAGGCAGATAGTGAATTGATGATGGTGCTGGCAATGTGTGTGAATGTTGTGTTGGCTCTGTTAAGCTTTGTCTTCTCAAAAACAGAAACTGCCAAGGACTTGGAGTGGACTAGACACTGTGAGCTTCAATATGGAATGGGAGCTGGACAAGGAACTGTGAGCTGCCTGCCTGTGAATCCAGGTGATGGTTGGGTAGATTCAGGCAAGAGTTGGACCCATGGTAGAGGAACCATAGAATAGAGGAGCCAGCCTTGAGCCAAGATGAAAAGACCTCTCCTTGGGTACTTAATGCTGACTTAGAAGATCATGATTTATTGTGGCCTACAGTTGGGAGAACTTTGTACTTTGTGCCTTGTACCCTTTAAGGATGATTGAGTTATGGATGATTGGAAACTAAACTCCAATCAAGAAGAAAGAAAACTTTTTGACTTTGGCATTAAGCCAATATGACCTAGGAGTGGGAAAATTTTGACCTTTGTACTTTATGTCCCTTATAGAGGATTGTTCCTTAAGGACAATTGAATTAAGGACTTACTGAATGATATCTTTTGTTTAAAACTATGTGGCCACTTTAGTGATAAGTTGTTACGGTATATCATTGTGAATGCTATACTTTGGTTTCTGTGAATGTTTTACCCTAGTTTATTGCTGAATAAATGGAGAGCTAACTATACTATGTGATAAGAACCTTAAAACTATTCACAGCAGCAGTCCTCTGGAGATCTGTTCATGCTTGATCATATGGCACCATTTTGGTTCACTCACTAGGAGGAACAGTTTTCAGAATACCTCAAATGACCAAGTGGCATCACTTGATGTGGTGCAATTGTATATACTGGAGATAATAGAATAAAAGCATTTATGTCAGAATAAAATTATGTTTGTTTATATTTATTGGTTTTTAAGTTAATTTGTACAAACAGGAGAAAGTAGAAAAAATAAAATTCTTAGAGCAACTGATGGAAAAAAATGTCTGGTCCTTGTAGTGATTTAAATTGTAATGTCACTGTGTATGGTGGTTTATGCTTGTCATTAATGTCACCAAAGAAACTGAGGCTGATGGATTGCTTAAATTGTAGAGTTCTGACTTGCAATGAGGCTAAAGCTAATTGCTAATCAAGTATCCACACTAAGTCTTCCACAAATATGATGGTCCTCTTCCCCAAGGGGAGGGAGGAACCAGATGCTTAAGGAGGGCCAAACCAGCACAGGTTGAGAATGGCTGAGGTCAAAACTTTTATACAAATAGTCAGTGGTATTGGGTATGTGACCATGTCTATTGTGCTTTCACCCTGGAAGAGAAAGGTAGATCTAGTCGGGAAATACAATAAAACTAATATGTCTAACATTTTCTTTGTTTTTCCAAAGGCTCTTGATTTTGAAATGGTATACAATCACTTCTAATGATCCGTTTAGAAAGCTGTTGACCTGCATTAGGACATGGACCAATATTGGTACTCAATTTAATAACTCATTTCTCTGGGAAATTGTCCAAGGCGTACAATGTGTTTCATTTCTATAATTTAGAATTCTTTATCATGGCTGCTTGAGCATAAAGGAAACACTTTGTCTCTTAATGCTCATCTAATGGCAGAAAAGCAAATTATGTACCAGACACATCCATGGCTTGGACTCAGATTCTTTAATTGGGACCTTGTCCTCATAATGATTATCCTAAGTATGCATTGACCATGGTTTTTGTTTTGGAAATGGTATAAAATTTAGTTTCTGAAACAGTGAAATTGATCATTTGTAAGTCTTCCAAAGTAAATAGTTGATACAGCTTTAAGGATTCATGTAGAAATAGGGAGTGGGGGGAATGTAGTTAAAATGCCTGTACACAAATTTGAAGACTTATATTCAAATAAAGTTCCTTTAATTCCATGGCACTTTCATTTCATCCATAATTCATGATTTTTTACATTCTTCATTTATAATACTTAAAGATGTCTTTGGAAATAAAAAAGCTTTCATGTCCCTACTTAAACACAGGAGTGCAGGTTTTTGCAATGCTTTGTGGGATTCTGGAATGACCCTTCTTTCTTTGCAGTTGCTGCATATTTATTGATGAATGAACTTCAGTCTTTCCATCCTGATTTGAGGCTTCAGAAACATACTAATGGTCCTTTGGATTCAAGCTCCTCAGATGAAGCCTCTAATATAGTAGAGGAATATCAGCGGAAAAGAAAACTACAAAATGTCCAAGTATGACAGAAAATGGATTATTTCTTAGAAAGAAGGATTACTGGGATGGTGAACATTTTGCAGAGATGAAACTAATGGTACTTTTCAGGCTGGAAGCTTTGTGCTTAGGAGATTCTGGGAAATTAATGAAAAGAAAGAAAATTAACTGAAAACCACAAGAAAACAAATTCAAAGTAGATGAAATAGACAAAGAATTCAACTATGATGCAGGTAGTCCTGCAGAGATGGTGAATTGAGGCAGGCTGCTCATATATCAGTTGGGCCTAGTGGTTGCATGGAAACCCATCTTGTCATGTTGCTTGTATTCAGCAGAACTTGGCCCTAGGGTTATTGGCTTCTTCAGATGCTGCCTTGTTGATGCCATTTGAACCTCTCCAAGTTCAAGCACTCTTTTTCTGTTTTTCTGAAACAACTAGAATATGAATCTAAGTCAAGGACTGGATCTCTTTTTAGGCTAATTATCTTTTCATAGGAGGAAATTACCTATTAAAGTCCTTGGTTTCTGACTCCTGTAACTCCAGATTATTCAACATGTGGTGTGTGTATGTGTGTGTGTGTGTGTGCGTGCATGCACACGTGTGTGTGTATGGGTGGGGGGTGCAGTTTGGGGGAGCATATAGTTTTTTTAAGGGAAGGATAAATAACTCCAAGAGGATTTTCTTCTGAACAAGCATCACTGTGTAGGCAAAATGTGTTTATTAAGTTTTTATTATGTGATAGGGTTTGTGCTAAGCAGAATATAGAAATGAAACCAAAAGGAAAGGCAGTACTGACACACACACAATCTTAAAAGCAGGGGAGGGGAAAGAGGAAATTCATGCAGGAACATGATACCAAAGTCCAGAATGTCAGAACTATATATGGAAGAGAATGCTGCCTGACCCTGCCTCTACTAAAGGGAGGCCCCAAGGAGATCTCACCCCAGGAAGAAGGTGGATAGTATAGCAAATGGATCTTCTAGGATAAGAAAGTCCAGGAGTTGAGAGTCAAGTTCTGCTATTAGTAGATGAAGCGTAGTGTTAATTCTTAAAAATCTGGAATCCAGGCAGGAAATGACTATAATCATCCCATACCCCAATAGTCTGTAATATCAACATACTTTGTGGCAGTTGTTCATAAACTCTATTTAACATAGCCAAAGATGAGACACCAAATGGAATATGAACCTTGGAAAATAATGTCATAGCATACTATATCCAAAGGGCTTTAGACTTTGTCTTGTCCAACCCTTTCATTTTTCAGTTGAGAAAATTGAGATCCAGAGAGATGTTTTCTTGACTTAAAGTCGATCTCCAATCCACCTGTTTTTCCATTATATCCATTGCCTCTATTCTTCAGATTAGAAAAGTGGAAAATTAATACTTATTTGAAAAATAGTGAAGGCATGGTTTTGAGAAGTTATGTTGCATTGAAGTTGATGCACATTTTGAAAATTCCTCCACATAGGACATGTTTCCTTCACACAATAGATGCAGGTGCACTAAGTATTATGTTTCTTGATTAGATTATAACTTTTATGGGCAGGGACTGTCTTCCACTTCTCATATTTGCATTTACGTGCTTAATAAATGCTCATTGACTACTGATTATTAGCCAGTTAGAACTTTGAAGACTGATTGCATAAAAGATTTGGGAGAATAGCTTTCCTCTCCCCCTGACTTACTTCCCTCATTTCTCCTCAAAATAATTTCAGAGTTGAAACAGAACTCTGTAGATTTGTTGTCCATATGGCACATTGATGAGAATCCCCTTTGTCTCATTTTCCTGAACTGTGAAATAAGAAACATAAAAGAACTTTCCTCACAAGATTGTTGTGAAGATCAAATGAGATAATATTTCTAATCACTTACAACAGTTTCTGGAACATAGTATGAATTTAATAAATATCCATTTCTGCTCTCCCTCTTTTCCTCCCTTTTCCCCTTCCTTGTGCTTACTCCCTTTCCTAAAACCTCCAATCAGTCTTTGCTTGAAGTTGTCTGATGAAATGGGACCTAGTGCTTCAATTCTATTTTTAAAGGCTCTCATTGTTAAGGAGATTTTTCTCAGAGCAACCTGAAACCTCCCCCTAATATGCCTAATGTACATTACCCAGTCCTTTAATAATGTAGTCAAGAAGTGTTGACAGGAATTTAAATCAAGCTCACTTCCTAATAATATGCAACCTCTATCCTCTTCTTTTCTTTTTTGTTCATAGCATGTTCAACTTATTATCAACGCTACTGGTTGTCAATAAACAGGATCTAAGAATCCTTGATTACCAAGGACACTCCTCAAAGTCAAGGCAATTCATTTTTTAAAAATTAATTTATTTTTCATTTTCAACATTTGCTTTTACAAGATTTTGAGTTCTAAATCCCCTTCCTGCCCCAGCCCCACCTCCACTCTCTCTTCCTTTTCTTATAAAGTAGAACAACATTTGCCCTTCTCCAGTTCTGCCAGGTTTCACCTATTATCAATGGTTATTTAAAGCTCAGCAATGACATCCACCCATTAACTGGGACCTAGATTATTTCAGACTGATGAGTTGGGTTGTCCTTTCTTTTTGTATTTTATGCTCTTTTTCTGCAGTTCAAAAGAACTCTCAAACTTTCCACCAAAAGTCTATAAGCTCTGTGACTAGCTGATTAACTGATTCAACCAGCAAAATGTATGGAACAACAAAGCTCTACATAAAAAAATGGTGCTTTGTACACGTGAAACGAGAATAAATTTATTCACTGTGAAGTGGATGAAGAATGATTGCAAGTTAGTGACTTGTAGTAAGACTCAGACTTCTAGACAAAGCATCTCTGTCTACTTATACTAAGTTCAACAAGTATTTTATTGCTTGCCTACTATAGACATATTCCTGTGGAACCTGTAATTTCATTACCTTTAGGCTAAGGAAGAAAATTTAGAGTATAGAGGAAGCAACCAACAAGGAGAATATATTATATGTCTATTAAGGGAAACGGTAAGTTCAGTAATATGTTTAAAAGAATGAAAACTTTGATGAAAAAATTGTGCTATTCACATTATGCTTATCTGCCTCAATAATTATGCCATGAGAAATCTAAAGCGTTGCCACCCTTTTTAGTAATGGATGCTCTCCTCAGGAATTGATACAATATAGTAAAAAGTAATGGCAAGTACAAAATGAGGCAATGGAGACACACTATTTGACTGTGAAGTACTGGAGGGGGAAGAATGTATATTATGCACCCAAAAGATATCTATTTCTCCAGTTGCAGTTTTTGTCTATTTCCCCATTAGCAAGCTGCTTCCTTTTATGGGCCTCAGTTTCCTCATCTGTAAAAGAACAAGATTGGAGTAATTAATCTCCAAGGTCTATTCTGACTCTGAATCCTATTGCTATGGCTATGACTCTTTCTTTCTACTTGGGGAGATTCAGAGATATTAAATATACTTTCTTTGTTGTGATGAACCATTTTTTCTAGTTTGTCTCTACTTTGGCAGAAATACACTTCTAATGTTATTAGTTATCTCATAAAAATAGATTTTATATGTTTCTGAAATAGTTTTCATTGACCTAAACCCTAAATTCACAGAAAATGCCTATAAAATTAGGTAATTAGTATCATAAGAAATGAACTAATGGTTTGTGGTTCTCTATTTCTAAAAATCACTGATAAATCATAGGTACTTCAGGGTCCATTAATTTCTTGGTATAAGAAGAAAGCACATTTGTTGTGATAAAAATGCCCCTGATATATGTATATGTATGTATATATAATATACACTATATATACTTGCATGCACATATATACATACATATATGTGTGTGCAGATATACACCTAGCCCTACATACATTTTGTATATATATATGTGTGTGTGTGTGTGTGTGTGTGTGTGTGTGTGTGTGTGTGCGTATATATATATGTGTGTGTGTATATATGTGTATACGCACACACACACACACACACAGAGTAAGCTGGAATCAAAAGGAGAAGCAGTTATGAATGAATAATAACTAAGTATGCTAAGTCATTAATAAGTGTGCAGTTATTACTTGCCAGAATAATCAAATATAGCCACAGTGGGTTATCCATAGGAAACTTCCTTACTATTTCTAGTTATCATTAGGAGAAATGAGCTAGCTTTGTGGAGCTATATGACTTGGACAGCTTCTGACTTCAACTTGGCTTGTTGGTCACTTTTCCTAGCACCACTGGGTAAGTTTCTATGTATCTTTTAGGAGTTTGTAATAAACAGCTTGTTAGTTCCCCAGACTGTGTCCAAACTAATCACAATTAAATAAAGTTCAAATTTAATTATTGTGATTATTTGACAGAATTTTTTTAAAAAAAAGTATTAATTCATCTTAGTTTTATGTTAATAATCAAAGCAGATCTGCTCATATAAAATACTATTTTTAAGGAATTAATTCTTAATTTTCTCCATAGTTGCAAGGGTTCTCTTTTGCTTCCAATTACCCTGCTTCTTGAGAGCAGGGATTGAATTTTTCCATTCTTTTTAACTCTAAGATTTATCACAATGTTGTATGTAGTATAAATGCTTACTGACTGACAGACACATCCCCGTCATTGCATCTGGGTAGGATGTATGCTCTTTGATGTCAGAGATCTATTTCCCTCTTTATAACCCAAGACCCTCCAAAGTACCTTGCGAATAGTAGGCACCTGGTAAACATTTGGTTAGCTGAATTGAAATCTGTATCCTTATGTTGAAAACATAAAACTGAAAAGGGACAAATAAATACTATTAAGTGATTAGTCTTGTAGAATGAGATAGTCTTTTCTGATTCTGGTAGGGTAAGAAAAAGCAGTAAGATAGGCAAGATTATGCCATTATTCCCTTCTGTTTTACTGTACAATGCAACATCTTAAATTCAACATATGGTGAAAATGCAGTGGTTTGGAGACAGAATCGAGTTCCCTCGTAGACACAAATTATTTATCACTTTGTAACAAAACTAATTGAGTTGATCAGGTCACAAAAATAACCAAAGTTTCTCATTTATGAAACCATAGCTATAGCTACTAAGACCTAAAAAATTTTAGCAACCCCTGTATGCATGCTTATGGAGCTTACATAAGACTGTTAGTACCAGAAAACTACCTACTCTACATTTTTATGCCCATAAAGTGTATAACAACAATAACAACTGTGATAAAAAACAATGATGATTATAGATTAATTAGAAAAACACTACTTTAAGGTAAAGCATGATACAAATATTGTCTCATGTGATCCTCACAGCAACCTTGTTAGGTAGGTATTGCTATTATTCTATAATTTACAGATGAGGAAACTGCAGCAGAGGTTAAGGGATTTGCCTAAGGTTACATAGCTAGTAAATTTCTGAGGTTGAATTTGAACTTGGGGCCTCCTAAATTCATTATGATGGTTTATTATTTCATATTATAATAATGTAATACGTGCACACACACACATATATATGCATACATACATTTATATGTATATGTACACACATTTATTCTGTCATAAGAAAGCCATTTTAAGAGTCATAACACACCATTGTACATTTACTGGGGGAATCAAATCCTTGAATGCTAGTTTTAATCCTATGAGCTATTTGTGCTCCTACCACTAAATAGTTGTATGTCTTTTTTCTTTTATTCATTTCTTTGTTTATTTGAGGTCATTTTCCCCACTCTTCTTCTTTCTTCCCCCTTCTCCCAGTGCATGCCTCTTTTTCACTGATCCATCTTTTTTATATTATCCCCAAATTGACTCATTCCTGTGCCTTCTATCTATGTAAAGTCCTTCTAACTCCCTTAATAATTACAAAGTTCTTACATGTGCCATCTTTCCATATAGGAAGGTAAACATTTAGTTTTATTAAGTCTCGTATGATTTTTCTTTATGTATACCTTTTTATGATTCTCTTGAGAAATGTATTTGAAAGTCAAATTTTCTATTCAGTTCTGGTCTTCTCATCAGAAATGCTTCAAAGTTCTTTAATTCATTAAACATCAACTTTTCCCCCTAAAGGATTATGCTCATTTTTTTCTGGGTAATTTATTCTTATCTCTTTTGCCTTATGGAATATCCTATTGGGGTGGGAAACCTGCAGCCTTGAGGCCACATTTGACCCCCTAGGTACTCAAGTGCAGCCCTTTGACTGAATCCAGTCTTTTGACTGACTTGGGAAGTTTGGATTCAGTCAAAGGGCCACACTTGAGGACCTAGAGGGCCACATGTGGCTGTGAAGTCACAGATTCCCCATCCCTAACTATTGCAAGCCCTCTGATCCTTCAACATGGAAGCTACTAAATCTTGTATGATACTGACTGTGCTTCTTGAAGTATCTTCTCTTTTACTTGGGAGCTCTGAAATTTGGCTATAATATTCTTAAGAGTTTTCATTTTGAGGTCTCTTTCAGGAGGTAATCAGCAGATTCTTTCAATTTCCATTTAAACCTCTGGTTGTATGATAACAGGGCAGTTTTCCTTGATAATTTCTTGAAATATGATGTCTAGCCTCTTTTTTTTTTATCATGACTTTCAAGGAATCTAATAATTCTTATATTATCCCTCCTTGATTTATTTTTCAGGTCAGTTTTCCAATGAGGTATTTCACATTTTCTTCAACATTTTCCCCCATTCTTTTGACTTCATTTTGTTGTTTATTGATATCTCACAGAGTCATTATCTTCTACTTGCCCAATTCTAATTTTTAAGGAACTTCAGTGAATGTTTGTACTTCTTTTACCATTTGGCCAACTCTACTTTTTAGGGAGTTATTTCGCCAATGAAGTTTCATAATTTTTTCCTATTTGACCAATTCTGCTTTAATATATGTGTGTGTATACATACATATATATAGTATTTTGTGTCTTTTTCCCCCCAAATCAGGCTAATTGTCTTTTTATAATTTCCTGCGCTACTCTAATTTCTTTTCCTACTTTTTTCTTTACCATTCTCATTTGATTTTGACAATCTTTTTTTAGTTCCCCCAGGAATTTGTCTTGGATTTGTATTGATTTTGCATATTTTTCCTTTGAGAATTTGCTTGTAGCCATTTTGACATTTTCCCCCCTAAGTTTGTGTCTTGCTCTTTCCTTTAAACAAAGTAGTTTTTATGGTCAAATATTTTTTTTTTGCTATTTTCTCATGTTTCTGAACTATTAATCAACTTTGAATATTATGTTAAAGTTAGGCTGTTTGCCAGGAGTAGGGATGCTGCCCCAACAATTTTTTTTTCCTCTGCTGTTTTCAGAGTTAGTTGTGGGGGTTTGGAAGTTTTTGCTATTTCTAAAGTGATATAATCTGGGGAGAGGTTTGGTCACCTCTCCCTTGGAACTGGAAATGATATTGCTCTTCGAGACCCTCCTTCCTTGGACTACAAGAGATTCTGTTCCTCAGGGGCCTGCTCCCTTGGTACAGAAAGCACTTCTCTCTTCCCTGGAACTGTGATTCAGAAGTAAGTATAGATAATGGAGTTGTCAAATGGTACTCTGCCATGCCTTTGGTGCTAGTACATGTATCTATTGCAGTCTTTTTCTGACTATTTATCCAATCCTCTTACTGTCTCTCTGGTTTGGTCTGGGAGTTCTTAAAGCTAGTGCCCCTGCTATCACATGATTTCTGCACTAGTCCTCATCCTAGTATCACAGACCTGTTCTTCCAGATTCCTAAGTTATCACGGGCTGAAAAGTGTTTCACCCTGACCTTTTGTTGGTTGGCTCTGTCATTGCAGAATTTCATTTGAAGCATTATTTTAAATTAGTTTGGAGAGATGTTGAAAGCTCTGATGCTTTCTCTGCTCTGCCCTCTTGGCTCTGCCCCTGGAATTTAGCTCTTTCTCTTTCTGACTTTAGATAATGCATTTTCCACTGAAATACTTAGCAATTTATTTTTTAATATAGTATAAAATAATGTAAACCCCTATCTTTGTACCTCTTATGTGAGTCTAAAGTCTTGGCAGAGTTAACTACCTTTGTTTGGCATGTTTGTTTCAGTATTTCCCCCAAAGAGAGAGAGAAGTGTGTGTGTGTGTGTGTGTGTGTGTGTGTCTGTGTGTGCGCGCGCACGCACATACATATGTGCATGCTTTGTTTAGAGATCAGCTAATTACTGAGTAGCTTCTTTGTGAGTGTGAGCTTTATTTATCTTTCTTAAATACTGAATCTATCTGAAATACTGATATTTACTTAACTTGTAAAATCCTCCAAAATTCTGAGCTCCTGTCAAATGGGATTAATTGTTGAAATTTGATCAAAAATATTGGATGTGATCCATATACGCCTGAAAGTCTTGGAAGAAAGTTTTGATTTCATAAATCTCATCAGCATATTAGAGAGGGAAACTCTTCTTGGCAATGCCACAAAATGATTCCATGTTTAAAGAATTGAGGACCCTGTGGAAAAATAAAACCTCAAGGAGAGAGAGACAAAGAGAGAGGGAGGGAGAGAAAGAGAGAGAGAGAAGAGAAGAGAAGAGAATTGTTATTGTTTTGTGGTTTTTGTGAGTGCATTTATATGTTTCTTTTATATGTTATAGGCTCCTGTGAATCCTTTGCATCTTTATATGGAATATAAGTTAGACTGTATGTTTTACAACTCTTACGTTTGGTACTTTACAAGGGATGAGGGGCCCCTTTTACTGAGAGCTACAGAAACCTATATGAGCTATCTTTTGAGACTTCTGAGAGAGAGCTCTGGGTGAAAATTTTATATAACAAAGAAAGAGAGTGATACACCTTGGAGATTCTCCCAAGATAAGATACATTGCACCTACACCTGGATGTCCAGAGCCATGCATTAGCTCTCTATCAGTTGCTATATGAGAGTACAGGACATTTTTATATGTTGATATGCAAAGACATAGAAGAAGGGAAAAAGAAACAAGGAAGATTTAGGATAATCTTGTTGAATTTTCTCATTTTGGAAGTCAAAGAAAGAAATTTAAAAAGAAATCACTGAGGAGAGAGACACAATGGAGAGTTAGGAGAACTCAGATGATTTTATTTTTTATATAGGAAGATCCCAGTGGGCAGGAATTATATAAGATTTCCTTTTTTATGATAGCATCCAAAAAATGACATTGTAAATACCATTTGTTATATTTCAAAGGCAACTTTTTGTGAGGTCCCAGTGGATTAAATAGGGTCAAAGCAAAGTTAGAGACCCCCAAAATAACTTTTTTCCCTCCAAAGTCATTCACAGTCTTAATACTCAGCTCTAGCCCTTTCACCTTAGGAAATAATTTCCTGCAGCTCTGCTGCTTGTCATCCTTAATATTTCTATTTTCCCAACATTTCTAACTATTTGAAATGGTTAATTCACATAATTTTAATATTTCAGTCTCCTCCTGGAAAAATGTATGCCAATTTCCAGACAATGTCCTTCAGCTTTACTCTAGGTAGTGAAGTGGAGAATTCATTCAGCCATTTAGAAGCACCAAGCCTCCTCTGTCATTAACTTCTGCATAATAACCATTAATAGCCCCTCTGACTCTTTACCTGGTAATTGCTTTCAGTCATCTTTAAAGGGCCTATTATTACATAACTTTCAATCCTTTGTTATTTTTTGCAATGTTCATTTTATGATTTTGTACTTAACAC
This sequence comes from Pseudochirops cupreus, assembly GCA_028627135.1. Lineage (NCBI taxonomy): Eukaryota > Metazoa > Chordata > Mammalia > Diprotodontia > Pseudocheiridae > Pseudochirops > Pseudochirops cupreus. The sequence continues at coordinate 521,176,295 of CM053581.1, read as the reverse complement.
TTACTCTTAACTTTTTACTCTTTCATTAGTTCATTTATGTTGTATCCCTAACTCATCCTTGGGGTGCTTTGTATATTATTGAATTTATTAATTTTCTCCACTCTTGGGCTAATGAAATACACTAGAAAAGTGAATGTGTTAGTATCTGTATTAATATAATTTGTTTTGATAATAGCTACATCTTACATTTATTGGATATTTTATGATAACAATGAACTTTTTATGTATTATCTCATTGTAATCTTATAACATCCTTATAAAGTAAGTGATATAATCATTGATATTACAAATTTAATAGAAGAAACAGGTTTAAAAAGATTGACTGATTCATTCAAGGTTACATACCTAGCCACGTCAGAGAAGGTGCTCTTCTAGAATTCTAAGTCCAAATTCATTTCCTCTGAATCAACCATTTTTGTTATCATTATCTAGAGCTCTCACTTCAATTATATAAACTCCTGTGTTCTTGCAAGAATTCAAGGAGAACTGTGGTAACTCTTTGAATTTCTTTGATACGTTGCTCGTAAATGATATGGATTATTTTCATCTGATTTTGTGTCTTAGGTGTTCATGGTTTCATAATGTATCTTTATGGTCTGATTTGTTGTGTTTACTTATTTTCCATCCTTTCTCAATTAGGACTTTTTGTCAGTATCAGTTTCTGTGCTGTTTTGGAAGGAATGATAGGCTCATCTTTTGTAATCATCTGTATTATCTCAGGTCTGGGAAGTGATGCTGTGGTGTTTAATGACTTCAAGTGTGGCCAACCAGGGTGTTGTTCAAGGGTGGACTGATTCATACTGTACCGTGGTCTTTTTCCTCCAATCCAAGCTCTGCAGGATTCTGAGCCCTGGTTCTAAGTCAGGGAGACATAGCTACAAGTTCTTGAGGTTCTTTGAATATATTCTGGGTTTCTATTCTCCACTCCCAACTACACAAATGAAGTTTCTAGGATTTTTGTGGCTTATTGGTAATCAGCATAGAATACTTCTGTGATCTGAACCCACTGTCTCAGTTTTTTTCTGCCTGTACCCCATTTATCATGCCCTTAAGTGTCCAGCTAATGTCTTTGTGTGGAACTACACTAGCAAAATGTGCATATTTAATTTTGTCTTTGGATTTCATGATTTTTCTGATTTTCCCAGTTGGACACATGAAGGACGACAACCCGCAAGTATCAGGTTTGGTTTCTTAGGAGACAAATTGTGTTTTAGCTTTTTAAATTTGCTTACAGAATAAAACCAATAATCTGCATTCTACAGCACAGTGGAAATAGGGGAAGTATGCTGGCCTGGGGGACACAGGAATTGCTTAAGATTTTTAAAAAAATTGCTGGAAGATTTGTAAAATAACTATGCTGTTCTGCTTTAACATACTTTACCATGTTGAGGAGTGTCTTACATATAGTATTTTCAGTAACCTCAAAACTATTTCCTGAAAGACTTATCTTATTTTTTTTAACACAAGTGTTCTTCTCAACATGTTATAGCTCTTAATCATGTAATGCTATAATATTGAAGGATATAAAATTTAATTTCTCCCAAAGGTCTTTAGAGACCCATGCATTAGGTATAAATAATATTAATGAGAAACACATGGGAAAAGCTGCATAAATGATATCAAGCATGTAACAATAACTGACATTAATATGACTTTAAGATTTGTGAAGTCCTTCACATATATTAGATCCTTTGAATCTCACTACAACCCTGTGATGTAGGAACTACAGGTATTGTGTCCTATATTTTACTTCTGAGAAATTAAGGATCAGCAATATTAAGTGACTTCCACATGGTCACATATGTAGAAACTGTAAGATATAGGATTTTAACCCAGATGTTTCTGCTGATTATAGGTATTATACTCTTTCCACTAGTTTATGATATACCCTTCCCCCCAAAAGTAACTGTAAGTATAGATAGTATAGATGGAGATATATATCTCAAAAAGGATTAGCATGTAGTGAAATATATGGAAAATTTACTGAAAGCCCTTTTCATGCAATTGCACTCAATCATTGTTGAGAACTACAGTCAGGACCCAAGTACATTGGACTGAACTCTTAAAGAACCATGGTGTCAAAACTCAAATAAAAGTAGATTCCTACTAGACACAGAGCGACTTAAAAATCACAAATTAATATTACTTATCTTGCATTGTGTTTTTATTAATTTTGTCAAATATTTCTCAGTTGTGTTTTACACTGGTTTGGGATGTAGGATTTATGGAAGGATGTGGTTAATGTTCACACAGGACTAGAGGGTGTAGCTACTGCTTTGGAGGAGATGGATATGTCAAGGAGATCATGAATCATTGAAGAATTTAAGTAGCTTTAATTGAATTTTATAAGTTAGTTTTTGAAAGACCCTCAGATTGTGACATAGTCTCATAAAAAGTATGCTTCCAAATAAGAATAACAGTCTCTTATTTTTGGATTACTTATCATGGAAAGATGATTGATCTGGTCCATTTGTCCCCCCTCTCATAGACTTGCTATTATTTGATCAGTTTGAAATTCATTGAGCCAATAAGATTTTTCACACCAAACTGACTTGTTCTTTCCACTTTGTCTCCAACACTTTGACGTTTTAGAGAGGGAACTTTATAGAGACAGTAATAATAATATCCCCAATTTATATATTGCTTTAAGGTATTTCCATTATAAACAAGCCAGTAAGGGAAATTTTGAGTGAACTAGGAATCAAGTCTTGGTATCTAGATCCAATACTGCTTCTAATTAGTTGTTTGACTTTGTGTAATTTATGTTGCCTTCCTGAGTTTCAATTTCTCCTCTGTTAAACAGAGATGGTTGTTTTGAAAGGTTCCAAACCTGAGTTCCTTGAGAAATCAGGCAGTGTTCCACAAATAGCCAAACTGAAACGACATGAAATTCATTCATTTACCAAAGAAGACTACTGCATCGTAGGAGTTTCACCCTGTTAGGGTACAGATTGGATTGTATATAGGATTTAAGCTTCATTTAGAGTATACAACTAATTGGGGAATTCTGTAGTTGAAAGGAAATTGAGTAAATGTGCAAGCCTTGGAGTCCTAGAAGCTGCTAGATTTCACATTTGTTCTTCAGAGAAAAATTAAGTTTTCAGTGGTTATTCTTATTATAATGTTTTCTCTTTGTAGTAAATTGCTAAGATGATGGAACCCTCCTTCAAGAGAGAATTACATGGGGTGGAGCCAAGATGGCAGCATAGAAGCAGGAAAACTTTATGAGCTCCCCCCATAACCACCTCTAATACCTATGAAATATGACTCTAACATTAGAGCTACAGAACACACAAAGTGACAGAGAGAAACAAATCTTCTGCTGAAGACACACTGGAAGGAAGGGTCCATCACAGTACACTGTGAGTCAAGCACAGCCCCCACCCTCCAGCTGAAGATTTTAGCCCTAGGACAACCCAATCAGCTGCAGCTAGAGGGACTAGGGGAGAGTGGATCACCAGCAGCTATGGCCATTTCCAGAATTATCAACCCATAAATGCCAAAGGCAAAGTAAAAGGTCAGTGTGGACTTTGGGAACAGGGGGACCAAGAATGCAGTCTGGCCTCCCTGGAAGGGAGAAGCAGCTTAGGCTCTGCAGCTGTGTAGCTGCCTCCACATGGCTGCTTCAGAGCTCCTGGACTGCAGATCATAGAGGGCCCAAACAACCATTCTGAGGGGAAATTGTACTTGCTTTAACCTGCTTGGATGTGGATCACTGTCTTGAGTGGAGGTCCTGCGGTGTGTGAGCAGGTGCCAGAGCCCATGGAGGCTTGAGAGAGGGCATGCAAGTAATAGCTTTGGCAGCTGTGAAAACCCCAGCAATTTGGGACAAAACTCTGCTCTCTGAAAGCAGAATTCTACTGTGGCAAAAAGCTCAAAAGTCAAGTAATTGAGTGGCAACATGAGCAAACAAAGGACGCAAAGCAAGCACAGCAATACAACTTTAGATTCCTTTTCTGGTGGACAAAAGGATCAAAGCATGGAACAGGGGGAACACAACACAGTCAGAACTCCTGCTCCAAAAGCTTCCAAGAAAATATGAACTGGTGGGGGTGGGGGGCAGAGCCAAGATGGCAGTGTAGGAGCAGCAACATATCACAGCTCTCACATAGCCACCCTAAAATGCCCATAAATTATGACTCTAAACAAATTCTAGAACTCCAAAACACACACAAATATACATTCCACTAAAGTCAGCTTGGGTTTCAGGAACCAGCTCAGCTCTGCGAGCCAAAACCAGCCTAGCCTGAAACCTCGGCTTTGCCTTGGAGGCGGCTGGATGAGAGGAGCTGAGCTCCATCTAGAGCTTCTGGAGAGCGGATCTGCAGCAGCTGTGGCAGTTCCCAGGATTAGGTTAGTGGAGCTCAGCTAAATCAGGGGAGAAAAGTAGTCTGGCCAAATTGCCTCCAGGGCAACAAGGTCTTGCACCTGCCTCCACACTGCTGCTTCAGAGCTCCTGGCCTGCAGACTGCAGGGGGACTAAGCAATCATTCAGAGGCCAAGTGCTCTCGCATTGAGCAGCCTGGATCTGGATAGCGGTCTTGGGCGGGGGTCCTGGGTTTTTTTTTTTTCACTGAGTCTGAGTTGGGGAGGGACCCAGCAGCCTCCTAAAAGCTCCAGTAGCTGGGAAAACCCAAGCAATTTGGGACAGAGCTTTCCCCTCTGGAAGCAGAGTTCCACAGAGCTAAAAAAAAAATCATGGACTGACCAACCATGAATAAGAATAAGCATAAGAAGCAAAGTAAGAACAGCAACCAAACCCTAGATTCCTTTTTTGGGGAAAAGAAGGATCAAGGCAGGAAGTGGGAGGAGGGCAGCACAGTCAGAGCTCCCACACCAAAAGCTTCCAAGAAACGTGAAGATTGCCTAAAAGCTAGAGATCAGCTGAAGAAGGATTTTGAAAACCAAATGAGAAAAGTGGAAGAAAAATTGGGAAGAGAAATAAGAATGTTGCAAGAAAATCATGAAAAGAGAGTCATCAATCTGACTGAAGAAATTAACACCTTAAAAAATAGATTAACTCAAATGACAAAAGAGACCCAAAAAAGCCAATGAGGAGAAGAATGCCTTAAAAAGTCCACTTTGTAAGATGGAAAAAGAATCTCAAAAGCATTCTGAAGAGAATACTTTCTTCAGAATTAGAGTGGAGCAAATGTAAGCAAATGACTTCATGAGAAATCAAGATACTGTCAAACAGATCCAAACAAATGAAAAAATAGAAGGCAACATGAAATATCTCCTTGAAAAAAACTACTGACCTGGAAAACAGATCCAGGAGAGACAACTTAAAAATTATTGGATTACCTGAA
>CM053581.1:521157573-521170486 GCA_028627135.1 Pseudochirops cupreus | reverse complement strand
AAAACTGTGTGGCCATTTTCTGTGATAAGATGTAATGTTGTGAATATTATAATGTTTTGAATGTTTGTTTTGATTTGTAATGGAATAAACAGAGTGTTCACTATATTTTGTAATCTGAACTCTAAAGGCTGTTCACACTAGCATTCCTTTGGGAATCTGCTGGTGCATGGCATTACATAGGTAGGGCATGGAATAGCTATGTTTGGATGGCAGAGGTATTTGGTTGAAGATTAGGAGGTACTTTTTGGGTGAGACAACAGTAAAAGGCCATTTGACATCAGATAATGAGTGGAGGAGAAAGAGTCCCAAAGGAAGACAGTGTGGAAAGGCGCAGGATTTGGTACCTTTGAATTTAGGTGATAGAGTAGAGGGAGTGCTGGCTTTGTAATAGAAAGAAAGACTTGAGTTTGAATCCTGACTCAAACACTTATGAGATATGTGACCCTGAGCAAATTAAATGAGAATAATAACACATACTGCCCAGAATTGTAAAATTCCAATGAGATAACACATAAAATGCTTTGCTATATAAATGCTAATTAAGTTACAATGCAAATGCTTTTTAAAAATGTACCCATTTGACCTTAGATAAATCACTTATTTTTTCTGGGTTCCAGTTTCTGTATCTGTAAACTGATAGGGTTAGAAGAGATAAACTCTAAGCTAATTTTAGCTCAAAATCTAGGACCAAAGGGGTCTGGATGGGTCATAAAAACAAAACACCTACTCTCTTTTTTTTCTTTCCCCGGGACTGGGACTGACCAAATTCTGTACTGTTGTACCTGCAAGTTGATTAAAAATACAACCACCAAGAGGAAAAAAAAAAACCCAACACTTTACAAACATTTTGAATCTGTTAGCTAAGCAGTTCTTCTATAAATAGGCTTATAAAATAATTTCCTCAATTATCCCAAAGTAGCTGTTTTGAAAGGAAAATTAAAAAGCCAGTCTATTCCTCCAATTTTTTTTTTTGTTGGAGGCTTGCATGATGGGTGAAGGGGTGCTTCCTCTTCTGGCGGAGATGTGATTATATATGCATGCGCTACTGCTTCCCAGTCTATACGTTTATTTAACTCCAGCCCATGTCAGGAATTGCCTAGCAACCCAGTACAGAGCCAAGCAGCAGGACAAGTAGCAGTATTTATGACAGCGGTGAATAAAGTGAACACTGCATAATTGAGTGTCATAACAGCTTTTTCAGAAGGGAGGGGGTGGCACTCACTCACACACACACACACACACACTCATGACTTCTTAGATTAACTTTCCAGCTCTGCTTGCCGTGTAAGCACAGAGGCCCCAAAATGAATAAGTACTACACGTGTCATGTTCTAGGCTTGCATAATAAAATTTCAGAATCACAGTTGGTTGTCCTAGATCTTTTTGATGGGTATCACGGATTTTCCTTCACAAATCAACTCAAGTAGAACCAAAAGTCAAGGTTTTTCAGAACCTACTGTCAGGATTATTGGTGTGTGTGTGTGTGTGTGTGCATGTGTTTAAGGGAAACCACTGGTTTTAGCATGTGTTTTCGTGATATTGACTAAACATATAATGCTGTCCAAATTACATAACATAATGGTAAAGTCTATAGACCACTTCTGAGAGCAATGTTTTTTTTTTAAAGCACAATTGAAGGTTATGGTAAATTAATTAGGGGTCAAAGAAAAAAAAAGATGTATTTTTTTTCCTCATCCAAGTTCCCAGACCCATTTAAATCTGTCCAGTAACCTCTTGGAGGCCTCTTTTCAGGAAAATGGAATATATTAGCTCCAAGGTAACTCCTAGAAAAGGAAAGGAGGAGAGGAGAAGGAAAGAACAAAAGAGGGAAGGAAGGAAAGAAGGAAAGAAGGAAGGAAGGAAGGAAGGAAGAGGAGGCAAGGGAGAGAGAGATACAGAAAGACAAGGGAAAAGAAGAGAGGAGAGAGAGAGAGAAAGAGAAAGAGAAAGAAAAAGAAAGAAAGGAGGAAGAAAGGGAGAAAGAAAAAGAAAGAAATAAAAGAAAGAGAGAAAGAAAACCTGTGAATTCAACCATTTGAGCAGCTCTTTATGTGGGAATTCTCCCAATAATAGAAGTCAGCAAATGTTCTGTAACATATACTTTTAAAGATTTTCCTGAAGTATTAAAATGTTGGATTACTTAGTCATGGAGGAGTCTTGATTTAGGTACCCATTATTAAATCCTGTCTTACTCCTCACATCCTATCTGTTTCAAGGTCTCATCAATTTTGACCTTTGTAGCATTTCTCCCAATGCCCTCTTTCTCTCCCCTGACCCTGCCACCACCCAGGTGGACTTCCTAATCATCTCACACTTGAATTATTCCAATAGCCTACAGGTTAGTATGCCTGATGAAAGTCTCCTCCCCATTCTAGCCTGTCCTCTATTCAGAAGTCAAAGTGATCTTACTAAAGAATAGCAACAACTTGACTAATGTGAAAATGTTTACTCTGATTGTACATGTATAGCTTATTTCAGATTGCTTGCAGTCTTTGAGAGGGCAAAAGGCAGAGGGGAAGGAAGGAGAAAAAAAATTGGAACTCAAAAGCTTATAAAAGTGAATGTTGAAAACTATCTTTACATGTAATTGGAAAAAATGAAATACTATTAAGTGGGAACAAAAAGAATAGCAGTGACTATATCATCTCTTACCCTCCTCCCCCTTCAGCAAACTCCGTTGACTCCATATCATTTCCAGGATCAAATATAAAAGCCTCTATTTGGATTAAAATCCCTTTGTAACCTGGCCCCTTCCAGTTTTCCTCCACCTTACCTTCAAAATGTTCACCTTATAAGTAAGTAGTCTGTAATCCAGTGCCTCTGGCATCCTTGCTGTTCCTCACACAAGACACTCCATCTCCCAATTCTGGATATTCTCACTGATTCTTCCCCCATGCATGGAGTGCTTTCCTCCCCGCCCCCACCTCTTCTTCCTGGCTTCCCTGGAAACTAAAATTGAACCTTTTACGGGAAACTTCTCCTGATCCCCTTTAATTTAAGTCCTTTCCTTTTGCTGATTATTTCCAATGTATCCTATATGTTCTTTGTCTGTACAAAGTTGAATTATGTTGTCTCCCCCATTAGACTGTGAGCCCCTTGAGAGAGAGAACTGGTTTGACTTTCTTTTATCTCCCTTTCTTTGTATCTCCAGCACAATGTCAAGCAAATAATAAGCAATAAAATAAATGTTTCCTGACTGCCTACTGTCACATTTCATATTTGCTACCTGTATTATTCTTGGCAAGGCATTCAGCTTCCCTGTAGGTATGTATGTTTATATACATACACACATATATGTGTGTACAACATATGTACCATATCTATAATCTATATGTATACATATATTACAGTGGTATATGAATGCCTTGATATAGCCAACAATTAAGGTTGTGTATGTAGCCTACTTTTAACATTAGCTATCTGACACTGACCAATTAAAACTCGACTAAATTATTTCCTTCACTTCTTCTTAGTTAAGTGCTAGATTTCATTCCATACATTTGCCGCCTTGCCCATACACACACGTTCTCTTTCTCTTTGTCTCTGTCTCTCTCCCTTTCCTTCTCCTTCTCCCTCTCCCTCCCTCCCTGCCTGTCTCTCTGCCTTTTTGCCTCTCTATTGATGTAGTATTTAAGAATGGATATCACTCCTAGGAATACATGAAAGTGGCAGTTCTTAAGTAGCATACTTCGATGACTATTAGAGATATTTCAGTCAGCTTTTGAGAAGGAGACATCAAACATTTCAAGGATTGTCCAAGTCCACAATAAAATGGGAACAATTAACTCAAAGTTCAAAGGAAAGCGCTTGTTTGTTGTTGTCCTCTGTAATCAAGGAGACCAAAATGATAGCATAATGTTCAGGTATGTATGATATGACTGACTGACTGATCAATTCAATACAAGCTCAGAAGGTACTACCACAGGTCAGGTGCCTGTAGTATAATGAACATTTGGGAAGGAGATGTCTCTAAACTTGCAGAACTTGAAATGTTTCTTTTGAGCTGCTGTAATATTGCTTAGCGGAGAACAGAGTGCCTTCTTGGATGCAGGCACACTATGCTGGGTGTTCCTGTGTCAGTGTCTCCCATGTCTCACAATCAATAACAAAGTACTTCAGAGATTTTTTTTGGGGGGGGCAAAGTTAGCACAAGTGGCAGAGAATCAATCCATACTGTGTTGCATCTCAGCCTCTTTGGCTGCATCAACTCTTCAATCATCTGAGAACAAAAAGTTGTGTACCAACTCTCCCTCCACTTTAGTTTTGGCTTGTAGCTTTTCAAGTTGAATAGTTTATCCTCAGTGCAATAGATGACCTTGATGCCTTTTTAATCCTTCTTGAAGACATCTGACAACATAGCTGAAAATGTAATGCTAAAAGAAATGAGAGCAAGTACATAGTCCTGCTTCACTCCATTGGTGACTGGGAAAGCATGAGAGTATCATCCATTACCCAGCACCTGTGCAAGCATGTTGTTATGAAACTGGAGAAAAGAAAGAAAGAAAGAAAGAAAGAAAGAAAGAAAGAAAGAAAGCAAGAAAGACAGAAAGCAAGCAAGCAAGAAAGACAGAAAGCAAGCAAGAAAGAAAGCCAGAAAGAAAGAAAGAAAGAAAGAAAGTAGGAAAGAAAGAAAGAAAGAATTCAAGACACTTTCTCCTCACTAAATCCCTTTCAGCACACACTTTAGAAACGTGAACGTGAATCCTGAGGCCCTGATTCTCTGTTGGTGAACCACCTTTCACAGGACACTGTCTTCAGAAATCCTCACACATGTTTCACTTCACTCCTTCCTTTCTACCTTTCACCTCTCCTCATTTAGTTCCTCACTCCTACTCCCTCCTTCCCCAATTCTGGAACCTTAAGCCATAGTCGTATCATCTCTGTCATTGGTCACTTTTGTTGTTGCTGTTTGGTTTCCTTTTAAAAAGTTTTTATACTGTCCTGTGTTTTTTTCCATTATTATAATTATCCTCAGTATACCTCCTCATCCCCACCCCCCAGAGAACTATCTCATAATAAAAGGAAATTTAAAAGTCAGCACATTTTTACACTGAACATGCATGAAAATGCACAATGCATGACACCTTTTGCTTCCACTAAACAGTGGGTTAAGGGAGTCCTCTCATATTTTTCATTCCAGTGATGCTTGACCTCTATAATATTTTACATTTCTGTGTGTGTATGTCACGTGTGTGCTTATTCTTTCCAGTGCAGAGTTGTAGTTATTGTGGATATTGTTTTCTTGGTTCTGTTTATTTTACTCTACATCAGTTCATTTAGATCTTTCCATGCTTCTCTGTATTCATCATATACATAATTTCTTATAGAACAAAAATATCCCATTCTATTCATGGACTATACCACAATTTGTTTAGCCTTTCCCCAGTCCATGGGCATCTACTTTGTTTCCAGTTCTTTGCTATTACAAATAGCGCTACTATGAATAATTCGTTATATATAAGGACTTTGTTCTTATCAGTGTTTGACAATGTTCTTCAGTGTGGTGTACTAATCAACTCTTTTTTTCCTTCAAAGGAAGTCTTTATTTATTTATTTTTTTGATTTGCAGATAGTGTTTTATTTTTTTCCAGTTATGTCTGGACAATTTTTAGCACTCATTTTTATAAGATTTTGAGTTCTAAATTTTTCTCTTTCCCCTTCCGTTTTCTGAAAATGGCAGTTTGATATAGTTTATACATATACTATCATATAAAACATATTTCCATGTTAGTCACAGTTGTGAAAAAAAAACACACACAAAAAAAACCCAAGGAAGAATAAAGTGAGAAAAATATGTTTCAATCTATATTGAGTCTGTCAGTTCTTTATCTGGATGTGGATAGCATTTTCCTTCATGAGTCCTTTGTACTTGTCTTTGTTCATTGTGTTGCTGAGAAGAGCTGAGTCAGTCATAGATGATTATCATACAAAGTTGGTGATATTGTATACAATGTTTTCTTGGTTCTGCTCATTGCACTTTGCATCAATTCATGCAAATTTTTCTAGTTTGTTTTGGAAATTCATCTGTTCATCATTTCTATTGTACAATAATATTCCATTACACATTCCATTCCATTCATATACCATAACCATTCCCCCAATTGATGGATATATCTTCAATTTCCAATATTTTGCCAGCATGAAAAGGTCTGCTATAAATATTTTTGCACATGAAGGTCCTTATTCCTTTTTTATGTTCTCCTTGGGATACAGATATAATAGTAGGAGTAGGAGTAGGAGTAGTAGTAGTATGGCAGGATCAAAAGGGCAGGCACAGTTTGGTTGCATACTTCCAAATTCCTCTCTAGAATGGTTGTATCAATTCACAACTCCATCATCAGTGTGTTAGTGTCCCAATTGTTCCACATCCTGTTCAATATTTATCACTTTCCTTTTTTTTTATTAGACAATATGATTAGTGAGAGATGGTATCTCAAAATTGTTTTAATTTGCATTTCTCTATCCAAAATTGATACAAAGCACTTCTTAACATGCCTATAGATTGCTTTGATTTCTTCATTTGAAAAATGTCTGTTCATATCCTCTGACTATCAATTGGAGAATGGCTTGTATTCTGGTAAATTTGATTCAGTTATCTATATATTTGAGAAATGTGGCCCTTATCAGAGTCACTTGCTGTAAAGATTGTTTCATACCTTTCTACTTTCCTTCTAATCCTGGTTGCTTTGGTTTTAAAACTTTCTAATTTTATATAATCAAAATTGCCTATTTTACATTTTATAATGCTCAGTATCTCATTTGGTCATGAATTCTTCCATTTTTCCTGTATCTGACAGGTAAACTATTCCTTGCTCTTCTAATTTGTTTTTGGTGTCACCCTTCATATCTAAATCTTGCACCCATGTTGACCTTCCCTTGGCAACCGGTGTGAGACATTGGTCTATGACTAGTACATGTCCTCCTGTTTTCCAGTTTTCTTAGATGTTTTCAACAAATAGTAAGTTCTTACCCCAAAAGCTGTGGTTTGGGCGTTTATCAAACACTAAATTATCCACTCTGATATCCACATCTATTTTATGGGAGAGTTCACTGCATTTACCTTCAGTTATGTTTACTACCTGTACATCTCCCTGCATCCTATTCTTCTTCCTGTTGGTCCTCTTCTCCTTTCACCCCTTCCCTCCTCACCAGTGTTTTCCTTCTATCTACCACCTCCCCTGGTCTGATCACCCTTCTGTCAGTACCCTTCACCCCTTGCTTGATTTCTTTCCTTCCTACTTCCCTGTTGAGCAAGATTGATTTCTATATTCAACTGATAGGGTATAGCATTCCCTCTTTGAGCCCATACTGATGAGTGTAAGGTTCAAGCAATGCTTATCACCCACCATCCCATCTTTGCCTCCATTGCAATATGTCTTTTGCACCTCTTCACGTGAAATAATTTACCCCATTCTATCTCTCCCTTCCTTTTGCACCCATTGTACCCCTCTTTCTCATAACTGAATTATTTTATGTCATTCCCTCAAATTCATCTTATACCCATGCCCCCTGCATATGTATATTCCTTCTAACTATACTATTAGTGATACATTTTTTTAAGAATTACAAATGTCATCTTCCCATAAAAAGTTGAGCTCTATTGAATCCCTTATGCTTCTCCCCCCTTTTTATCTGCTTATATTTTTCTTGGGTCTTAGTATTGGTGTCCAAATTTTTGGTTTAGTTCTGGTCTTTTCCCTAAGAAATCTCAAAATCCTTTTTTTTCAATGAATGACTGTTTCCCCCTTGATGTATTATAACTTAATTTTGCCAGGTAAGTCATACTTGGTTGTAGTCCTAGCTCCTTTGCCTTCCAGGATATTATGTTTCACAACCTTCAATCCTTTAATGAAGAAAAAAAACCAAACATTTTTAAAGTACCTGTTAAATATCAGGGACCACACTAAGCACTTTACATATATGATTTCATTTGATCCCAACAACAACCCTACAAGGCAGGTGCTATTATTATCTCCATTTTACAGCGGAAGAAACTGAGGGAGAAAGAAGTTAAGTGACTTGACAAGAATTATACAACCAGTAAATATCTGAAGTGGGATTTTAATTCAGTTCTTCCTAACTTCAGGTCAGCACTCTGTCTTCTGATTCACCTAACTGCTCCAATTGTGAGTCACTCACAAGTCACTGAATATTTAACCAAAAAAATTAATTTTGCTTTAAGAAAACAGGGCTATAGAAGCATTTAGATTCTCTGGATTCAGTCCCTTTCAATTCCATCTATAAATGCCACTGGTTATTATGTTATCAGGGTATGTTGATTCATATGACCTTAGGTATCCACTAAGTCTGAGAGGGTCAGACTTCATGGAGTACCTTTACATGACAAGAAATCTGTGTTAGGGGAGAAAGGGCCAATCAGATCCCAGGGGCTGTTTCATCTTCATTAGGTAAAGCTTGGTGCAAGGCAGCAGAAGCAGGTTAGAGAGATGAGATAAGCTGCATCAAGGAAATGCTGATCTTATCACAAGCCTCAAATTTGTGTCATTCTCTTCCTAAGATTTCTGATTCTTGATGTTTGAGAAACTAAATTAAGTCTAAGTGCTTCTGCCTGGCTTTCAAGCTTGATTTCATGGCTTAGTTTCCAAATGCAGAACTGAAAGTTGAAGAAACATGCAAATGTTGTTATTTGCACAAGAAGATTCTCTTCACTTTTGGGGGTGGAACTGTGTACATGGGTGCTTATCCAGATTTGATCTTGTGACTTAAAAAATTAAGCTTCCCTCAGACCCTTCTACTACATGAATTATATATATATATATATATATATACACATATGTGTGTGAATTATATATGCATATAATATATGTGTATGTGTAAAGATATATATTAATTAATGTAATAATTTAAATTAATTAATTAATGTATCAATATATCAATAAAATAAATGACATATATTATATATATAATTTACATAAACACATATAAGTAGAGAACAATCAATGACAAGCTATAAGGCACAATTTGTCTGAATCATGGCTACTAATAAGCTTTGTACTGGTGATACTTCTGGTCCTAAGTCCCTTTTCATGTTTGATTGTAATACATAGACCTGGTGACCTGCAGTCAAGGATAAAAATATAAATAGTTACATTAACTCCCCTCTTCTGCTTAGGATATTTAAAAGATCAATAGAAAAAATAGAAAATTAGAAAGTCAGCAATAGATCCAACTTGGTATAGTGGCCAGTTGGAAAGATTCAGGTTCAAGGTTTGCCTCTGACACATACTGGGATTGTAACCCTAAGTATTGAACTCATGTCCCCTGGGGAACCCCTTGGCTAAAAGTTCTAGATCAGGTTGCTGTTATTCAGTCATTTTTCAATCTTGTCTGATTCTTTGTGACCTCATTTGGAGTCTTCTTGGCAGAGATACTAGAGTAGTTTGCCATCTTCTCCTCCAGCTCATTTTATAGATGAGGAAACCAAGGGAAACAGGGTTAAGCGACTTGGTCAGGGTCATGCAGCTACTAAGTTTCTGAGGTCAGATTTGAACTCAGGAAAATAAGTCGTCTTGACTTTAGGCCTAGAACTCTATCCACTGTACCTGTGGCAGCCCATTGAGCCCCCTACGTGTTCACTGCGCCACCTAGCTGCCCAGGTATTAATCAGAAATGACAAATGGTGTTGTCTATGCTAATAACATAATGAAAGGACAGGTCCCACTGCTTTCCTGCTAAACAAACACATGAACTACATTTCTGTTGTTTTTTCCTAAACAGAAACCACATATAGTCACTCTTGAAGATACCTATTCAGGAATAAAAATATCAAAATCATATCTCCACATAAATTAGGCTGCATGCTTCCTAAGAGCAAGGGTAACTTATATGATAATGTATGTAAAACATTTTATAAAATTCAAAGAGCTGTATAAATATTTCATCTCATTATTATTATTATATTGAAAAAATTTAGAATTTTTTTAAAGAAAATGACTAAAATGTTCATGCCTATTAAATCAGTGATTAACTTGGTATGCACATCCCTGAGAAATTCAATGAGTAAAGGAAAGGCCCCACATGTACAAAATCTTTACAGGGACACTTCTCCCCCTCCCCCTTCCATAACTAAGGACTGAAAACAAAGTAGGTATCTATTAATGACTAAAAACATTGGCGCATATGAACAAGTACATTGATGCTACTGTGCTACTAGAAATTATTAATAGCAGGGATGGAGAGAAGCATGAATAGATTTAAATGAACTAATACAAAATGAATTAAGCTGAACTAGGAAAACAAGATACTCAATGACTACAATAGTATAAATGGAAAGAACAATCACAAAATAAAACAATCATAGGATCACAAATTTATAGTTTGAAGGGAACTTTGGAAATGATTATTTCTTAGCCACCACCCTTTAGTTTTCTTATGAGGAAACTTAGACAAGGAGAATTGCAATGATTTGCTCAAGATCACACAATCAATAAGTATCTGAGACAAATTTTGAATCTTGATCTTGAATCAAGTTAGGTTCAGTGCCTTATATAGTGTACTATTATACATCAACAAAATTAATCTTAAATGTTATGAAGTTATAAAGGTCATGCTTGCTCTGCAAAGAAGAGCTATGAGTAAATGCCTCCCTGCTCCTCTTGCCCCACTTCTGTGAGGAGGTAGGGAACAGGGATTGCAATTGTGGAACACTGCATACAATGTCAGATTTTTTTTGATACAATGATTAATTTTCGTGAACAATTTTTTCGCTTTATCTTTTTCAATCTCTTTACACTATTATAAGTGATAGCTCTCTGGGAAGTGGTGGAAAAGAGAATATATGTTATATGTAATAGCCTTATGTTAAGGCTAGAGATAGATTCTGAGTATTGTATTTCTTTCCAGCCCAAGAAGAGAGTAGCATAACCTGAGATCAAGAATGAGTTCTTCTTTTGATCTCTAACTTGGGCCATAATCACGAGCCATTCATATGTTCCAAAATTTCTCCTTCAATGAATTTGGAGTAGAATCTGTCTCACCAGGCACAAACTTAATCCTGCAACCCCTAGATTTGCATGTGCAAAAATTAATCTCAACTGAAATGTATTTTAATACATGAATTTCAAGAGTTTTTCAGAAAGGCAAGAGAAGTTACAAGATGATAGTGAGAGGTCCACAACAGGAGAAGGTATTCAGGACTGAATAAGTGGAAGGACCCCAGAAAGGGTTGTGAGCTAATTAAATGTGAGGGAAATGTAATGTTAATGGGATAATAACATCTTCCCTGCCCATTGATAGGCCTCATGTGGAGCCTCTTGGGGGAGGGATTTGCCTAAGATGGAGCTTACTTAGAGGGAGTCTTGCTTTGGTATTAAGTTGATTAGGCACTGAGTCACAAGGGTTGTGATATCTTTTGGCTCTGAGAAGTATATATATATATATATATATATATATATATATATATATACACACACACACACATATATATACTTCTCAGTATATCTATATCTATATCTATATATACCTATATATCTATATATATAAGTATATATCTATATATCTACATATCTATATCTATATATATATATAGATATATAGATATATATACTTCAATCTTATTTTGATTCAATCTAAGCACTGTCTGTTGGTCTTTATGATAATTTCTCTGCTTATATTTTCTCTGATGTTCAGGGTGCTGACCTTGCCCCTGTACTCGTGAATGTAATTAAACATAGGATTGTTAACCCCTTTTTGAGTAGTCTTTCCTAGAAAAGCAGAACAAAGAACCTGTGCTGGCAGGCCATCCTGGGTATGTCAGGGTACTTGCTGTTGTAGGGACATGTGGTTATCCCTTTATTGACTGTACCTGAGGTATGACTGACTATAGGATTTCCCAAACAAACCTATGACCCTGGAAGGAAATATTTTGGACCTCTAGTTTATTAGAAAGAACTAGCCTTTCATCATGGAGTTTCCTATACTACCTGGTTAGAAAGAACAGTAGAGTCATGCCATGGCTCCCCTCTACCTCAAAATACAAAGCCGATATTCAAAAAGATTAGGTTAGCTTATTTTGATTTCCTCGATTTATTCATTCATTTAAAAAAATATTTCTTTATTTTTAGTTTTCAACATTCATTTTCACAAAATTTTGAGTTACAATTTTTCTCCCTATCTTTCCCCTACCCCTACCCCAAAATACGTAGTGAATACCCCTTCTCCCAATCTGTTTTCTCTTATATCCTCCCCTATCACCCCCCCCTCCCCAACTTTCTAGGAGGGCTGGAGGGCTTTCTATACCCCAGTGTCTATATATCTTATTTCCCAGTTGTATGTAGAAAACAATTTTTTTTAAACATTTATTTTTAAAACTTTGAGTTCCAGATTTTTTCCCTTTTTCCCTCCTCACCTGCTCCCACTGGGAAGATAAGCAATTCAACACAATTCAACATAAGTTGTACATGTATAGTTACCCAAATCATTTCCATAATTGTTGTATTGTGAAAGACCAACTATACTTCTCTCCATCCTATCCTACACCTCACTTATTCTATTTTCTCCTTTGACCCTATCCCTTTTCAAAAATGTTTGCTTCTAACTACGCTCTCCCCAAATCTGCCCTCCCTTCTATCATCCACCCCTCTTATCCCCTACCTTGCTATTTTCCTGTAGGGTAAGATACCCAATTGAGTGTGTATGTTATTCCCTCCTTCAGCCAAATTCAATGAGAGTAAGGGTGTTCCATTCCCTTTCACCTTTCTGCTCTTCCCCTCCATTGTAAGTTTTTTCTTGCCTCTTTTATATGATAATTTACCTTAATCTATCTCTCCCATTCTCCTTCTACCAGTAAATTCCTCTTTTACCTCTTAACTTTTACTTTTAGATATCATCCTTTTATATTCAACTCATCCTGTGCCCTCTGTCTGTGTATACATGTACATAAGCCCACATTCAT
>CM053581.1:521129865-521147515 GCA_028627135.1 Pseudochirops cupreus | reverse complement strand
TTGCTTATATACACACCTCAGCCAATCCCCTTCTTCCACATCAACAGGGGAGTTCATGCCTTCTCAACAGTGGGACAGGGTTTGCCCCTTCCACACTTAGCACTTAAGTGCTAAGTATCCTGCTAAACAGATTACTATTACAACCTACAACCTCACAACCTTGTTGGGGATAATTATATAAGTCTGGGAATGAGCTCGAGCTAAAACATTAAGATTTGCTAGGAAATGAATATACTAACTGATCAAAAAACCTAGACAGATTTCAGGCATCTTAGCTAGGTCAATATGGGAGACATTTGGGGGGAGGGAAAGCATTCTGGGAGCTTCTCCAAATCATTTCATATCTTCAGGTGTGTCTTCTGTCATCACATAAGTACAAACCTAGATTTCATTTCCATTTCCTTTAAAGAGAGTTCATTGTGCTGGTCAGTTGTCAGGGTTTCAACTTAAATCCAAAACTTCTAAGTGATAGTTTCCAAAAGACTATATTCCCCACAATGCATCCTGATCATCCATTCTGAGGAACTGATACATCCTTTCCCAAGCCAATCATAGACTTCATGAAAACTTGCTATACATATGAACACTCAAATTGAAATAGAACTCTTAAGATTTACAAGAAAATTTTCAAAAGTAAATAGTACAAATATCATTCCCATTTGTAATGTGAGGAAACTGAGGCTCAGGGAGTTTTAAGTGCCTTGCTCATGGGAATACAGATATTAAATATTGAAGACAAGATTTGAACTCAGTCTCTTGTCTCCAAATCTTGGCATTCTTTACACTGTATCAAACTGACTGGTCTATTGGAAATGTGTTTTGTTTTGGGGGGTTTGTTTGGGTTTTTTGGTGAGGATGTAACACATGTGGTCTGATGAAAATCTCCACAACTTATTCACCACTCTGAGATGAAGAGGTTATATTTATAAACCTTCATCTCTCAAGGCAGATTTATGGAGGGGAAGAAGGGAGAAAGATGTCATTATGCATATAACCTGTGGTTCAACCAATTTTGGACCTCACAAACTTGAGGTCAAATTGTGAGAGTTTTCAGTGTTAAATCACCTGCAGAAATTTTGACCCTGTTGTGATTATTGTTAGTTACTTCAGTCATGTCTGACTCTTCTTGACCCTATTTGGAATTTTCTTGTCAAAGATGCTGGAATGTTTTACCATCTCCTTCTCCAGCTCATTTTAAAGATGAAGAGGAAACTGAAGCAAACAGGGTTAGGTGACTTGCCCAGAGTCACCCAGCTAGTAAGTGTCTGAGACTAGATTTGAACTAGGAAGATGAGTTTTTTCTGACCTCAGGCCCAGCATTTTATCAACTGTGTAGCCTAGCTGTCCAGTGATTTTGACCCTATGAAGTAACAAAACCAGGAATTTCTAAAATTAACTGGGGTCTAGGTATTCATTTGCTCACCATGCCAACAGATCCAAGGAAGGAATAACTCTGAAAAAGCAAAACATTTAATTGTCATAGAAAGGCTTAGTAAAGTGTCAGAAGTCAAATACTAACTGGGTACAAAGAGCACTGTATTGGGTCTGCTGACCTCGGTGCCATAGAACCTGACTACAAACCCCCAGCTCTTCCCAAGTCACTGTGGACAAATCATTTAATTCTCAGGAATTGTCTCTTTATCTGTAATATGAAGGGATTGGATCAGGTGGCAACTCCAGTTTCTTCTAGTTCCATATCTATGCTGTAACATCTTATGTAACATCCCATATCATCCCTGTGGATTACAGTCTCAGTTCCCAAATCAGTTTGGCTCTCAACCTAATCCAATCTAACCAATCAACCAATCCAACCTAAAATAAAGTATTCACTCTTTCTATGCCATTATGAAGTAAATTGAGGGCTTTTGTGCACATAATCTTGTGATTCCTGCTTTAAAATTACCTCTGCTTGAATCTATAGCAAGTCTCTCTACTTCCAGGTCCACATAGCTCACAGAATGACTTGAGTTACTCTTGGTCTTACAGGAAGGATTCTTGCTCTGCTGGAGGTTACACATTCATTGTAGAGACTCCAACAATTAGACAAGTCAAAATAATAGGCATTTATCAAATGTCTAGGGTGTTTCAGGCATACAACAAGAGCCACATTATTGCTGACGCTCAATTTTTGAATGATAATTCTCAGGGTGGAGTCAGAGGGGGGGAAAGTCTGTCCATGATAGGGAAGACTATCCTCTGGTACAGACCATGTGGAAAACCATTAAACTTGGCCACCATGTAGTCAAGATTATGACTATAAATGCTGCCAGATAAAATCAATTAAAATGATTTCCAATAAGATAGAAGGAATACAAGAGACGTTTATTACTGAATCCCTCAGAGCTGAAAGAGGAAAATGAGTCAGATTCAGTGACCAGCTGAATACTTGAAGCAATTCATATCTCATCTAACCTATGAGAAATAGAAAAGAGATTCCATCACGCAAGACTCTGTTTGCCTACAGGCAAGAATTTCTTGCTTGTTTTTGGTTTTGATTTGTTTGTTTGTTTGTTTTACCGTCAGATTTTTTTTTGCAGGTGGTAAAGAGCTTTCCATAAATGAGTGATGTACAACTTCTTAATATAGAGTGTTGCCAACATGCTAGTCACCAAACAACATTTATAAAACATCCAAGCATGCACAGGAAGGCCCTGAATAAAAAAAGTCAGTCTTCTCTCATTATTGCATTGCTAACTTTTGATATGTGAGCAACCACACACACACACACACACACACACACACACACACACACACACTCATTTGGAACATTTTTTTAATGGGAGATTTCTATGAGTATTTAACATTTTAATTTTGGTCATGTGAGCCGAATAATGTGAAATTAAAGTTTTCTATAAACTTTGTATATATTTTACTTGTGTTTCCATTTTAGCAATCTTATTTCTTCAGGCACAAACCTTAAAAACTCTTCCAGGATACCTAGCAAAAGGACAAGATTGTGTTTCTGATGTGATTCAAAAGTCTCTTAAACTCTTTAGGTATTCTTGACTAATGCGACACATTTTCTGGGCTAAGAAAAATAATCTTCAGCATTGCAGACTGAAACTTGAAAAGCTCCTGCAAATGGCAGAAATATTTTTTTTAACCTTTAAATAAAATTATGTAAAATAGGTTGCCTGAATTCCAATTTATCACAGTTTTCATGCTAGTTTTAATAATGAAGGCAAAGGATTGTCTGATATCATCTCTAGGGTCTTTAGCAATAGTATTCCTCATAAAAATAGCAGGTTCTTAAGATGTCTATCATATGTCAAAGAAACAGGAGAACGTAAAGTCTAAGCCTACTGTGATAGTGTTCCATGATTCTATTGTGTAAAATGAAATGAGGCTAAGCCTCCACCTTCATTTCTTACTTTCAGATTTTCGAGGGAAACAAGGAATATTTACCAATCTCATCCATGAGGGAGAAAATGAATGTCTCAGTCTTTGTATTCATTCTGACTATAGGGATTTATTTCGGTGCAAATTATTTTACTGGGCATTAGAGCTAGGAAAAATTGAAACTATGTCTAGGTACCAAACTTCTTGTTCAGTCATTCAGTCATGTCTGATTCTTCATGACCCCATAGCACACCAGACCCTCCTATCCTCCATTATTTTCCTAAGTCTATTGAAAGTCATATTTGTTCCTTCCACGATACTATCTACCCATCTCATCCTCTACCATCACCTTCTCCTTTTGCCTTCAATCTCTCAACATCAGATTCTTTTCCAATGAGATCTGTATTCTCACTATGGGGCCAAAGTATTTAAGTTTCAGATTTGTATTTGTCCTTCCAATGGATAGTCAGGGTTGATTTCTTTAAGTACTGATTGATTTGCTCTCCTTCTTGTCCTTGGAACTTTCAAAAGTCTCCTTTAACAATGCATTTCCAAAGACTGGATTGATTCTGCAGTGCCCAGCTCTCTTTACAATCTATCTCTCATAGACATACATTGCTACTGAAAAAAAAGTATAGCTTTGACTATCCAGACCTTTGTTTGCAAAATGATATTTCTGTTTTTAGTACGCTGTCCAGATTTGAACCACAAGTAAAAGGGGAACCCAGGACAGGAAGGAATTGGGTTGGGTAGAATGAGAAATAAAAAGAAGATTAAATTGATGAATCTCATTTAATTTCCCTGATAGTGAAAAAAAAATTAATTGTCTGATATGAAAATGGATTAGAATAAGGACTTATGTTAAGAACAACTGGAAGAAACTGCTAATTTCATTCAAATTTTCCCCTGGCTTTTGAATTATTAGAAATCTGAAAGGTAAGAGTGAATGCCATTGATCAAACCATCTTGAGATCTTCCTGGTCTACAATTAAAAGCAAATGCTAGTCTAACTCTGAACTTCAAGAAGCTGCATTGTAATCCAGTTCTTTGGATGCTTCTTATTAAACAAGGAAAGATTTTTGTCAAAACATTGTATTGCTCAGTGAACTAGAATCCTACATGGTCACACCAGCTCAAATAGATTTACTTTCTCACTCCACTCTTCAGAAGAAGCCTTCCCCTCCAGCATTCATAAATGGTACAAAGAGACTTTCCTGAGATTGTATGGGCATCCATTGTAGAAAAGTCTCCATCTTCAACTTGGATAAGGCTTGAGTTTCCTTATAAAATGAGGCTGATCATAGGATCATGTATTTAGAGTTTGGAAGTACTTTGGAGGCTTTCTAATACAACAGCTTCACTTTCTAGGCAAGGAGATGATTTCCAAAGGCCTGGACAGGTCTGTGATTTTTTAATAAATATTTATTTTGCTGACTTGATACATTCAATTTCAAGCATCACATTTAAAGAAGGTCATTGATAAGCTAGAGAGTGTCTAGAAAAGGACAATCAAGTAGTAAAGGCCCTGGAGTCTATGCCATGGAGGAGTCAGCTGAAAGAATTGGGGAAGTTTAGGTTAGAAAAGGAAAGACTTAGGAGAAGTCATGAGACTTGAATTATAGAACTAAAGGGACTGTCCCATAGAAGAGGGTTCCTTTTGTTTTGATCTGCCACAGGGGACAGAACTAGCTGCTCTGGCTAGAAGTTGAATAAAGGCAAATTAATACATATTTTAAGTGGAAAATAAATGAACAAATAGAATTTCCTAACAATTAGAGCAATGCAAAAAGAGTGCCAGTTGCATCAGGAGAAGTTGACTTATCTAGTTTATTCTAAAGGAGATTCTTTGACAGGTATTAAAAGAGGTGGACGACCAGGCCAGTCCAGCTCAGAAATCCTATGAGTCTCTAGTGTGGAATCTTAAGGTAGCCTGAACAAAGTCATATAGGACAAGTCAATTCACAGAAGAGAAAGAGGCCATGAGCCACATTATATAGGGGCATTGAAGAGAGAAAGATAATCTTAGGAATAGAATCCACATAAAGCAAAGAGTTTCCATTCATTCAATTCATAAACATCTATTAAGTATTTACTATGTTCCAGGAAGTGTACTAGGACTCTGGTCACTGAGGATACAAAGACAAAAAAAAAGGAAAAAAAAGAAACAATATGTGCCCTCAGGGAGAAATAAGAGATATACATAGAAGTATAAACAAATTTTATAGAAAGTGAATACAGAGTAATTTAGTATGGAAATAATACTTACAATTGGGTTAAGAAGAACAAGAAAGTTATATTGTAGGAGAAACAGTGCTTAATACATAAAAATTGTCTAATTCATGTATTTCTGTCCATTCATTTACTCATTCATTATACGAGGTGGCACTAGACTTAACCATGAAGGGCAGTTGGTTATAAGAGGCAGAAAAGAGAACATAGGGTAGATGACATAACCTGGGGGAATGTGGACCTTTCACTGAAATGCAGAAAATATAATGTGAAATTTGTCTGGAAAGATAGATTGAAGTCCAATTGTATAACTCCTTTGTCAGAAAGCAGATAACAAGTTTCATCATTAGTCCCCTGGAATCATGACTGGTCAATGCATTGATCAGAGTGAAGTCTTTCAAATTTTTTTTCTTTAAATTGTTGTTATGACATAAATTGTTTTTGCAGTTTTGGTTACTGTACTCTGCATCGGTTCATGAAAGTCTTCCACATATAGAACATGCATGTATTAATTATGAGACTACACATATTTATACATATGTGTGTATATAGAGACAAATGGAGAGATAGCTTAGATAGATAGCCCAGATTCCTTTTAAGCCACGAAAGATCCTTCCTACTTTCACAACATATAAAACAAAAAATGCCCTAATGCCTCATATATAGTATTTATATGGCCTTGGGTTATAGGAGTACAGATTTATAACTAGAGGCGACCTTGGAAGTCATCTGATGTAACTTCCCGGATTTAGAGATAAGGGAATTGTGGCTCAGAGAGAATGTGACTTGTCCAACATTACTCAGTGCACATGTAGCAGAATGGGAATGCAAAAGCTAGTCCTCTGACATCAGACTATCACAGTCTGTGTCACTAGATCAGACTACCTTAGAGTAATAGCCATGGAGGGATGTCTCACAAGGAGGACTGTAGTGAGCTATGTCAAGTAGGTATGATTTAATCCCATTGCCATAGCAAGATGGAATTTGTTTCGCACTTTTGATTCTTTTCTCTCTTTAAATATGTAGTTCATTGTTAGTGCCTAATTTCACATTTAATTCCTGTGGCTTTCTTAAGCCTAAAAAAAAAAATTAAGTAGCTCCAAAGTACTTCCATTAAAATATCAATCCCTAATTTTACAATGTTATTAACTTGGTCAAATTTAGATGAATATTTTTCAAAATTTGGAAGTTTATTTTCTTCTCTCTCTGAAGCAAAGAATACTTACAAATTTTTGTTCTCACTTTAAATTTTTTTAAAATGATGACTATGTTGTTTTTTTTTTTCTTTTTTAATGATGCCAAGGAATATTAGTAGACAGGGATTCTAGAGCTTCCTTCCATTCAGCAAAAAATGACTAAACAGGTTTAAAGCATTTCCCCAAATAAACAAAGGCAAGTCATACCAAATCCCAACAAGACCTATTAAAAATAAATCCAAGCCTGGCATATTTCAACTCCAAATTGAACTTTTCAATAACTTAAAAATATTGTATTATTAAAAAGACACTACAATGACTGAAAATAATAGAGAAAAATTAGCTAAGGAACTCATTTGCTAGAAGGATAGAAGAAGCAGGAATATGGTGAAAATTCAGGGTGAGAAAGATTTCATAGCCCTTGTAAAACTAAAGTTAACACAGAATTAGCAAATCACTTCCCACTACTCCACACCAACAGCTAATATGTATTTTGATTATTTTGTTCTCACTGATGCTGGCAATGTAAAAGTTAAGAAACAGCAGAAAAGCTCTGGTGTTCAATAAAAAGAGGCCATTCCTAGGGGTGATGAGAGCAACATATAATCAATGTTTCCTGTACTTTTTCTGGCACTGATACCAATCTCCATTCTTTCTCTTGCTCCTTTCTTTTCACCTCCTCCCTCTCTCCTAGATTCCCTGCTTGCTTTTTTGTCCTTCCTTTACATTTTCTTTCCTTTCATTTCCTCCCTTCTCTTCTATCCCTTTCTCTTCCCTTCTGGTCCCTTTCCTCTTCCCTTCCTTTCCATCCCCTTCCTTTCCCTTCACCTTTTTCCCCTTCTTCGTTCCCTGAAAAAGGAGAACAGATCAAAGTGAACCAGTCCCAGAATCCTTCTTTAATAAAGCATGTGAAAAAGAGGGGTAACGAATAGTCCAACTCTAAGTAAAACTGATTCCCCACATTATTTTGGTAACCTGAATGCTTAGTTGAAGAGTCCTTTGATAGATTTTTTAAAATCTAATGGTGCAAATCAGCACCCAATCCAGTGGAAGAGGCAGTCCTGGGATCTTTGTGACAATATAACTGAGGGTTTTTGAAATAGTCTGTTTTCATCATATGTCATCAAAGAATGAAAATGGAAAATATATGGAGAGTTAAGCTCTCCTTTTCTCTGGTTTAAATGCATTATGAGACTATATGGATGGACTGTTTTTTCCCCCAAAAAATTCAGTTTCTCTCTGCATTTCTATAATAACAGCTACCAGTTTGGAAATGGTTCAAAGAGCAACATATTACAGAGCAGTTACAAACACCAGGCCTCCTCATCCTGTTTTTATTCCTTCGGTACAGTGGAGACTAATCAACATATTTGAGAAACACTGCACTTGCCTATTGCTGCTACTCTGACAAAGACATTGACTAATTTTAAAATAATTAGTTCTCCTAGGTTTTGTGATTCGAACATCTGCAAATCAGACCCCTACGCGGCTAGAGAAGTCAACCTCCCTGAGCCTTATCAAAGGGAAAGAACAGATGCTGCTTAGCATTCTCATACTCCATAGCTAGGAACAGCAATCAACTAAGCAGTGTACTTTTTCACTCTTCCCAGATTGAAAGATTAAGGAGAGAAATAGCAATGTGTCAGAGTCCACAATCCTAGATGGTGAAGCAAGCTCTTTCCAAGGGTACTGGCTAATAAAATATTGTTTGAGTCGTGCCTGTTAATGGAGTATGATAGGGGTTAGGGAGATGGGGGGCAAATCTTTAATAAAATTAGGGGGAACAAATGAAAAAATAATGACAATAAAGAAGGTTCTTGATAGCAAATAAGTTCTCAGACATCACGACAAAATGGTGACTTGGAATTTCAGACTTAGGAAGATAAACTTAAGTTTATTTAGCAAGGGAACCTTGGCAATTATACATCTAAATCTTATTTAGTCAGATTTGGAAGTCTAGAAAAGTCTTTTTATAAAAGCAGGACTTTAAATAAAATTTGTCCTTGAGCTAGAGAGGTTAAATTTTTGCTTTCTGTGGAAAGCTGGACACAAGTTCCAGACATTACTTATCTGGCTAGGTGGGAGCATTCTATAGTCAGTCAGTCAGTAGACATCTGGTAAGAACCTACTATGTGCCAGGCACTGTGCTAAGTGCTATGGGTACAAAGGGAGGTGAAAGATCATTCCTGACCTCAAGAACTTAGAATCTAATGGGGATGTGAATAAACAAACATGAACAAGCAAGCAACATGCAGGATAAATAAGGAATATTTAAGAGGGAATATGCTAGAATTAAGAGAGTTTGAAAAAGGTCTCCTATAGAAGGTTGAACTTCTTTATTTCTATAGTGAAAAGAGAACTAGGTTTGGTCAAAAGATCAGTGTTCATAACTATCATTCTGGGCCTCAGTTTCCTCATCCATACTATAGAGTACCAGTTGGTCTCTGACCTCTGAATGTTAAGATTTCCTTTATGAAATTGTGTACATAAATTGAATTGCAAATTGAATCCTATTTCCCCTGCTGCTGATTGTTGCTTCTGAGTCCTGGATGAGATCCAGCAACCCTGGCTCTGGCTGTTCCTTCATCATTTTCTGTTTCTGTGACTTTTCTCCAATTGTTTCTTTTCCCTGCAATGTTCTCCCTCCTCACCTCTTACTCTAGGCTTTCCTGGACTCCTTTAAGACACAATTCAAATCCTACCTTCTGCTAGAGGAACTTCTTGCCCTCCTGTCCTACCCCTTTGCCTTTCCACCCCTATTATTTCCCATCTA
The DNA here is from genome assembly GCA_028627135.1 of Pseudochirops cupreus. NCBI lineage: Eukaryota > Metazoa > Chordata > Mammalia > Diprotodontia > Pseudocheiridae > Pseudochirops > Pseudochirops cupreus. The sequence continues at coordinate 521,137,978 of CM053581.1, read as the reverse complement.
CTCTAAATAATCTGTGAAATGTATGAGGTGTTTAGGAGGACTAGCACCTCTGGTGTGAGGGCCTACTGAGCCCTTTTCAGGGCTGCTTATCCAGTGTTGGTATCTACCTGCCACCCAACTCTCAGCTGTGGCTCCAAGAAGCTATAGTATGCATAGCAGCTATACCCCAGTAAAATCATTTCAGCAGATAGGCTAAACCAAGTAAGGGTAACTGACAGGCCTCAAGCCTGTTGTGATTTGGGATGGTGGGTGTCTATCCCAAGCATGTGGAATAAGTAGATGAGAACAATTCCCTCCAATGTCCATGAAGATGGCTGAAGCAAGCACTGTGGAGCTTGGTCAGACATCAAAAGTTGCAAAGTCATCCTTGGGCTGTCATTAGTCTTCTTGACTTTTGTCTTGCCATTGGGCATCAAGGACACTGGAAGAGAGAGTGAGGCTGATGAGTTTGTACAATACTGCCTCACTTTAGCTCCAACTTACCTACAAGTTAAGATATCATCCTGTGATGTTATTGGTCCTCTTCAAAAATGAAAGAGGAGCAACATAATCTGTATATTGTTTTATGCACATAGCTGTTTGCAGATTGTCTCCCCCACTCCAATGTGGGCTTTTTGGCAATAGAGACAAAGGTTTTTGCTCTTTTTTTGTACTCCCATTACTTAGCAGAGCCCCTGACATGTGATAAAATTTTAATAAACACTTGTTTACAAAGTAACTGACTAGTTATTTCCACCACTTATCTACTGAGTGACTGGATAACTAACTTAATTTCCCTTAAGTTCATTTGCCTCACTTGCAAAATGGGTACAGCATTCATTTCACTATAAAAAATAACTATATTGAGTAATATGTAATCATTTTATTAGAGTTTTATTGCTATAATTCATTGTAATTTTTAAAAAAACTGATGACTTCAATGAGAAAACTACTGCAAAGATTTTTCATTCTCACATATATGCATGCATACATATACACATCTATATATGTTTACACACATAAGCACGTATATATTTGAACTCAATGAGGAGAGAGTCTCACACCAATGAGCCTTGGGAATTAGGTTGTGTTCATACACAAAAGCGTATGTGTGTGCATGTGTGTATATATGTGAATGTAACCTAATCTCTTTGGTCTTTTTGGGTTCTTCTAGCCTATAAGGTCAAAAGAGAAAATAAAGGGATTCCAATATCTCTTCAAGACCATGAAGGGAGAAAGACTGGAAAGAAGCAATCATGGTGGATCTTAATCATGTCCTTTTCTTAGCTTGCTGCACTAGATACTTCAGGGAATTTTCCTTTGGGGTAAGATCTGGGATTCTCTCTTGTTTGAGCTGAGTTACCTCAGGGAGAACTCCTTCAATCTCTGTTTTCTGGTGTGTATTCTCATATCCACAATTTCTCTATTTTACTTCACTTTTGACTTGGATAAATGGGTTTCTTTACTATTTACTATGTCTGTTCATTGTGGAACTGGCATTTGGTGGGGAGTTAAGATAGAAAATATGCCCAGGGACCCTTTTCTCATTAGGAAATAGTGATTAGGAGTTTGTCTTAAATCTAAAAATTATATCCCCACCAGGGCTGGGGAACCTGCAGTGTTGAGGTTACATGTGGCCATCTAGGTCCTCAAGTGCAACCCTTTGACTGAATCCAAACTTTACAGAACAAATCACCTTAATAAAAGTATTTGTTCTGTAAAACTTGGACTAGGGGAAAAGGCCACCCCCAAAGACCTAGAAGGCCACATGTAGCCTCAAGGCCACAAATTCCCCACCCCTGCTCTAGACTAATAACAATTAAGGGATCGCATAGATACAATTCTAGCCCAGTATATTCTCTGTGAGGAGAGAAGAATAGCCAGTCTCTGTATACACAGACATGGATATCTATATCTATGTATATACACATATGTATACATGAACTCAATTTAAATTCATAAGAAAAAGAGTCATTGTCCCATTGCTAAAAAAAAAAAATCTAAGAATTTGAACAGGCATTTCTCAAGCTAAGAAAATCTAACTAAATGTAGCAGCATGAACAAAATGCTCCAAATCTTTAATAATTGGAGAAACACATAGTAAAACAATTCTGATATTCTAGTTCATAACCATCAGATTGACAGAGATGACAAAAATGAAAAATGAGCAATGCTGAAGGAGTTATGGTGAAACAGGCACAGTGATATACTATTAGTGGGCCTATGAATAGATATAACTATTCGGGAAAGTAATTTGGAAATATACAGAAAAAAGACTAAGCAGTGTATGCCCTTTGACCCAGCTATACAATTAGGCCTTTAAATTTAAAAAAAAAAAGATTAATTTACTTTCACTTTAAGATTCATCTTGCCTCTTCTCCACCTCTATCTTATCCATCAAGCAGTTAATTAGTCTAGAAATGACTATTTAAACATTGTAGAGGAGTCACCATCTTAACTTTGATAAATATTTATATGAACAAATAATCATTCCTGAATGAATTACAAAATCTCAGAGTTAGAGAGAATTTCCAAAATCATATATTCTAATAGACATCTGAGGCAAAATGCTGTATAGAAAAAGCCAAATGGTTAGCTGGAAATTGCTTGAAGACTTCTGTTGAGAGGAACCCATCACCATTTTGGACAATTCATGAAACCTTCAAGGTATGAAATATAAATAATGCTCACAGACAGGTTCTAGTAGACCCTTATTCACATTCACCACATATATTACATCTGCATTCTAAAACATCTCACTATTCCAAAACCTTGTAGAGGAATCAACAACTTTTACAGCCCTACTTCAAAATGTTCATTTGACAGAGCCAGACAGAGACCTAGGATGTTCAAGCAGTGTGCTATATATTCTCATTTAATCTTCACAATAGCCATTTGAATTAGCTGGTGTTATAACTCCCTCCATTTTACAGATAGGTGACCCGAGCCTGGGAGAGATCAAGTGACTTGTCCAGAGTCATACAACTGGTAAGCACAAGGGGCAAGAATCAAAGTACAGTCAGGAACCAGATCTCCTAATTCCCAGGCAGATGTCGCTGTTCTTGGTGCTGATTCTTTTGCTATTGCTGCTGCTACTTTGTTGCTGTCCCACTGTACCATGCCATGGAAAGCCACTGTGGTACAATTCTTAGCTCCAGAAATATCTAGGTTCAAGTTCCTGCCTCTGAAACAGATGGACTATGTGACTCTAGGCAAGTTGCATAACCTCTCAGTGTCCCAGCCAGTTCTCTGAAACTATAAGTTACAGAAAAAGAGGCCTGTCTGCACCAGAGGAGGGCATTTCCATACCTGGTATTCTCCTCTCCTATGAAATTACAAACCCAGTGCTCTCTCCACCCATCATCCTCAACACACACACACACACACACACACACACACACACACACACACACTTGAAAAATGTTGATGCTTGGCTAGTGAAATGAGTACCTATGATTTTTACTTTAAAAAAAATCACAGTCCTTTACTACATTTCCTATGGAGTGATTCTAATATAGAGTATCCCAAAAGTTTCTTCAGTTTTAAGGCATGGAAGCTATGAAAGCTGAAAAGTTTATTGAGACTTCTGAAATAACCTGTATTAAAAGCTTAGCATCATCTGTTAGATGATACAATAGATAGGATACTGGGCTCAGAATCAGCAAAATCTGACTGTGGATCCTGACTAACGGTGTGACTATGGGTAAGTCACTTAACCTCTCTGTGCTCAGTTTGCTCATCTACAGATGTAGGCAATAATAATAGCACCTATATCCCAGAGTTATTTTGAGAGGATAAAATGGGATCATTATTGTAAAACACCTTGCAAACCATAAACACAAATATGAAGGCAGGGTTCTTTTTGGGGGGGGGGAGGGGTTATTACCACCCAATTAAATAAAATAGTTCATTTTCTAAAATTCATATATATATATATATATATATATATATATATATTATATACACACACGTATATACATATAGTTATGTATAATATACAAACACATACACACATATATTAAACCTATACATGTATGTACATTATGTATGTATTTATTACATTGCCTCCAATGAAAGCAACAGAATTTGACTCTAACTTATCCATACTAGGCACACAGCAAAATCAGAACACTGTTAACAATTGCCAGCAATCTTTGTAACAATGAAGGGTTGTTTCAATTTTAGCTACTGTTAGATTATTTGACTATTTCTGCTTTTGATCCAACTCCTATAAAAAGGAGAGGAAAACTCATCTGAATTTTTATAAGTCCTGTTCATCTTGAGAAAAATCAGTCTTGCCTCAGTGCAAAGCTTTGTCAGCTTGTATATACATTATAAATTAATTTGTAAAGCATAGAGATAAAATAAAACCAGTAAAATTAAACTTAAAACAGATTTCTTGAACTTGTCACTCAAGAGAATTTTAGAGTTATTATCTAGATCTCTGAGCAACATATTAATTCAGTTCAAACTTGATCAACTTTGCCAGCAAGAAGTAGGCCTAAAAATCACAATGAATAAGTTTCTTTAAAGTTTTATATAGAGTAACTGCTCAAAATTTCCTACCCATGCAAAACACCACTGCCCATTTTTTTGACAGCCCTAATTATACTGGGGTCTATTTTCCTGCAGTTTCATCTCCTGGCTAAAAAAAAAATGCTTTATACTTTCTACAAGGGGTTCTAGGTTATAGAATCTGAAACACTCTAAAATTTGTAACTATAGACTCTAACCCATGAAACACTTTAAAAGAGATATGTAAGAATGCTTAAGGATATCACTCTAAGAGATCACATAATATATTGGAGAGAATGATATCTTTGAACTCAGAAGTCCTAGGTTTGAATCCTGGTCCTGATTCTTCATATTTCACAAGGTCTCACTTTTCTCACCTGTAAAATGAGGATAGGATTAAATGATCTCTAAGGGGTCCTAGGGTGCAAAGTTACAAACTAGCCCCAAATCCATCATAGGTTAAGACATTCATTGTAACACACTTCTATTCTTCACATCATTCTCTTGACATATCCCCATCTGACTAGAGTCAATGTGTGTGTGCACATATGTGTATGTATGTATGTGCATGCACATCTATGTTTATGTATACAAATATTATGTGTGCATATGTAGGCTTTATAAAATTTCTCTAACAGAAGAAAGGAAACCTTGCCAATCTTTGAATGCTCTGCCACCCAGGCTTATGATTCTCTTGCTCTTTGATTAAGAAGCTCCATGAATCTCTAGAGGCTTTATACATCCTATAGTTACTGTTTATGTGCGTGTGTGTGTGTGTGTATGTATATATGCATGCATACGTGTATGTGTGTATATAAAACTAGAGATATGTGCATACATACACATATATACACATATATACATATGTATACACATACACATATGCATACATATACATACATCTACACACACACACACACACATACATATATATATATATGAAATGTAGAAGAGATTGTGATTTGGGGCCTTTCCCCTTTCCCATTTCAACTTCCTAAATCAGAGTCCTCTCTGCAAATATGATTTTGTTAGTCCCTCATTTCCTCTTGCTCATTTAGCACTCCTTCTGTGGTGTTGTTTGAATGAACCTGAAGAAAGGAATATCATAGCAGTTTTGAAGAAAAGTGTAGAAATAGAAAAAGAACAACAAAAAAACAACATACGGTGCAACAACCTCAGAAACCTGGAAAATCCTGGTAAAATAAACTCGTTCCTACCCAGGGAGATATTTTTTTTGACTTTATAACTCTTTTCTTGGGAAATAGTTTGTCTATAGGCCCTGGATTGAGGCAATTTATAATTTATACTAAAAAGCTATACCCATGTCTTTCAATATTTAGTACCTAAATAAGTGATGCAACCCAAGCAATAATTGTGCAGTGAGTCTCTTGGACATGCCTTCAAAATGCCGTAGTAAGAAGCTATTCATTAAGCTGGAAGACCCATAAAAATCCAACAATTTCATCATTTAGAATTCAGATGATATTCAACAACCAACAACTATTTAAGCCCGATAAAAATATGGAGGATCCTACTAATGATTCCTCCTATTCTTGTGATTATTCTAGGTGTAGTTGGAAACATTGACCTTTGATGTGGGAAATAGAAACTGGCTTTGATTTGTTATGTTATGTTATGTTACGTTATGTTATGTTATGTTATGTTATGTTGTGTTGTGTTATGTTTTGTTATGTCATGTCATATTAAACACTAACTAGCTTCATGTGATCCTGTTCCAGAAGCTTCGGTGATGCGATAGTTTGAAAAAAAAGAGTAGAAATTTTGGTTCCCTAGAAAGTTGATTTCTGTGGCCTATGGTACAAGGAAAAAGTCTTTCTTGGCTTTATTTCCACATAATCTTTAATGGTATAATGAAGTTTTTCTCATTTTTATATTTTTCCTTCTTCAATTGTTTCTCTCAAACTCTATTTTCTGTGTGTTCCTGCTAATCTTTATTTATTAAGCTCACTAGTTCCCAGTCTTTCTGAGTCTGAGGACACCCTTTCAGTATCAATTATTTTATACAACCACAAATGACAGCAGTGGTACTATCACTCTCTGATGATTTTAGCACTATATGACAAAGATTTACTGATGATTAAATTTGCACATTTAAATGGATTTGTATTTTGCTAGTCACTACATATATACATCTATTGTAAAAGTAGTAATACATACATATGAGACACATATTTGCAAGGAATTTGTGTACAATATTTGCTTACTGTGTCCATTCCAACTTTTGGGGGGACAGCAGTCACTTATGTCTATTTTTATTCTATACAAAGTATGTTTACTTATTGGACCAATTTTTAAAATAAGTTAGACTCTTTGCAAAAACTCTATGCTAGTGCCCTACCCTCACCCTCTCAGAGGTCTGTAGCCCGCAGGTTGTAAACCATTGAGTTAATTAGCAAAAAAAAGTTATGGCTGAACTATTGGAAATGAAAGTCATAACTTTTTGGAAAGGAATACAGTAAATTTCAATTAGATGTGACTTTATACCAATAAACCAAGTCACCTGAATTTGAATACCTAGGCCTTTATTTTAACAAGCAGTTATCTTGGAAATAACTTTGCAAAAACAAAACCTAAATTCATAAAATTATGATAGCCATATTGAGTTAACATTTAAATTCTCAGTTCTGCTGTATAATTTCTTAGAGGAATCAAAGCAGTGGTCCAAATTCTTCACAATTCAAAATGTTGGGTCTATGACATGCTGATCTCAAAATGGAAAACTCTTCAAAAAGATTTCTACAAACTCTCCTTTGCCTTCTACTATCACCCTATCGATTCTCATCTAGGTAAAATTATATTCATTTCAATTAGGGCCCATACTCAAAAGGCCATGATCAAATACTCCCAAACAACTGAACTCTATCCCCACTCACAAAACACACCAACAATAACAACAGCAACCCTACCAACCAAAACTCTGCCGTGCCAAGCTAGGGAAGTAAGGCTTAAATTCAGAATTTAGAAATTTAGAACTTAAAGGGACTTCATAGGCTATCATATCTAGTCGAATTTCTCCATTTTCAGAGGAGAAAACTAATACCAAGGGAGGTGAATGAACTTCTTCAAGGTCACACAGGTAGCAATAGTCAGAGGCAATGTTCAATGAATATTCAACCAGAGCCTCTGTTCTATTCACTATTACCATGCTCACTCCAAAATGGCTCAGTGTATAACCAATCTAAAGTTCATCAACTCTTTCGCATTTCTGACAATGCACTAGAAATTTTGAAAGTAGGAGTGGGTTTTTGAGATTGGATAATAAATCAAAATGATCTTTCTAATAGGTTGGATATTCTAAAAGGGAGGAAGGGAACAAGCATTTATTAAGTAATTATGTTTCAGATACTGTGCTAAGCATTTTATCAATTTATCATTTCATCCTCACAAAATCCTGTGAGATAGATGCTATTATTATTACAAATAATTAATAATAATGATAATAACTAACATGTATATAGTACTGTAACGATACTGGGATTTGAAGATCTTCCACGCCCCTTGAGCTTGCTGATGTAGCAGGAAGGGGTGGAGCAAGAGAACGCCGGAACCAAGCTAGTCTCCGTGCGGTGCTGACTGGAAGCGGCGTCAGAGGCAGTAG
>CM053581.1:521101337-521129365 GCA_028627135.1 Pseudochirops cupreus | reverse complement strand
ACTCAGTTTTCTGGTATTTAAATGAATGCACTATCTATATTTCTTATGTAGAGAGCCTGTTCCATTTTGTGATTAATAACTATATCAGCATATTTATAGTTACTGTAGGCATTGTGAATACTGCATTGCTGATACAAGTACTTAACTATGTGCCAGGCATTATGCTAAGCACTTTACAATTATTATCTCATTTGATCCTCACAACAATACTGGGAGGAAGATGCTATTATTTTCTTCAACGTAAAGTTGAGGAAACTAAGGTAAACGGAGTTTATGTGACTTACAGGGTCACACAGTTAGTGAATGTCTAAGGTCAAATTTGGACTTAGGTCGTCTTGATTCCTTGCCCAATATTCTCTTTATCTGCAATGTTATCTAGATGCCTCTAGGGATGCATTTTTTTTTCCCTCCAGATGTTATAGGATAATCAACAGTCATCACCAAAGACCACTCTACCCGTCCTACCTTACCACTCAGCTTTGGTTGATTGATCAAGCTTTTATATCAATAAAATTTATCAATAAATCTATCAATAAGTTCCCAGAACCCACCCACACAAGTAAACGACAGCATATTCTTGTAACCTCCTGAGAAGTCCCCATATTTGTGGTTTCTCTGAGCTAGTGTAATTTCCATATTATCTTGAATCCCTTCCTATGTGACTAGACTCATGTCAAAAGTTCCTAGGAGAAATCTATCAAGCCCTGAATGTTCCCTCTGTTTTAAGTTTTACTCACCACTCAACATTCTTAATAGGTGAGTAATTTACAGAGGTACTTACTTTAAAATGGCTATGACAAAAATCAGAAACAAACTCATCATATATACTTCAGTAATACTGACATGATGCTATATTCTGATGGTTCTTTTTATGAATATGTCTTTGAAATTTTAAAGAAAAGCAACCCCTCACCTTTGGAACTCACACATTAAACCTAAGTGCTCCTAAATGCAAGGAACAACAGTAGGAATAAATAAGAGGAAGAAAAACAAATAATACTTGCCATCATAAAGGATGAAACGTGTGTGTATGAATCCCTACTCAGATGCTTTTTAACTTAGTTACAAAAGCAAATACATCAGGCTTAATTCCCATAATAGAAGAATCTTTTTTCCTAACAGAAAAATGGCTTTCTCTGAGGTCGAAAATTAATCTAAGTTGATGCCATAATTAACAAAGACTACACATAGTCAGGAAAGTGTCATATCATCAGCAGATTGGACAATGGGCGATGGACTTTGTGCTTATCACTACATACCAAGAGTGTTTCCTAAGACATAGAAGAAATGTAATCTTGATTGTGAAGTGAGTGACTACAACAATTCTATTAGGGATCTTTAAGAAAATATTTTCTTTTAAACTAAGTTTACTTATTTCTGTCTTTTAGAGTACATCTACACCAAGATATATAAAGAATAACAGTGGGAAAAAAAATGCCAGACTAGGACATCTGGGATCATTGGCCCGCTTTGCCACTAATCAGCTAATTAGCCATGAACTTAACCACATCAGCCTCAGTTTCTTCATTTGAAAAATAAGGTAAGACTAAATTACGTCTAGTATCCATTTCAGTTCTCAAGTTCCATGATTCTAGGAGTCAGTCTATGATTAACTACTAGCTAGATGTCTGAAAAATCACCCAATACATTTCTTTTTCTAGTTTACTCTACTAGAAAACTCTCAACTTTCAATTACCATGGAAACCTGAAAGATTCCATCATGAATTAAAGTTGAAGGGTTGCACTCTGCTGGTTGAGTGTGATTAACTTGTGTTGTATCCTATTTTTCTTATAACCCACCAAAGTTGTTTTGATACTAACAAACACTACCTGTGTTCTCTTTAGGTATTTCAAAGACTGGCCATCATACCATATTTCTTTCTGAGAACTAAACTCTAAGAGAAATATGTGGTACTTTATATCCATATATGTAAAAATACTGAATCCAGTACATTTGAATTCATAATATTTCTCATGATTTAGCTAACTCATCAAAGTGGAAACATATTGAAGGGGATTTTTGTCAGAGTGCCAAAATGTCTAAGGCAAATCTGGATCAGCTAATCAATGTTCTTAGCTATGATTCATTGTATTGAGGTATGTAGCTTTGCATGTTCTCCTTCTACTAATTCCATTTTTAGAAACTACAACCACCTCTAATCTCAGATCAAAAATGTAAATTGCCTGTAGACAACTCACAATGGAAATTGTCTGATTTGGAATGGTTATATTTTTCTTCTGCCCTTGACAACCTTTTGTCCTTTTCATACACATAATACAAAGAAGCATATTTTGAAACCTTCCAGACAGCCTAAAGAAAAAGAAAAATTAGTTATAGGTTGGAAAATGTGGCAGCTGATAAAAATAACTAAGTAATTGCTGGGCTAATGTCAGCAAGTATAGGAAATTATTTTATCATCTATTATTAATAATGTATTATTTATTATTAATAATGTTATTTTATTGCATTTATTAGAATGTAAACTCATTTTGAAGAAGAATCATTTCATTCTTCATACCTGTATGCCTATCATCTATTAAAAGGAACTTAATAAATATTTATGGATTAATTGTTGACTAATAGATAAAATGATAGGTAGATGGATAAATATACTCTGATGTTCCTAGACTAGCTTGAAGTCTCAGCATCCCATGACAAATAATCCAAGCAAAGAAAGGGGAAACATGGTGAGTAAATCATTTTTACTTATTCCATTCTAGGTTTAGGAGTTTTTTGTGAGTTTGCAAATTTATGCAGTGATTTTATTAAAGAGGTAAACTGAGACCTTATGGTATTAACTAAGCTAAGTAGCAACCTGCTGCTTATTTCTCACAACAAGGCAAATTAGCCTGACCTTGCTGACCATGGAGACCGAGGGACAGACCAACTTAAATGTGTTTTCCTGGCACGCAGCAAATAGGTATAAAAAACAAGAAAACTGCCCAAGCAGCTAGCAGATACTAAGTAATTCATATTAGGAAATGCCTTGGAAGAGAGTAAAGGAAAATTTTTATTGTCAATGACAGCTCCACAGCAATGCTTAGATTATTATGTAGGTGCTTTGGTGGATAGAGCACTAGGCCTGCAGGCAGGAAGATCTGAATTTAAATCCAGCCTCAGACACTTGCAACTTGTGTGACCTTAACCAAGGTAAGAACCAGCTGTCTCAGTTTCATCATCATAAAATGAAAATTATTTGCAAACCTTAGAGTACTATGATTGTTAGTAATTTTAAAAGAATGTGTATAGAATATCAATAAAAAGTGCAAGTATGACCTCAGATAAATCACTAGTGGAATGGAATTTGACTGAGAAATGGTGATGGAAGGATATTCAGGTCCCCTCAAAAGAAAAAAATGGGAAAAAAAAGAAAACTGAGTATGATAATATGTTAAAATATATCTGCATCAGAATGAAGATTCATGGGTGGGGACTAGTTAAGTGCAGATAAAAGGAAATTGAAACAGAAATTATACCATTATGCTATAGATTTCCTAGCCAGCTCACAATTAATAGTTGATACTCTCCTAATAGAAAGCACGAAGTTGAAAAGGAATAAAATGCAATACTGATAAGGAATGTTTATCCAAACATACTTTCTACCAAACCATCTGAGAAAAGGTCTCAACTGTAAATAACCATAGAGTTTCAAAATGCCAGACTCTCTTACTATAACAATGTCACCATGGACCAGAAACTCAGACATATGACCTCTGGCTACTAGTAGACTGCCCAGGGCCAGAATCTCAGGTATGAGTCTTGCTGTGAGGAGCTTATCCAATAAAGAGGTCCTCAAACAACCAGAACTGACCAATAACCATGGATACCTTCAATGTGTACTTGAGACCATGCCTGAGATGATGCTTCATAACTGTTGTAGGCCAGTGCTCATTCAGACCAGTAGGATGCTCCAGGTTCAGTCTGTAAAGGAATGAGACACTTGTAGACAATTTGGCAGTTAACAAAAGGAAGTTTACTTAGCAATAACATGCAGTTGGGAGCATCTTCCCTGCCTCTTTTATCTAACAAGATGGCATGCTGATTTGAAGCAAGTATGCAGCCTTAGGATTTAGACTCTTCATTCTTCATGTAATAACTTTTGTTCTTAAGACATTATGAAGTTAAATCAATGATCTAAAATTTACCTGCCTGGACCAATTAAATTTTTTATGAGAGTTTCAATGTCTTGTAAAGAAAAAAATGCCCTAGTCTATACATGGCAGGGCAATATGGGGGAAAAAAACCATCAGCCCAGCCTATGCTACAGGAAACCAATAAATGTTATTTCTATCCCAAAATTCTATCCTGCAAACACCTTACCAATGATGGATCAAGCCACCATGTCCATGAATCTCCGGTTATTCTCTTCATTTATCCCTATTGATCTGCTTCTCCCTATTAGAATATAAGACCCTTAGGTTCAGTATCCTTCTCCCTTCATTGTCTTAACTCTATTATTAACTATTTCAATTATATGCTATCCCTTACTTTTAAGATCCCTTGTCCCACTGAGGCTCACATCCTATCAAATTACAATTGCAGATTGTCTCTACCACACATATATTCTCTTCCTACTGATTTGCTATTTAATGCCATAGGAGACAATCACATGGGTTTCCTTTTGTCATTGTATATATGATCCTATGAACAATTCTGACCAGGCCACTACAAATATATGTGATGGAACAATACCTAAATTTCTCAATATGTAACAGGAATGCTTTTTCCCCTCACTTGACTCTTTATTACATCTCAACCTTCAGCAGCTATTCCAAACCTTCTCCTTTGTCCTCAAGCCTTTACACAGCTCCTCCCCTTCTCCCCTAAACACACACATTTTAAAAGACATATTGACCATGTAAAATTTGGGAAGAAGAGGTCCACAGCTTGAGGTCATTGTACTAAGGCTAACTGATGAGACAGAGGAAGCAGAATCACAACTCCTATTTTCATTACTATTATCTATATCAAGAATAATGATGTTTGGGCTGGAAAGGGTAATATAAACAAAACTGAGACAATATTGTTAAGTCAGGACATTGTAAAAGAGTACCTGGCTATTTTAAATAAGTTCAAGTCCCTTGGTTCAGACCAATTTCATACCAACTATGAAAATAACTTGTAGATATAATCACTGAAGAGCTATTAGTAAAGTGAAGAAACATGGAACATGGAAGAGGTCCCAGAAGACTGGATATAAGAATATTTCTAAATATTAAAAAATAAGAGAAAGGTAGAATCATAATAATACAGATTGTTGAAATTAAGGACATTCCCTGAAAACTACAGATTAAATTATCAAAGTGGTGACTTAGGTGTATTAGAAATGAAAGCAGTCATCACTAAAATCCAGCAGGAAGTAACTAAGAAAAGTTCTGTGATACAAATGTTATTCTCCAACACATCATAGTGTAAGGAATGTGGAACTTACAATCAAGGGAACTAGGTTTTAATGTTGCCTCTCCTACTTCCTACCAGCTTAACCTCTGGAAAGACCTCTTGGGACCTCAGTTTCTTCGTCCATAAGTGGATTGATCCAAAACATCTCTAAGCTACTATACAGTATTAAATCTAGGATACTACAAACCTGGTAGATTAGTAATAAATAAAATATGCTGATCTAGTGAATGAAAATCTTACTGAGGCATTCCTTCCAGCAAGCACTGAGAAATATGGACTTGATGATAGTACAGTCATATGGATCTGTAACTGGCTGAAAATCATACACAAAGAGTGTCAACTAATGAATAATAAATGAGCATGAAGAAACATCTCTAGTAGTAAATGGCACATGGGTACATACATGGTCGTGTCCTGTTCAACATCCATATAAATGATTTGTAGGGCAATGGAGGTTTAATATTTATAAGAATAACATGTAGTACAAAACTGAGAGGGAGAGAGAGACAGAAATAGAGAGAGAGAGAGAGAGAGAGAGAGAGAGAGAACATAAATGTTGGTTAATGGAATTCAATATGGTCTTTGACTAGATAAATTTAAATATTATGGGGATAGATGTAAAGTCTTGTGCTTAAGTCCAAAATTGAATAATTTAAGAATAGAATGATGACATCAAATAACACCGATTGATATAAAAAGAGAATTGAAGGGGGGGGAGGCAGAGCCAAGATGGCAGAGTAAAAGCAGGAACTTGCTTTAGCTCCTACTCCAAACACCTCCAATACTGGTAAAAAAAAAATTACTCTAAACAAATTTTAGAGCTACAGAACCCACAAAGTGACACAGAGAAAAGAATCTCCCACTGAAGGCACCCTGGCAGGCTGACAGGGAGGGTCTATCACATCAGACTGGGAGCTGAGCACAACCCCACATGAGATGCACAGTCCCAGACCTGGGACAGCCCCAACCAACAGCCCAGAGCAGTCAGAGGAGACTTCAGGAGAGAGAATCACCTGCAGCTGTGGCAGTATCCAAACTTCTCAACCCATATGCAACAAAGAGAAAGTCAAAGGTCAGTGGGGAACTCTGTTGGAACTGAGTGATAGAAGAGGGCACTCTGGCCCCTGCCCCTGGGGTGAGAGGTCTTCCTGATGCAGTCAATGCAGTTGCTGCCATGTGGCTACCTCCACAGCTCCTGGCCTACAGAAAACAGGGGGTGAAAGTGACCTTTCAGAGGGTAATCCCACTTGCTTTGACCTGCTTGGATCTGGTCACAGCCATGGGTGGTGATCCTGGGGTGTGTGGCCAGTGTGCCAGAGCTTGTGCTGGCTGTAGAGAGGGTGCCCTCCTCATAGCCCTGGCAACTGTGAAAACTCCAGCAATTTGAGACACAGCTCTCTCTATTCTGCAATCAGAGTTCTACCTTGGCAAAGAGCTCAAAAGTCAAATAATTGGCTGGCAAGACGAACAAGAAGAAGAAGCCCAATTAGATGACAGAATGCTTTTTTGGGGACTAAAAGGATCAAAATGTGGAACCTAAAGAAGACAACAAAGACAAAACTCCCACATCAAAAGTTTCAAAGAAAAATATGAATTGGTTACAGGTTATGGAAGAGCTCAAGAAGGATTTTGAAAATCAAGTAAGAGAAATGGAGGAAAAAATAGGAAAAGAAGTGAGAATGATGCAGAAGAATAATGAAAAGTAAGTCAACTGCCTGACTAAAGAAAATAACACCTTAAAAAATAGACTAACTCAAATGGCAAAAGAGGCCCAAAAAGCCAATGAGGAGAAGAATGCCTTTAAAAAGTAAATTGCCTAGATGGAAAATGAATTTCAAAGGCTCACTGAAGAGAATAATTCCTTCAAAATTAGATTGGAGCAAATGGAAGCTAATGACTTTATGAGAAATCAAGAAACTATAAAACATATCCCAACAAATGAAAAAAAAATAGAAGGCAATGTGAAATACCTCATTGGAAAACCCACTGACCTTGAAAATAAATGCGGGAGAGAGAATGTGAAAATTACTGAACTACCTGAAAGACATGATCAAAAAAAGAGCCTACAAATCATCCTTCAAGAAATTCTCAAGGAAAATTGCCCTGATGTTCTAGAACCAGAGGGCAAAATAGAAATCTAAAGAATTCACTGTTTGCCTCTTGAAAAAGATCCCCAAAAGAAAACTCCTAGGAATTTTACAGCCAAATTCCAGAGTTCCCAAGTCAAGGAGAAAATATTACAAATAGTCAGGAAGAAACAATTTGAGAATTGTGGAAACACAATCAGGATAACACAAGATCTAGTAGATTCTACATTAAGGGAATTCTACATTAAGGCTTGGAATATGATATTCCAGATCCAGAAGTCAAAGGAGCTAGGATTAAAACCAAAAATCACCTTTCCAGAAAAACTGAGTATAATGCTTCAGAGAAAAATATGGTCACTCAATGAAATAGAGGATTTTCAAGCATTCTTGATGAAAAAACCAGAGCTGAACAGAAAATTTGACTTTCAAATACAAGAAGCAAGAGAAGCATGAGAAGGTAAACACAAAAAGAAACCATAAGGAACTTATTAAAGTTTATCTATTTACATTCCTACATAGTAAAATGATAATTGTAACTCATGACACTTTTTCTGAGTATGAGGATAGTTGAAGGAAATATATGTGTATGTATGTATGTATGTATGTATATACACATATATGTATATATATATATATGCATGTATGTATGTATAGGAGGGTGTATGTGTATATAAATATATATGTGAGTGTGTGTATATGTGGGTACATGTATATATAGACAGAGGGCACAGGATGAGTTTAATATGAAGGGATGATATGTAAAAATAAAATTAAGAGGTGAGAGGAATATATTGGGAGAAGGAGAAAGGGAGAGATAGGATAGGGTAAATTATCTCATATAAAAGAGGCAAGAGGAAACTATTACAATGGAAGTGAAGAACAGGAAGGTGAAAAGGAATGGGTCAACCTTATTCTCACTGAATTTAACTTAAGGAGAGAACAACATACACACTCTATTGGGTATCTTACCCTACAGGAAAGTAGAGGGGAAGGGGATAAGAGGTAGGATGATAGAAGAGAGAACAGATTGGGGGAGAGGTAGTTTGAACCAAACATTTTTGAAAAGGGACAGGGTCAAAGTAGAAAATAGAATAAGTGGGGTATGAGATAGGATGGAGGGAAATATAGTTAGTCTTTCACAACAAAACTACCATGGAAACATTTTGTGTAACTACACATGTACAACCTATATTGAATTCCTTGTCTTTCCAGCGGGGGTGAGTGAGGAGAGAAGAAGGGAAAGAATCTGGAAATCAAAGTTTTAAAAACAAATGTTTAAAAAATGGTGTTTTGTTGTTGTTGTTGTTGTTGTTGTTGCTTTTTAACATGCAACTGGGAAATAAGATATACAGGCACTGGGGAATAGAAATCCATCTTGCCCTATTAGAAATTGGGGGAGGGGTGCACAGGATATAAAAAAGAACAAATTGGGGGAAGGAGTATTCAGTAGGTTTGTTATATTGTGGTTGGGGGGTAGGGGAAAGATGGGGAGGAAATTTGTAACTCAATGTCTTGTAGAAATGAATGTTTAAAACTAAAACTAAATAAATAATATAAAAGTTAAAAAAAAAAGAGATAATTGAAGGTTTTAGTTGACCACAAGCTCAATGTGAATCAATACTAGTTTGTGATGGTCACCAAAACTAATAAAATCTTGAATATAACAGAATTTATTATAAAGGAGGTAATAATGCTTGTGTTAGAAGCAGTGTTCCTTGATTTATAAAAAGCCATCCTTAAAGTTAGGAAGACTAGAATTCAAGTTTAAGTCTGTAATTCGTGTTGGTTTTTTGACCCTGGACATGTTGCTTAACCTATTAATACCCTACTCAACTCTCCAAGGCTATTAGTTACAAATAAAGCACTTTCTTGAATTGATGGAAGGAAATTCCTCCTCTGGGAGTTACCTTTAACCCATGAAATCACAGCTCCTGTCCCTATTCTTATTTGTACTTTGTGGTAGATAGGACACATAGGATTATAGATGTGTTGGGAGAGAATTTAGAAGTTATTTAATCTAAAACTCATTATTTTACAAAGAGAGTTGGGAAACTGAGGCCCAGAAATGGAAATTCACTTGCATAAGGTTATATAGGGCTAGCATTTGAACTTAATACTACCTCTGACCTAAAATTGAGTCCTTATCTTATTATTGCCTCCCTTTGATGACATAATGAAATACATACAGAAGGGAGAATCCAGTATGATGACGGGCCTGGAAATAATGGCATGTGAGTGGGTGATAGAACTATAGATTTTCAACCACTAAATATTAAGAAGGATAATATGGCAACCTTTAGATATATGATGGTTTGATGAATTAAAACAAAACTAAGAGACAGAGTAAATTTACAAATTAGGCTAGCTAATAATCAATAAATCAGTGGTTTCTCGCAGTGACCAAAAACCCCTAATGGAGATATTGAATCATTTAAATATGTTTTTAAAGGTATGTCCCTGAGAAGAAACATTAACCCTGATGGGTAGACATTTAAAGGACAAGGTCGGTGGCCTAAAAGTCTTTAGCTTCCTCTGCTGAGAACTTACTTATCATGAGACTCAGTTGCCTCCAGCAATCTGGAAAGAAGAAACCATCTCCATCCAGACCACTCTGGTTGGTTATCTCCTTCACGATCTGGGTCCTTCTAAGCTTCAACAAAGTGGTGCAGGGGCATGGGCTCATTGCTTTAGGGCAGAAGTTCACCTAGATTAGATTCTGTTTATATTCCAAAGATAAATAATATCTCCTAGTTGTATGGGGTCTGGCAGATGATTGAAGATTATGTTCCCAGTGGATTAGGGGTAATATCTTCTATCAGCCATGACCTTCAAAGACTGGCTGACTGACCTACAGGTGCTTGAGCCTAAATGAGGAAATAAAAAGGCTGGATTACAATTAATAAAACATCATTGATATAACAGAAAATAATCATCTCTCAATGGGTTATCATAAGGAAGAAGTGTTAAAATTATTTCACAGGTCTCCAGCAGGCAGAAGGAACCATAAAAAGATGTTTGTGCAAGGCAGGTATTAACGTAAGGAAGAACTTTCCAACAGAGTTCTATGAAAAATGGGATGGATTTCCCCACAAATTCTCTGTTACTAGAACATGATTTGTTTGGTTAAAGGGAACTCCCACATGAGGAAATTCCTTCCACCACATAGGACATCATTTTCTCTGTAACATATGCTTAGAGTTGAGTAGAACACTAACAGATTAAGAAATTTATTCAGAGTTAAACAACCAGCATGGATAGAGTCAGAACTTGAACTTGGGTTTTCCTGGCTCTAAGGATTTTACCTCTGATAGGGGATTGGTTTTGCTCACCTCTAAGATCTATTCCAATTCAAAATTCTATAATCAGAGACTTCATGGGAAATTATATGAATGTTCTGGCTCTAAAAAAAGTAGTCTAGACTTAGGATGCAAAAGCAGTTATGTTGTTGTACAGTTGGCTTTTACAGTTGACTCTGAAGATTGATAGATAAACATATAGAGGAAAAAGCAATTGATTTGGAGTCAGAGGAGATAGATTCACATACCCATCATGATACTCACTACCTTTTTGGACTGGGATAATTTACTTAAATATGCCTGGGCATCAATTTCTTCATCTGCAAAATGAAGGGGTTGGATTAGAACACTTTAGAGATTGTCTTCAGCTCTAATATGCCTCTATAGGAATGGTAAGACTAAAATTAATGAGTTTGAAAGACATTGGACAGTTATCCAGGCTTTAATTTTGTATTTTGTGATTACTAAACAAATTCATTTCCATTTAAGATAAGACATTATCCACTCTCTTCCTTATTAAAAAATATACAAAAAGTTACAAGTCTTAGAGATCGAGTATATTTGGAACCATTTATAATAATCTGATTAGAACAATTTACAATGAGCTAGCCTTTTATCCCTGAAGCTAAATTTGATAAAAGACCTTACTATTAAATCTTTTCATTAGACATGTACTGTTACATTTCTCCATAGGGAAAGGGACAATGCTCATCTTTTAGCCTTGAAAGAAAGCTAGAGCAAAAGGAAAATTCTTCCTTCTTTCCTTCCTTCCTTTTCTTCTTTCTTTTTCTGTTTCTTTCCTTCTTTCTCTCCTTTCTTCTGTCCTTCTCTTCTTCCTTCTTTCCTCTTTCCTTCTTTTCTTCCTTCCTTCCACCTTCTTTCCTTCCTTTCCTTCTCAAATAGGTCAATGATTCTTTATTCTCCAGTGGTCTATCTTTGCCTCAAAGCACATGATTTTCCAGGCACCATGCCTAGTCCTTTACTTTACCAGTAACATTTCCCTGGTTCTCTTCTTTTTCTTCTCTTCTCAGGATTTCTGTTTCTTGTGATGAATATTCTTTTCTTCCTGGTACTCAGCTCTTGGGGGTTAGGGGAAAGCCTACTTAGTTATGGTCCAATGGACTTGTGGTTGTTGTTGTCTAAACAATATATAGGGGAGTGCAGGTTTGCAGGTCTCCCTGAATGTTGTCCCTCTTACCTCCATGCCCCAGTTATGAAATAATTAGCTCATCATCTCCAATGACTACTTTCAAGTTACCAGTGGTTTTCTTAAGAACCCCAAAGCTCCTTACATCTCTTTTAATACCTTTCACATAGTGTCTCAAGTATATGGAGTAAGCAACATATACTGGGGGTTTTCTGAATCCCACTATTCTCTACCTCTGCCCTGCATAGCACTTTACTCTGGGCTACTTAGAACACTGCCAGCAAATACTGTCATCCTAGTGCTTTTTGCCACCTGTATTATATGCTTGCCCAGTCTTGGTTCTTAATATTCAATCTTTGTTTTATTACTTCCATTTCTTTTACAAAAGGCTGAGGATTTCTCTCTCCCTGACTTTCCCTGATAAGCTTCTTTGCTAAAAGGAATACAATGAGACTATTGGTGCAAATTACTGAGCAGATAATGTTGTCTGACATTAAGGTCAATGGTGTTGTTTGCAATGGGGAAGTAGTTAAGTTTAAATAAAAGATCGTTCAAATTAGGGAGACTGAAAGTTATTGGCCAGGCACGAAGGATAAAATTATAAATATGCTAATAAATCCTTCCATCATAATAAATGGATTCATTGTTAATAAAGTACCGAAGAACTTATGCATGTAGCTAAATATAGTGAGTATGGGGCTTTTCAAAATTTTATCTTGTTCTTTGAACTTTCATTCCCACACCTGATCATTTAGGAAACAAATTTCATAAATATTACTAATTCTGCTTACAGAACCATTGCAGTGGAAAATATTTGATTCTTTTCTTTACATTTGGTTTAAAAAGAATTTGTGGGATACTTTGGATTCAACTCATGAAGAAAATCATTCTGGAGTCCACAGGAGCTCTTCCTGTCCATTTTTGGTTTTTTGCTTGCTTTGACAGCAATGTACATGCAATTCACAAATGGGGGAGAGATATTATTTCTCTAGGTTATTCACAGAAAAGTGAAAAGAAATTTTGCACTGAAATCTGTTATACATTTTGCAAGATCATCCCATGCTGGCTACATTTACAGATGTTACTAAAAAGCCACCTTTAAAATTTTGGTTAAATATAGCAGAAGCTCCCACCATTTTCTCTCATGTGTGCACAAACTTGGTATAATCCTAATTCAGACCTTTTCTCCTCTCTCTTTTTATTTACATGAAATACAGAATGTATTCAAGTTCAGAAATCACTGAGATATATTATTTCCTTATGCGGTTTTGCTAGCAGGTCCGCAAGAAAAAAAGTTTTATGAATCAGGCCCAGTGGTTGCCCTCCCCATCATGATTATTTTTTTTTATTTCATTGAACATGGTCATATTCTCATTTGAAAATTACTTCAGTCAATCAATCAATGAATCAACAAATGTTCGTTAGTAGTTTAATATGTGTTCTGAATGATATTAGTGACCCCTTAATATAATGGGAAAAATTACAGAGTGCCTGGTCTTGTGATGCTTATAGTTTAACTAGGCAGAAAGACACGTTCAACAATGAGAAGAATACAAAATAGCATGCAATTAAAGGTTTACAATCCTACTATACAATTAAACCTTTAATTGCACACTATTTCGTATTCAAACTTTCTGAAACATATATTTATACCGGCATTCATGATCTTATAAAGACCTTCAGAATCTTTGGGCTGGATGGAACCCCAGGGTTCATCTCATCTAACTCATATCTGAACAGTAATCCCCTGTACAGTATCCTACCCACATGTAGTGCCAATGCAATATTTACAGTACCCACAATCATAATAAACACCATGATTATAAGTATCACATGACATTTGATCACAAAATATACCAGATTCTCTGCGTAGAGAACAGAATTGAAACATATATTTAGACATCAGAAAACCGAATCCCAAAACCAGTAAGCCGATTCCATCACAGTACCAAAGATATTCGGAAGCCATAATAACACTGAGAGCCACAGCATCCTTCAGCCTTCCCAGAAACCAATACAAGATCAATATTTACTCACAAAACTCTCTATCTCCTTGCCTGTGGTCCTCTGACCCCTACCATCTAGCTAGCTCTGAACACCAGCTTCCTGTGAGGTCTGATTCCCTTCAGCAAAACTCCTCCCACCACAGGCTCCATGTGACCACTTTCAGCCTATCAAGGGCAGAGTTTATCTTCCTAGTAGGAAAGCTCAACCCTTCAGTAAATTCCCTCCATCACAGGCTCCATGTGATTACATTCCAGAGAGTTTACTTTCAAAGCAGGGGAAGTCTTCAAACTCACCCCTAGGTCTATTAAGGGGCAGGCAAGATCTTCAAATTCCCATTCCCATTACACCAGACCCCAGCTTGTGATTGTCAGTCTTCAAAGAAGAGAACCTCAATTCTTGTCACTATGCCCTCTTCCCCTTCTTATGAGTTCTAATTATTAACATGTTTTTCTCTATATCAACCTGAAATTTTATTTGGTACAACTTTCAGGGAAGCAGCCATGGGATATTTTAAAAGAGTACTCAATTTGAAGGTAGAGAACCTGTTCAGAGGAACTGGGTTCATATCCTAACTATCTAACCTACTTACTATTTGTTGACCTTGGGCAGTCATATTAACTCTCTGGGTCTCAATTTTCTCATATGTGAAATGGGAGATAAGTTAAATCAGATGGTCTCACAAATATGGCCCAGTTACTAATTCTGTGGTCCTATAATCTATCCTTTAGTTTTAATTTAGCTCCTTGGGGAGATACAACAAAATTGAACTATCTCTCCTACATGACAGACTATCAAATACTTGAAGATATATAAAATAACCCACTTCTGAAAGCTCCTCTTCTCTAGGTTAATTATTTCTTGTTCATTCCCAGAGAGAAATTCCCAATTTCTCTTGCTCTCTTCTCAGCCTTTCTTCACCTTTATCCTAACATAAAAATATTACCATTCCAAGCTATTAGTGCTGTTGCTGTAGGTCCTAGAGATTTCATTTTAGTCCTCCAGGGAGTGTGTTGCATCCCATTACTGGATAACCAATTGAAGCTTGGGATAATTTTCAGACAAAGTTATTTCCTTTTCTTTAGGAAAATATGCCTTCGTGACTAGCCTCAAATGTCATCAGCTCATCAGTTAAGACTAAAAATCTGTGATCTGATTACAGTCAGTTTCACTCCTTGTTTACCATATTAAACAATATAAGTGAAGACCCAAGGGTTGGAATAAGTGAGAAGCTTTTACTAGTGAGAAGCGCTGGCCATAAAGTACTAGGCTTAGAGTTAGGAAAACCTGCTTCGGGTAGTTACTAGCTTCATAAGTCTGGACAAGCTATAAGGTCATAAGGTGGTCTGCACCAGATAAAAAAGAAAATTTAAACCAAATATCTTATTTTTTTCCAAATAAGTTACAAGTAGTCCCTATGACCTTGGGAAATCTGTGTTTTAGGAGACACAAATTATGGTTTAACTTGGGTTTGTACAGCTACATTTAGGGGTTTATGAATCCTATCTTGTATTTTGTCTCTAACAATCAATAGACTCCTCTGGGGAAATGAAGCATGACACCTCTCTGAAGCTTACTTCCCCAAATGAAATTTAATAGACTCTACTACTCAAACTCCCCATCTCCCCTTTCTCTAAGCTCACTATGCCTACAATGACATGTATGAAGACTTGGGAGAAGGGCAGGACACCTGAGCCTCAAGTTTTACTTATTGTGAACCACAGTTCTTCCTCTTTTCCTATTAAAATTGAGAATCTATATATGTAAGCCAAGGATAAAAGAACTGTCTCAGCTATATTAATATTCAGTTTAATCCAACTGCCATGAAATTTATACCACATGAAAGGTAACATAGGAGAATGGATAGAGAGTTAACTTCAAAGTCAAGATTGCCCAGGTTTTAGACAAACACTGCCTGTGTGACTCAGGGAAAGACATTTACCCTCTTGGTTCTAGCTATGTCTCTAAAGCTATAAGTTCTAGTACTGTTGCTGACATGCACTGATAGAAGCAGGGCATGGACAAACTTGGGGGGGAGGGTCACAGAAACAAGCAGTCAATATAATTGAGCAGTGAAATCTATGCCATATATAAAGGTCAGTTGAAAGAACTTGGAATATTTAGCCCAAACTAAAGAAGACTTAAGGCGAGTATATTAGCCCTGTTCGTGCATTTGAAGGGTTGTCATGAGAAGAGAATTAGATTTATTCCACTTGGTTCCAGGGGGTAGGTGTAGAAATAATAAGTGGAACATGAAGGGACGCAGATTTAGACTGAATATATGGAAATATTTCCTAAAAATTGGAACTGTCCATGAATTACATACATCATCCCTTCCTGGAGGTCTTTAAGCAGAGATGGGATGATCACTTATAGGTGAAATTTTTAAATGGGTTCTTGGAAGCTATAAATGTAATTATATCACTCGGGGGTTTCCTGGAGATCTGAGATGGTGGTTTTGTCATTCTTTAGCCACTTATTGCATGCCTCTTCTCTCTTGTACTCCATAACCCTTCTGATGCTTGAAGACATCAGCTCCTTTTCTATTATTGTCCTCACACAAAAGTAGTTTTTATGTAACTTAAATATGGTATTCATTCATTCATTCATTCATTCAACAAACAAATTAATTATTGAGTCAAGCTTTCTTTTCATAGCCACATTGCTCTACTTTGAATGAATACCAATTTGTCAATGACCCATTAAAATGTTGTTCTGAGAACTGAGCAATGATGTGTTCTAAATGTTCTACATGTGATTTAAACAAAAAGTGAAATTTCTATTTCCAAAGATTTAGATGCTATTCTTCTATCCATTGATGAAGTCAAAGATTATATTACCTTGTTGTTGTTGTTGTTTGTTTGGGGACACAGTCTTAGCTAAATTTAAGCTTGTGATCAATTAAAACCCTAGGTTTTGTTCACATATGTGACTAGTAAGCCAGGTGTTTCCATACCAAAGATGTGTGACTGATGTTTTCCATCCATGCAAATGACTCTACAGCTGCCGAATTTCATCTTGCTGCCTTAATTATTTCATTCCATCCTAATTCTAGATAACAGAACAGAGAAGGGGGAAGTATTTAAATGGGAAATTTTTCTAGATGATAGAAATAGACCTGAAATAGTGCCAAAATTAAGAGAGATTACAATCAATGAGAAAGAAAAATGACATTGGGTGGTGGAAGCTGGGACCAGAAAGAAGGTATAAACACATAAGAACAAAAAAGTCAGGGCATGAGGGAGAAACAGCTGGAAGAAGGGCAATCTGCACAGATGGTCTATCCATTGTTAAAGCAGCCCATCTCCAGAAAGCCATCTGTCCATGTCATGTCTCAAATATTGGATTTTTAGTGGTTTAAGATATGCCAGTCAAAGAGAAGAGAAAATAAAAATGAACTGAACTGAACTGTGTTCTCTGTCCCATATTAGACACTAAAACTGAGTTATGTTTCCATCTATTCCCAGCTGGCCTATAATCACTTCCAAGGTTTTTATTTATGACAGGCATCCAAGAAAGGAGTGCTAATGCATAAAATTCCTTAACAGTATTAAATAGGCTAAAAGTTATTAGATTTACATTATTATTGCAACAATGTTTTATATTTCCATTTTCAAATTTCACAGAAATCTAAGAGGATTGTCAATTTAATTAATGTTCCTGCCCAATAAAGTCACATAAGAAATCATGATTTTGTGACATTAATGAAGTTTGCTTTTCTAGCACAATTGGAATGAGCAATTGAACAAAGTACAGGAAAATACATTAACATCAGGTCAACCACTTTGCATTACTAAGGAAGAACCCACACTTCCATGACATGTAAACCGAAACCGTGAGTTATTTTTATGTTTTGTTTTCTTTCCTCCCAGGAACACACACACACACACACACACACACACACACACACACACACACACACACACATATATATCTGAAATTCCAATGACTTGCGAAAAGACAGGAAGAGTTAGGGTCAGTTAAAAAAACAGATTATTTTCTAGTATTCATTAGTTAATGGCTTAATCTGTGCCAGCAAAAGCAGACTTTTCTTGAAATATGAAGAAGTGAAGAATGTCACACTCAGAATCATACATGCACACACACATATGGCTCAATTGGTAATCTTGCAGAATTATTTGAGATATAGTTATTAAATACAGAAAAGATTAAGATGCTTAGTCCTTACCTATAGGCTGTATAAAATTTTACAAATCAAGCAAGAAGCTCATGACTGGCCTCAGTTGGAATTCCAGCCCCCATTCCATCAAACCTGATACAGTTGTTCATTTTCAGTCTGAGAGATGCCTCCCTCCATTCAATTTTCCACTTCTTTCACTACACTAGAGTCCATAACTTCAAGAGGAAAGTGCTAAACTTGGGTTAGTGTAGCCATCCCATGGTTAAACCCTCAGACCTTTTGGAGTTTGTTTCTGCTGTCAGTCAAGACTTCCTCCCTCCATCAACCTCTCCTCTTATCCCCCCCCACACACACAGAGGAAAGGCTAGTCAGGGAGGCTCACTGGGTCCTTTAGGTAGAGAATTTCTCCAATGTTAATTCATAAGGTTACTTTGCTGGGACGGGAGGGTGCTATACATCTTCTCTTATAGTTTTAGCTATAATTCTTCTGCATCAGGCAATACAATTATTTTGTTTTGAGGTTAAAAGGTTTAAGAGGCTTACAGATTGTGACTAATCAGTCATATTGAAGGTCACCTAACCTCTTTTCCAACAATATCCTCATATCTTCATTTATGAAGCACTTGCCGTATGGCTACTAGCATTGTAGCCACTGTCCTCCCTCCCTCACTTAAATCCAATTGTCCTGCAAGGCATGGCATCATCTTCCTGATGTCATGGTGCACTTCAAAAATGAAGGACAAAACACCCACTGTCCTTGAGGTGTTATAAAAATTAGAAGAGACACAGTCCCTGCCTAGGTGGAGCTAACTTTGGTCATACTATCATAATTAGAAAAGTAAAACTATTATACTTACTTGTGAGACCTGCTTTCATCTAGTCCCTGAGTCAGCCTGAGTGAAACAACAGGGGATAGAGACTCTGACTATTGGCAGACTAATAGTTGAGACTGTTGCCAGAGACTATGTGCATCCCCAGGCTCAGGTGGCTAAAAATGTATTCCATACAGTTTGCTATAGCAACCTGAAGATCAGGAAAGAGATTTGGCATGGAGATAAGAGAATGAGTGAGATTTTTGAGAGAAATGGTATGAAGAGGAAACAGGTAGTCTGAGAAGAGAAACTTGAAAAATACCAACAATAAAGTATAGGAAGTAGAGACAGGGAAGGATTGGTTAGAAGAGGAGATTGTGATATTTCAGAAGGAGGAGGAAGATGGAGACAGAAAAAAGTGCCTTGGATTTGGAATAAATAGACAGATAGATGACTGGATGAATGAATGAAAAGATAAACTAAATACTGATCTCTGAAAAAGAAATCTCAGTGGAGTAGTGGGAATAAAGTTAGGCAGCAAAGAGATCACAGAAGTGAATGGATGTTAGAAATGTAGACATTAGCTGTAGATGTTGATGGTGTATCAAAAGGTGGACTTTGTAAAGCAGGAAGGGTTAGCAATGTTTTGAATAAGAATCAGCATGCAAAATTATCTCAATAGCCTAGAGTAAGTATAATGAATCTAATAGCCAAATATAATTGAGGTTAATAAAAAGTTGATAAAGGAGAGAGGTTTGTTTTTTTTTTAAGTCTGATGCTTAATATATAAAAGTCAACAGAATAAATACAGGATTGTGAAGTCATTAAGCTCCACAGAACATTTCATGTGAAAAAGACTTAAAGAGACTGAACCAGTATGAACCAGCATTTACCAACAAACAACTAGTTAGTTGCTAAATAGATGGTTAATGATAGGTGAGAGATAGATAGATGGATGGATGGATGGATGGATGGATGGATCACACAGTTATCTTGTACTGAGGTAATGAAAACATAATCAGTACTATATATCTATTCTCAGACCATTAGATCTACTTTAAACAATGGTTTCAGGGTCAGGTCACCTATTGTATCAGTCCTAAAGTTTCCTTGTAGACCCCAATTCTGCAAGACCCAGCTTGTTATACTCAGTTTATGACCCGTTGCAGTTCTGATATATTTGCAAATGTATATGCAGGTAAATATGTGTATCTAACCCAATAAGAAAATAATGAAACCCATTAACAAAAGAATACAGAATTTAGGATAGGTTTGTTATAGTCAGTGGGAAAGAATATGTGGTTAGGACATTTCTTTGTGGATATGAAGGAAAGCTCGATTAAAAGAATAGAAGAGAAAAGACAGGGCTTTGTTAATGGCATTTGTACTGACAATATGGAAAAAGAAAAGGAAGATAAATGGGACTAGGTAAAATGGAATAAGGTAAAGGGGTATTATGGAATGGGTAATGACTGTAATAATTCCTGACTCACTTTATTAAAATAGAGACAGTGATTTTTATCAGCATTCTGGTTGAATAAACATGGGTGATAAACTAATGAAATTTGTAGATGGTAAAACCTGTAGAAATTCACTCAAAGCATGGTCAGACAGAAAATGCATTCATTAAAGAATGAGATCAAACCTGATATATCAAGAAAAGAAGCATACAAAGCTCTACTTCCAACTCTTTCTGAAAAGGTAACAAGGGGATGCCTAGGTGTCTCAGTGAATAAAGCACCAGCCCTGGAGTCAGGAGGATCTGAGTTCAAATCCAGCCTCAGACACTTAACACTTACTAGCTGTGTGACCCTGGGCAAGTCACTTAACCCCAATTGCCCTGCCTTCACCTCTCCACATAAAAAGGAAAAAAAAGGAAAAATAACAAAGATAGAAAGAATATTTATAAGGAAGAAATGCATCAGCAGATATGAACACCAAAACTCCATATTAAAATGCTAGCGAAAGTAGTTTCTTAACTTGCCCACCCAAAAGAACATCATACATTCAAAAAAATCTGTATTGCTCCTCTCTAAGGGAGCACTTACTTTGGTAAACTAAAGTAGCAAATGACATAATATGACTCTTGAGACTGGAAATTAATTCAGCTCTCAACAATTCCTCAGTTGTAGTAATGGAATGATGTGGAAATTGGCCCAGTGCCACATTGTGAACTGAATACAATCATCTGCATCTTATTTCCAGTATGGGAGAAATCATTATTGACAATGATTTTCCATATAGAATCATCAGTCTTGATTACAGTTCTAATTATTGATCTTCTAGCATATTGAGTATTTTTTCACAGTTTATTATCTATGCTTTGGAGAAGGAAATGGCAAACCATTCCAGTATCTTTGTCAAGAAAACATCAAATACGGCTATTCCAGAAAAAAAAACTGCAGAGTCTGAATGCAGATTGAAGCAAACAATTCGCTCTCTCTCTTTTTTGCTTTGTTTTGTTTTGTTTTCTTCCTTCTTTCTTATTGTTAATTCCATTGGTTACAATTCTTCTTTGCAACTTGACTAATGTTTAGTGTGAAGGTATTTATAGAACCTATATTAGATAGCATGCCACCATGGAGGGGGAGGAGAGGAGAGGGAAGAGGAGAAAATTTGGAACTCAAGGGATTGGGGAACTGAATGCTGTGAACTAAAAGTAAATAAATAAATGTTTTTTAAAAAGAAAACATCAAATGGGGTCATGAAGAGTCAGACCAGACTGAAATGACTGAATGACAACAATTATCTATGACATTTTCAATTACCGTGGATACTATTCTTCTTTTCTCCATTTTACATATCCTACAGGGGCCATGGACAAATTCCACTTAATCTTTTACTCATTTCCATACAATCCTAGTCTCTCATTGACCTTTAGACACTTTTCTTATCATTTGAAATTATTCAATTTTTGTATGATTATTTACCTCTTTCCCTGTTTATTTCACAGGTCCCTAACCAGACTAGAAGCATCTTGAGGGCAGGTACTGCTTGATACTTCCATATATCATAAATAGAAATTAACAGTAAATTGTATATAGAAAGTACTCAGGAAAAAAGCTGAGTGACTTTGTGACCTAGACAGTGACCTAGACAAAGACTATTTTAGCTCCTCAAAAGATACTGATTAACTGATTTATTTAAAAGCCTCTTAATACAGCAAAGAAAATAGTTACCACAGCAGCTATCCACTGTATGTGTCTCTGTGATAAAAATGCCACCACCCATGCCCATATTCAGTCATTTATTCCCTGTCAAAACTTTCTTAGATCATGTAGATATAACAGAAATATCTTACACTGCTTCTGAATGTTGATTTGTTTTTACACCCATTATTCTATGAAATAGAATTGGGGCTTCTCAAAGTAGATAGAATTGTTAGTCACAAGAGTAGCAACTGGTACCATAGCATAATAGCTAGGGAACCTGCCTTGGAACCAGGAAGTCTTGGGTAAAATTTTGCCTCTAACGTCTTATGTCAGTGTGAGCCTAGCCAAGTAATGTAGGCTCTTGAACCCCAGACGACAAGGACTGTTAAGGTGTAAAGCAGATACCAATCTGCTCTGATATAAAAAGTTCAGAATGTCAATGAAATAATAGGTCTGGTTAAAAAATCGGTTGAGAGGTGATTAAGTATTAAATTACAGTATCACAGATTTAAAAGAGACCTCAACTCTTCTAGTTCGACCCTTTCAAGTTCCTAGTCCAACTTCCTCATTTTGCATATGAGGAAACTGAGGCTTAGAGAATTTATTTGACTTGTCTGACATCACCCAGGCAATAAATAGTTAAGACAGAATTTTTACTGACCCTCTAACTCCAAATACAGAGCTCTTTCCACTATACTATACTGACTTCTCATCAAAATGATTTACTAAGGAAAATGAATATCCTTTCCTGGACAGCTCTGATCATAGGTACAAACATCTTCCTTGGATCTATTCATTCAAAAGTTATTTGTTTTCTAAATGATCTGGGCAGGGGTTCTCCCACTAATAGAGCAGGATTTGCCAGAAGATCTCATTCTTAACAGATAAATTCCTTCCTAAGAGGGAAGTGAACAATGTCGAAGCCTCTGGTCTCACATTGCAAAAACATTGTTATCAGTACCTACATCCTTCCCAATCGTTTCCCAAACAACCCATAGATTTTTTTAAAAAAAAATCTCACATGGTGATCTCAAGGTTTTGTAGAAATGACAAATCAATCTCACTTTTTAAAAAAAGGTAGATGGAGTATCTCTAGTTTAGACATTTACCTAAGTGGGGGCAGAGGGAGTGACAAAATGACTTTTTTGTGAATAGGTCTCTGATTCTTTGTCTCACTCTGTTCTCTGGAATAGGAGAGATTTCAGGTGCAAATGTAGTTCTTACTCTATCTGCCACTGGGAGTACCACTTATTTTCAGCAGTAAAATAGAATCAAATAAACTCACCATTTCATGTGGCCATTAAGAGTAACAACCCATTATAGGGAATGTACATCTATATCGTGTTATATAGTCTATCCTGGTAATACATATACATTCAGAGTTATTTTCCGAAGGGCAAGAAGTAAATCTTTGAAGTGAAAAAAAAGTACAATTTCAAAAGAAATTAGCTAATCGGCAACTATGAATATTGATAAGAATTATTAAGCCCAGATATCACAAATAAGCTGAGTGCAGCTGTGTGACTCAGTGGATAAATCACTGGGCCTGGAGTCAGAAAGACCTGAATTCAAATCTAGTCTCAGATACTTTCTGACTGTGTGTAAGTCATTTAACCTCTGTCTACCTCAGTTTCCTCATCTGTAAAATGGGAAAATAATAGCATTTCCTCTACTCCCCAGTGTTGTTGTGAGGATCAAATGAGTTAATAATTATAACGCACTTCTCACAGTGCCTGATTAATAGTAAGTGCTAGTTCTAGTATTAGTTTATTAGTAGCAGCCATTCATTTAGGTATTCTATAAGTAATTATTAAACAGGTACTCTGCTAGAGGTAGGTTAACATAATTTCTATACCTTTTTGAATTACGCGTTTTTGTTATTGTTTAATTTCAGTTAAACTTCATTAAATCGAGATACCTCAGGTCAAATAGTTTTGCGTATACATAATGTACGATAAAGTTCTTTCTTTTAAGAAGCTTATCATCTAAGTGAGAACATAATAACAATAGCAACATATTTATAAAGCTCCTCATAAATTCCTTTCGCTTGATCTCCTAAACAATGTCAGGAATTTGGCGCAAGAGGTATTATCTCCAATTTTCATTTGGAAATACTGAAGATAAGAGAAGCTTACAATTTTTTAGCTGGTGAAAAATGGAAGTGGAATTTCAACCTCTGTCTTTGGACTCCAGTGTTCTTTTCACCATACCCTCACTACTTCATTTTATTTTGTTTTTTGTTTTTTTGCTTTTTTTGGAGGGCAATTTGGGTTAAGTGACTTGCCCAAAGTCACATGGCTAGTAAGTGTGTCAAGTGTCGGGCCAGATTTGTACTTAGGTCTTCCTGACTCCAGGGCCGGTGCTCTACTCATGGTGCCACGTAGCCACCCCTCAGTACTTCATTTTAACACACATGAAAGATGAACCACACAGGATAACAAATACAATGGGCCAATTCAAAATGACAATAGAACTTCAGACTAAATTGGGTGGCAAAGACTATATTTACCATGATCGTACAGAGAGGTTCATACTTAGCCTTATAATTCACTTAATGACAGTTCTAATTAATTTATCTGATCCTTTCCAATGAGTTAGCTGATAAAACAGGGGACAGTGAAATGAATCTTTAATGTTGGCATTTCAGGTATTAATTAATTCCAACCAAGCTGAAAGCAGATGTAGCCAGGGATAGAAGAATGGAGATAGGACTCACCTTTCACCAAATGTCCTTCCTTGGAAGGGCCCTTAAAAATATTTGAACTTTAATGAAAACCAATCAACCTCATGAGTATTTTTACATACAAAATTAAACACAAACAGATTATTTTACATGAAACAATCAATATCTATAATACTACTTGATTTAAGTATATATTATACACTTATAAATAATATATACATTTATATCTTTATGGTATATTGTATATAAATATATATATACATATGTGCACACAAATATATGTATATTTTACACACACACACATATACACACACATACATATATATGTTTTAACCTATTACTTTCAAACCTGTCCATCTCTTCTCTATTTCTTTCTGAATTTCCTTTTACATTAATTTGTGCAATTTTTAAAATATCTCAATGGACCTCCTCTTTTATCCTTTTCTTTTCTGTTTTGTCAGTTCAAGAAATGTTTGTTGGGTGTCTAATATTCTAGGCATTCAGAAACAAGTATACCAACATATGAAAGATAGGTGCTTTTACTAGGTGGGAAATGGCCATTATGGGAATGTGCTTAACACGTATTCTAACTAGTCTCTGACTTGGAAGACAAATCCTAGAGTGTTTTGAGGCACAAAGATGTTATAAGATATCTTATAGATTCATAGTCAAGAAATATGAGAGGCAAGGTTTGAACCTAGGTCTGTCTTCTTACCTCTAAGCTCAGTACTACACCCTCTAAAATAGAGTAAGTCAAGAAGAATAGATATTAAAATTATTGACTATCACAATAAAGTACTTTAAAAAATTAAACTGAATCCTATTGATCTGCGATTTAAATCATGATAATTGTTCTGTGGGGAATATATGCAGAATGTTCCTCACAAGAGAATCGCGATGCTATAGGGCAGATATTTTACCTTTATTTTTCAGGAGCAACAGACATGATAGGGTCAATGTTGAAACCAGAGTTAAAACTCAGGTCCCCTATAGTGTACTTTCTATAACATCACAAAACTCTATAATCTCTGGTTAATTTTGTTTTTATCTACTCCTTTAATCCTACAACTTTATTTTCTCTTTTACTTTTCAACTAAAAAAGATGAAATTTCCTAATTTTTAAATTATTTATCAATTTTAAATGATTTATTTGAAGGAAAGAAATTATTTCTATATATCCAATGATATTGCTGAAAAAAAGTGAAATTATCAGGACATTATTTTCTTAAGAATCCATAAGGGATTTTTAAAAATATGACTAGAATTAAGATTATATCACCACAAAATTATTTAATTTAATCCTCATAATAATCCTGCTATTATTATCTCCATATTACAGTTCAGGAAACTGAGGCAGAGAGAAATTAACTTAAGCAGGGTCACTCAACCAGTGTCTTAGTCAGATTGGAGCCCTTATCTTCCTCGATGCCTCTTAAGTAACTTTAAAGGTCGTCTAGTCCAATGTGTACCTGAACTATTCCACCAAATCCACCAACAAAAGTAGCGGGAGGAAAGGGGGGGCCCGCGGGTATGAGACTTGTAATAAATATGCATAGTCAAGTTGAACAAATCCACACAGTGGTCCTACCCACTCAAATTCATCACCTCTCTATCACAACATGAATATTGTGCTTCACATACGTATTTTGGAGAACTGGTTCACCACTGCCCTGCTAATAATTTTAGGTTTCAAAGTTATTTTTCTTTATGATGTAAATTATTCTCTTAGTTCTGGTCACTTTGCACGTGGTAGATGTAGTGGGTAAGAGCCCTGGAGTCAGATAATCTAAGTTCAAATCCTACCTCAAACATTTACTAGCTATGTGACCCTGAGGAAGTCTACTACCCTCAGTTTCCTCATCTGTAAACCAGGGATAATAGTTAACACCTACTTCACAGGGTTGATTGAAAATAAAATGAAATACCCTAGATATAATGTTTTGCAAACCTTAAAATACCATGAAAATGCTATTGGGGTGATAGTAGTAGGAGTAGGAGTAGGAGTAGGATTACTTATTGTTGTTATTTACTATGCACTAGTTCCTGATTCCCAGGATTTTCTGAACTCATTTCTTTGTCATTTGTTAGGGTGTGTTATATTCATATACCACAGTTTATTCATCTGTTCTTCAATTTGTTTTTTTTTCCTATTTCCCCTTCCCTTGCCACTATCATTGCGTGATATCCCCAAATCACTTCCTGATCCCAGACTTTTTTCCTGTTGAATTATATGTATTTATTTTTTAAAGATTGCTGTATATTTAGTACTCCATTGGCCATTTCAGATAAGAGTGAACTCCTGATTCCTGTTCCCATTTTCTCCATGTTTATATAATCATATGTTCCCCAATTTTGAGCATTCTGTTTTACTCCTTTATTTCTTTTTTCTGCATTAAGGGATTCTTGTTACCATCCTTTTTCTGGCTCTTTTAAAACCTTAAGAACAGAACCAATCCACTCCCAAGTCTTTTGCTCTTCTTTATTTAACTCCCTCAATAACCTTTAAAGAGAGTAAGTTCTGAAAGGAGACATTTAGTTTAATATTAGAAGGCTAACGCTTCTTCACCACTCAACTCATGTACCATATCCCTGATTCTTTCTACTAGTAGGGTCTTCTCTCTCATATTACCTAGTGTTTAATTACTCTGCATTTAATAATAATAATAATAATAACTAAAATTTACATAACACTTTTTGAGGTTTGCAAAGAACTTGATAAATTTCTCATTTTATTCTCACAACAACCTTGGAAGGAGATAATACTTTTATGCCCATTCTGCAGATGAGGAAAAAGAGACAGGAAAAGGCTTAATGACTTCCCCAGGATCACATACCTAGTAGGTATCTGAAGTGGTATTTGAATTCAAAACTTCACAACTCCAGGTTCACTGCTCTATTTACTGCACCACCTAGATGCAAATGTATGTATGCATTTATTAAATTTATATTTATAAAATATATATGCACTTATCATTTTCTCCCATTAGAATGCACACTCATAGTGAATAGGAATTATTTTGTTCTTTGTAACAGTGTCTCTACTGCAGTGCCTGGTATGTAACAGATGCTGATATTCATTTGCTGATTGACTGGTAAAAAGTAAAAACATCACTCTTACGCTTTCTAAAACTGAGTACTGTCATGGTCAGATTGGTCGGTGTGGCTTTGAGTCTGTGCTCTATAATGTGCTTTCCAAGATTGCTGATGAGGGTTTTAGATAACCCAAGGGCTTTATTGGGTTCTTCTCTTGCTGTCTTTGTTCATGCTGGGATCCTGTCATCTGGTTTGCCAGAAAGCAGATACTG
>CM053581.1:521088837-521096337 GCA_028627135.1 Pseudochirops cupreus | reverse complement strand
ATACATATATATATATATATATATATGGATGGATGGATGTGTGTATACATATATACACACAAAAAAACATGAATTATCATGGGGGAAGGGTACTGAACATTAATTTATTTTAAAAATTTTCTATTTCATAGAAATATAGTACTTGATAAGAAAGAAAGAAAAAAAGAAACAAAGAAAGAAAGATGAAAAGCCATATTTAAAATATGGGTACATTAAAACTCTATGGCATTTATTTTTCTCTCATATAATATGTGATAGAAAAATAATGTTCTTGCAAACACAGGTTTTTTGCTTTAGGTATACTAGGCAACTTTTCTAGCTCCATTCTATCTTTTAATCATTGGTTCTAAATACAGATGACATGATAAGATCTGGAGATCTATGAGTGTGAATGCTACCACATGCATATAATTCATGAATTACTGATGCGTTTTTGAGCATGACAAGTTCTTGGTCATTTTTGTTTGTGCGCCTCATATGGCAGTTAATTTCCTAAATTTAGGGGTATAGAATGAGAAAAATAACATAACAGGCTAGAACTTTTGAAAGTTCTAGTTCTTAGAAATTTAGTTCCTCATTTGACATTGAGATACTCAGATGTTGTTTTCCAAGATTTTGCTATTTGATACTGAAAAATATTGTGTGTATCAGCATGTTGAAAAAGGACAGTGTTGGACCAATATCCCATTCAAACTTACCTACTAAAACATCCCCAATAACTAGGTTTGTGGTATAACCATTGCTACATTCTAAATATACCTCTTTCAGTGTAGGCTTGAGTGAAAAGGGGGCCAAGTAGGCACATAGCAAAGTGCTTTATGAAAATGAGGAACTTGGAAAACTTCCTCTTGGGTGTCTGGAATTTCAACTCATTCTCCTTTCTTACCTTGAAATTTTTAATAAATTTTGGTAGAAAACAGAATGCTTCAATGACATAATATTTTAGCAAGCTAATGACTCCGCAGAAGAAAATAAACTTTAAAGGCTTCCATAAAATAAAATATCTCCCATGAAGATAGTAACCTTACACAAGATTCTATAAAATAGGCTAGCAGAGAGTTAAATCAGCTAGGATTATTAGTATCAAATAAACTAGTGAGATATTTTATGACTTGTGGTACTTGGTGGTATCTTGCTAGATGTCTAGTTCATGGTCTAAATATTATAAAATTTAGGATTCCTTATCAATGGTGAGGTTCTTAAAAGCCTATCTTTGCAGATGCTATTGCAATGACTGCATCGCATTTACTCAACTGTACTACAAAGTCTGTTCAATTAAATCCACAGAAATTTAAAAGAGATTTACCTAGTAAGAGATCCATACTAATAAAACAAAATAGATTTTAAAATACATTATTTGGTTTGTGTGAAAACAATAATTTATTTTAAGGTTTCTAAAGACCTACTTTTGAAAGAATCCCGTTAGCTTGCTCTGTTAAATTATTGTACCACCTTAGACGTGAGAAGACAGCAAAAATTTAGGTGACTTTTTCATGATTACATAATCAATTAATTAAACAAGTGTTTATTACAGAACTTACTATCTAGGCAGGCAATGTGCTAGGTGCTAGGTGACAGAAAGAGAAAAATGAAACATTGCACTTTCTCAGGGAGTTGACATTGTATGAAAGGAGGGGATACAGATATGTGTGAATGAGTGAATAAGTAAATTTTATGTATAAGTAAATTTTATATATAAACATATATGTATTTATGTACATATATACACAAATACACATACATACATATATACTGTAAAGGGAATTACAATTTTTATAAAAATTTAATCTATTAGTATATTTATTAACAATACACATATATATATAAAATAAATAAGGCAAAATTTGAGTTATGGTAGACACTAGGAAATGGGAAATTTCAGGAAAGGTTTACTAGAAATGGTGGCCCTTGAGAAGAGCTTTGAAGGAAACAATGGATTCTAAATGGTAGAGGGTGAGGTGGGAATGAGTTTGGAGCATAGGGGAAATCTGGTGCAAAGGACAATGATCACAGATTAGAAGGAAAGAGGAGAGCTCAGCTCTACCTTTCACTAAAGAACCCAATTACCAGACAACACACCCCCTTAGATAAGCAGTTAACAGAATCCATAACTTCCGAGAAGATAAAAGTGAAAAGGATCAAGGAGAAGAAAAAACTTCAGGAGTAAGAAATCTCCTGAGGAATAAAAGAAAAAGTGAAAGTGAGAGACTTATTCTAAAAGTTTCAGTGACAAAGAAAAAAAAACCCTTGAGAAACTAAAGGGAAAATAAGAGATCTCATCTAGAAGGGAGGGGATGTGCATTTGAGGGGATACTTCAATGTGAAAAGGGAAAAAAAAAAGGCTGAGGCTGCCCAAAACAAAAATGGGAGTGAAGAACTGGGCCTTAGCTGGTGGTCAAAGAGAAAACCCTTAATGCGGTGAAGTAAAATAAAAATGAGACGTTCCTTCTTTCTCCTCATCCACCTCAAAGAAAAGGCCTCAACTAGGGAGTTCTACTCCACTAGAGTAGGGCAACTTCAAATTTAATACAAAAATTAAAGAAAAGATCTCTTTTTTCTCCTCATTGAAATGGGAAAAAAGATTTCAACTAAGGTTGATCACAGAGTAGGAGAACCATACTGCTTCTGTTGCTGCTGCTACTGCCTCCAAGGCCTGCCTGCTTTCAGTCTAGCCCCATCCCAGTGTCACTGACCTTTCCTTCTTACCTCCTAAGTTGTCTTATATGGAAGAAATACCTCACTCTGACCTTTTGTTGGCTCTACCATTCCAAAATTTGAATTGAAAAGTTATTTTCAATTTGTTTGATGGAAATGTTTGGAAAGTTCAGTTGGGTTTCTGCATGTACTCCATCTTTGCTCTTCCCCCAGTTAAGTCTTTTCATGCCAATAAGAGAGAAGCAGACACTAGCTGCTGCAATTGGTCTGGCGGGTCATTAGGAGTCAATTACAGCAAGATGGCTGTTACAGAATAAAATGGATGCAGCATTCCTTGAAGCAGAGCTGTTTCTAAACAGGAAAAGGTCTGTGTGACATGTCAAGGAAGTATATATGTCCAGTTGAAGGGATAATAAAACAAGTGCAGTGAAGAACCTTACTAAAAACTGTCAGCCTCAGGATATTTGAAGTCAGTGGGACCCTCCAGGGAAAGCAATTTTGTCCACTTTTCCCACAATGTCCCTGGTAAAGGAAAATACATGAGTAGGGCTGCAGAGCCAAGATGGTGGAATAGAAACAGCACTTCACGTGGCTCCAACTTCCACCTCCTCCAAAACATGTAAAAAAGTGACTCTCAACAAACCTTAGAGCTATAGAATTGACAAAGTGACTGAGAGAAACAAATCTATCACTGAAGGAAGCCTGGCAGGCTGGCAAGAAGTGTCCATTTTAGCACACTGGGAGTTGAGAACAGTCCCAACTGAGCCATGTTTTGGTTTTAGCCCCAGGGTGGCCCCAACCAGCCACAGTTGGAGCAGCCTTCATGAGAATAAATCACAAGCAGCTGCAGCGGTTTCCAGACTTCTCAATCCACAAATGCCAAAGACAAAGTAAAAGGTTAGTGTGGAACATTTTTGAAATGGGAGAGTGTGGTCCCACTGCCTCCCCTAGAGTGAGAAGCAGTGGAGGCACAGTTGTTTGCCATACGGCTGCTCCAGAGCTCCTGGCCTGCAGATTGTAAGAGGACCAAGTGACCATTCAGAGGTTAATTGCTCTTGCTTTGACCTGCTTGGATCCAGATCGTGGTCTTGGGTGGTGGTCCTG
The DNA here is from genome assembly GCA_028627135.1 of Pseudochirops cupreus. Lineage (NCBI taxonomy): Eukaryota > Metazoa > Chordata > Mammalia > Diprotodontia > Pseudocheiridae > Pseudochirops > Pseudochirops cupreus. The sequence goes on along the minus strand of CM053581.1, from coordinate 521,092,578 downwards.
GAGTGTGTGACCAGTGAGCCAGAGTGTGTGGGGACTGTAGAGAGGACACCCATCTAATAGCTCTGGCAGCTGCAAAAACCCCAGTGATTTGGGACATACCTCTATCCATTCTTGAAGCAGAGTTCTACTGTGGCAAAGAGCTCAAAAGTCTAGTAATAGGCTGCCAATATGAGCAAGCACAGGAAGAACAGATGATACAATCCTTTTTTTGGGACAAAAAGGATCAAGGCATGGAGCAGGAGGAAGGCAATGAAGTCAGAATTCCTGCATCAAATGCCTCCATGAAAAATATGAACTGGTTACAGGCCATGGAGGACCTCAAGAAAGATTTTGAAAAGCAAGTAAGAGAAGTGGAGGAAAAATTGGGAAGAGAAATGAGAAAGATGCAAGAAAATCATGAAAAGCTAGTCAACAGCCAGCTAAAAGAGACCCAAAAATACACTGAAGAGGATAACATCTTAATGTTATCTTTGCCTCTTTATCAAGAAAAAATAATTTAGGTTCAGTACAGACTATTTAAAGTCAAGTAATGTGTAAAATTTTCTGTTCAAAAGTGGTTAAAATTTATGAAAAAAAGTTTTGGTGCTTAAGGGGCGAATTTCTATCTAGAAAAGTTAGCTAAGGACACATAAAAATATACAGAAGGAACAAAAGGTCAGAAGGAGGCACAAACAGGGCAGTTTTGTTACTGTGTTAACTTTAGTATACACTTAAACTACCTACTGATCTTTTTTGTTCTTTGTGTATTGGAATTTTTGTGTTTGGTGATGGCAAATGGCAAAAAAGGCCCAAAAAGCCAATGAGGAGAAGAATGCTTTAAAAAGCCCAACTTGCCAGATGGAAAAGGAATTTCAAAAACTCACTGAAGAGAATAACACCTTCAAAGACTGGAGCAATTGGAAGCTAATGACTTTATGAGAAATCAAACTACTATAAAACAGATCCAAACAAATGAAAAAATAGAAGGCAATGTGAAATACCTCATTGGAAAAAGTGGAAGAACAGACATCACTTGAATTTGATTTTCTTTTAAACTTGTTGAAGACAGCACAGATAGAAACACACAGTGATATTTCTATATACAAATATATCTCAACTAAACAGAGATATACAGAGAAAAAAGGAAGAGGGCAAAATAGAGTGCAAAAAAAGGATAAATTTATGAGGGATTTGTCGTATATAAAACAAAATTAAAGCTTAGAAAAGAAAGAGGAAAATAAACAATTAACTATTATAACTGAATGTAAATGGGATTAACTCACCCATACAATGGAAGATGCTAGCAGGCTAGATTACAAAGCAAATACAAGCAATATGTTGTTTATATGAAATGCATTTCAAACATAAACACTCAGTTAAAATAAGAGGCTGGAAGAAAATCTGCCTCTACAACTTTGCTTTTTTATCTGCCCTAGTGGGCCAGGTATGAGATATCTAATCACTCTTACACATGACAACTCTCCAAATACTTGAAAACAGTTATTAAGTTATTATTAATCTGTACTATTATTTCCTAACTTCATTTATAGTGATCTAAGCTCATAACTGAGTAGGAAGAAGACATATAGATGCATCACTTTTGGGAAAATATAAGCTTTCAGTGAACCCAAGGAACATAAGACCAAAGTCCATAAAGTCCATATTCATTCATGATGCCCTATGGCTGCAAACTACTGAATATCAAGATATAAAAATAATTATTTTAAAAGAACATCCATACTTTATAAAAATGTATGAACTTAAAATGAATTGAGATGATCAGGTGTCAAGAATGTAACTGATGGGTGTCCTGACCAGTAAACCTGTGTCCACAATATATGAAAAGAGTCAGCAAAAAGCACCTAACACACTGTCTGAGTCCTCTGGTGGATTTATGGAAAACCTTTACAGCCAATTCGACTAAAATTAAGCCACTCATACTTTATCACTTTAATATATTCAATTTAATCTAGTTTTTATTTCAGTGGGAAAACTATGTGTTCATACACATACATACATGCATATGTGTGTACGTATATATGTATTATAGTTTTCATATCAATGCATTTAAAAATTTATTAGTAACTTCATTTAGTGGTATTTACACAACTGAATACTAGTAGAGTTGTGCTTCTTATGATACATAAATGTACAAAGAGGAGATGTTTCCTGTCACAGTAATTGTTATCAGTTAACCAAAAAATATTTATTAAGTACCCATTAGGTCTTGGGTATACAAAGACAAAAGTGAAACACTGCTTGGTCTCAGGGAGCTTATATTTTGCTGCTGAGAAACATTTTCACTAGTATAGGGTATTTACAAGATAAATATACCATGATTTATTTTTGGTGGGGGCTAATAGGGTAGGGAGGATGGTAGTAATATGTGAAAAAATTAGGAAAAGTTGTCTTATAAATTGTACATCTACTAATAATATCACATGTATACAAATACATAGACTATGCTAAAGGTAATTAAGAGATCAAAACAGTGTAATGTGTATGGCAGTCTGTAACAGCAATCAATTTAGCAGATGCTTAGCACTTAGTAACTTAGGGCTAAGTAAGGAAGGTGTGAGCTCTTCTATCCTGACCTGGCAGGAGGGGGTTGGCTGAAATAGGATGCCAGTGTGTATATAAGAAGAGCTCTAGAGACAGAGAGACAGATTTGGCAATCTTCCTCCTGGTGGAGAAAAAAGGATTGTCCCAGCCCCAGGAGCTGGGCTGCTGGACTGATGATGTGAATTGGAGTTTTCTTGAGAGAGAAAGAGAGAGAGAGAGTTTCTCTCCCAGCATCTGGAAGCTGACTGAGAACTGAGTTGCAGTTTTTCTTGAGACCACAATCTGGTGAAGGCCAAAATGGCTGCTGCTGCCACCTGGAAGGCCAGTGTTGCTGCTGCTGCCTGGAAGGCTGAGTTTTCTACTGGATCCTAGGGCCAGGTGAACTGCTGGAGGACTTGAAGAAGCATAAGCAGGATAAGACTTTGTTTGTTCATGGCCTGGCTGATCCTTGAGTTCCCAGAAACAGAAGTGGTGAAGGATTTGAGATGTGCTGGACCCTGTGAACTTCAGTGTGTGCCAGGGACTGCCCTGAGGACTGGACAAGGACCTGGGAACTGTCTGCGCCTGAATCCAGGTGACCGTTTGGTGGGTTCAAGAAGGAGCTGGGACCATGGAAAGGGATCCAGGAAATCAGAGAGACCACCCTGAGTCAAGATGAAGAAAGGCCTCTCCTTGTATATTGAATGAGTTTACTAGACACTGAGGGGTGGAGGGTTTGTGTAATTTTCTAATGATTGTATCTTGTGATTAATGATACTTAGTGACTGATTGGTAGATGAGTTATTAAGTTAATGATTTGCCCCATAAGTGGAAGATTGACTATGTATTGTTAATTGATTGAATGATTGAGTGAGGAGGGTTTCCCCCTTAGGGAAACCAGATTTTTTTTTGTTTTGTTTTTTTGTTTTTTTGTTCCTTGTTCTAAATATTGTGGCCACTGTAGTGAAAACTGTGTGGCCATTCTAAGTTAAGCTGTTATGAACACTACATTAAGTTGTCTCTCCTGGATCTGTTTTCCAGGTCAGTGGTTTTTTCAAGGAGATATTTCACATTGCCCTCTATTTTTTCTCATTTGTTTAGATCTGTTTGATAGTATCTTGATTTCTCATGAAGTCATTTGCTTCCATTTGCTCCACTCTAATTTTGATGGAATTATTCTCTTCAGAGTGCTTTTGAGATTCTTTCTCCATATGGCAAAGT
>CM053581.1:521036573-521088337 GCA_028627135.1 Pseudochirops cupreus | reverse complement strand
TTTTTCAAAGCCAGGGGGCTCAACGGCTGCCCAGAGTCTCGTCTGGCCAAATCACACAACTCTTCTCAAAGTGAGCCCCGAACCAAAACCTCACATCAGGGCATATATATAGCCTTCTCCTGGCTTGGAGAATGTCACAGCCCTCTAGACCCACTGCCCAATCACAAAGCTACAAGGTGCGGGCATTCCTGGAAAACAAGCCTGGCGCCACAGGCTCCACGTGACCACATTCAGCCTATTAGGGAACAGAGTATACTTTGAAATATCCAAGGGTCCTCAGAGTCACGTAGCCACTTTAACAAAGGGCCTAGGGACTGGGAAGATCTTCAGATTCTGATCACACACACACACACACACACACACACACACACACACACACACACACACACACACACACACACACTCTCACGAAACAGGGTGAGGTAGTTAGAGAAATAGCCTTAGGATAAGTAGGTCTGGATTCAAGTGCCCCTTCTGATACATATTAATCATGTGCCTTTGAGTAAGACTCTTGATCTCTGGGTACTCCAGCCAATTATCTAAGACTGTTTCAGAGATGGTTGTCTCTGAAAGCAGCTGTCTGGCATAGATATATACACATGTATACAGATATGCACATGTATGTGTATAAATTCCTATTTAGCATATTTTGCTTGAATAGATATTTAAAGGATGTAAGTTACCACTGTTAAATGTAAATCAAAATTAGTTAAATGAATAAAAAGGAGAATAAGAGAAGGCAATGAAAAAGAACAATTTGCTTCCTACACAAGACAGTGAAAACACAGAAAATTACACAGTGAAAATGAAAACATGGAACAAAATCTTTTATTTCAGAAAACTAAAAATGTGTCGATTATTTCAAGCAACAATAAAATTGATAACACTTAGAAATACAAAAAAAGTAAGCTATTTTATGCATAAGATATTATACACAATGAAAACATCATCATTAAATATATATATTCACAAAATGGAATAAGGACTAAATTCTTAAAAGAAATGTTAAGAATATGAGTGGAAAACAAGCAGGGAAAGAAGACTGAAATTACCGTGATGTAAAGGGAAAAAGGCATCAATGAAAACATTCTATTTTTAAGAAAAAAGCTGGGCCAAATGCAAGACACATCAGCAGTAATACAGTAAAGGATTCTTTAACATTCCTCTCTCAGAGTTAGATTTAAAAAAAAAAGAAAAAATGTGAAAGTACACAGGGTTTTGGGGAGAAAATAGTTTTGACTTATAGTTACTTCTGATGAGAATATTCTAAAAATATGTTTATTTCTCAGCATCTGAAAGTACTTTTATGAAAGATTGTCGTGTCCTAAGGCTTATATTAATAATTTTTAAAATGTAGAAACTCAGAATGGTAATAAACACACTCTTAGTAGACACAACAAAGACAAGAATTCATAAAGCAAATATGAGCTAAAGACATGGGCCTAAATGGAAAACTAATGACATACACAGTAATGAGTATGTTAAAGAATGACTAAGAAAAATGTTAATTATATTTAACAGAATCATAGTAATACACACTAAATTCATGGCACAGAACAAAACAAAATTAATTCTCAGTATGTCTCTATAAACACATCAATAAACAGAAAAACAGAGTATCAGTTACCTGGCTATACAAGTAAAAAGAACAATTCTTTTTTTAAAAAATTAGCCATTGGTCTAGAAGACTATACATAAATTTTCTCTTGGAAAATTGGCAGATGTTACACAAAGGACCATTTTCATAGTACCTATCATTAGGCTTGGGGTTACAGTACAATAGGCCTTATTTTATGACTACTAACTTCTACAATACAAGCTTTTATTAATACATGGGCTTAACTGAAAAGACTCTTGTAGACAATGCTTGTGCCTTATGCAAATGTATTCAATGACCTGGGACTCAGTTTCCTCCTATGTTCAAAAGGAATATTATTGACTAAAACATTTGATTCTGTAAATGAATGGCACTTTGAAAAGAAATGAAAAATTGCTACTGTCCTATAATTATATAAAGATCATCAAAGGATTCTTCTTTTTCAAATTAAAAAATGGTGCTCAAATAATCTCAAATTAAAATTATTCACACTTACTGTTTCAGAATAGAGTTCAGATATAGATGGAATCTTATGTGAACAGTTTCTAATATTCTATTGATTGTTTGTATATTGGGCATGGAATATGAGGATGCTAGAAATGAGGAATCTAGCCTTTCAGAGCTAAAAGATTTTGTTCAGAGAACATTAATGAAGATTAAAGAGGATCAAGAGTATTAATATTTCCCTTAGACTCAATTACCTTATATGTAAAATGCCGAGTTGAACATTATAATCCTCTAGCCAAAACAGTCAATCAATCCCTGATTTAGCATACAGCTTCTTAAACTTTTTTTATGTGCTTCTTAAACTGTGTGTTGTAATTCCCTTATGGGGTCATGACGCACAGATTAAGATATACGTGAGTACTACCTCCACCCACATAGACTACAACCTCCATATTTCATAGATTACTGAAAATCCAAAAATTTATCCTTCTTTACTTAATTATGAAGATTATAACCTCTCTATCAACAGGTTTATAAGGCCTTTCCAGCTTGATCAAATACTTGACTTTATGTCTTTTTCACATAGCCTTTAAGGACACAACAGAGAAAAACATCATTGGAGGGTTTTAAAAATACATCTTTATTGTTATCTTGAGGAATTGTGAAAGAAATTACTTTCCATGTAAGGAAAACAGTGAATAGAAGAAATATACTTTTGCAATCTAATTGCAATCCCAATTGGGCAAAATACACCTAGATCCTTGCTGTATCCTCTTCTTATGAAAGTGTATTAGATTCACATAACTGGAGGAAGATCAATTCTAAAGCTAACATCTCAAAGTAATGTGGATTCCTGAAAGTGGAATAATTGGCCTTTTTCTTTGTATCCCTAGCTTTTAGCCCATATAGGATATACTTAATAAATGCTTTTTCATTCATTAATTTATAATAACTGGGGTTTTAAGTACTTTGATAAAGGAATAAAATTATTAGTAGTCTTAAGTCTTGCTGAGTCTCTTTCTGACATCTCAAGGATTTTAGCAGCTATTTGGCTACAGTCCCCTTGAAGGCTGCCTGTTCTTAATTTTCCAGTGCTATTGTCATTCCCATCATATTTATATTTCCTTCCATGTTGCTTCAAGATGTCTCAGGAAGAGAATATAGCAAGGGACCTAGTCATGTTTTTCCCAATTGGACTACAATTAGATTCCAAAAGTCTGTTTCTTCTATTCACTGTTTTCCTCACTTGAAAGTAGTTTCTGATGACTAGACAGCAGAACTTGGAGTCCAAAAGACCTGAGTATGCCTCTCCATCTCTCCATCTGTCTCTCTGTCTCTGTCTGTCTGTCTTTCTGTCTGTCTGTCTTTCTCTCTACATGTATATGTATATGTGTATGTGTACATATATGCACACACATATCTAGCTCCTATTGACTCTATGGTAGCCATGCTTTAACAATTTATACCTTTCACCACCTCTTTACAGCATATCTCTTTACCTCACATGCATATATGTACACATCTATATGAATTAATAAAATATGGCAATAATGTCTAAACTGTAACATGTAATGAATATTTGTGGTTTTAGGCACTTGGTAAAGAAAAGAAGGCATCAGACACTTCAGTCCTGCTGAATTCCTTCCCCAACAGTCACTTGGATGTAATAGCTTCAAAGATGTCCATTCATTGCTTTTAAGTGCCAAGGTCACTTCAGGTGTTAGTTATTCTTAGGTCCAATCACCTTTAAATCACATGGATAATTGGATTTAACCTGCTTTATGAAAATAAAAGCCACATGAATCATATTACATGCACATGTGTTAACTTACTATTTATGTATATATATATAGATACACACACACACACACACACACACACACACACACACACACACATATATGTATATACTACCAGAGAATCAGACTATATCTTTCTGTGCAAATTATATGTAACACACATTAGGTAATATTCCCATACATATTGTTTAGTACTCAAGGAGAGAACAAAGAATTAGACCCATGTTTAAAATGTGACAAATTCAATATTTACCAAGTACCTCCTAGGCATTAGGCACCATATCAGGCTACAGGTATACACAGATTACAATTTACTGAGACTCTGCCCTTAGTGAAGTTATATTCTGCTAGGACTAGAGAGAGGGATATATGATATACAATTATAAAATAGGGTATGGGGGAAAAGGGAGAGATTCAAAATACCCTAGGAAAACCTTAGAAGTAGGAGCTGTTATAATACCTGGATTTTTTAACTTTTACTTTCATTCTTTCTTTTTTTTTAATTTAAATTTAGTAGAAGATGATTGTCATTGCAAAGACAAAGAGAAATGGCAGAACATATTGTTAAATATTATAAAATATCAGCAACCTCTGGGGAAAGCTCTGCATTTTCTTTTTCCATTTTTATTGGGCCCAAGGGTTAAACAAGCAAGAAACCAACCCATATGACTCAGAAAAGATGCCTTTAGAAAACAGGGTGGTTTTTTTTTATGATTAATCATCAGAGCTCTGAAATCTCATAATTCCAGGATTCTGATCTAAAAAAACAACTATGAAGAAAGGAGCTCTACTACTCTACCTGAAACTACAACTAGAAATTAGAGATTTTGAAAAAATAATCTTAGAAACACAATTTATTTGTTATATTTTAAACAGTGCCAAATTTTGCAAATAATATGGAATCTACACTTATAAAAATCATGAAAATCAAATTTGAGCATGGGACTATACGGAAGGAAAGCACTTGAACTCAGTGACTATTAATGCCCCTTCAACCACTGAAAGCAAATGCTTCGATGAATTAGCCTGATTTTATTTTCCTTTGTGAACACACATACACACACACACACACACACACACACACACACACACACACACACACACAGGGCGGGGGTGCATGTGTGTATGTATATGTGTTTATTGAGTAAACTTAAAAGTCCTTGAAATTACATTTTTTCCCTAATGGTTGTGATTTTGACTATTCAAAACAATCATTTATAAGCATAATTTCCCAACTTTCATCTGGTCTCTTTTCTTTACTGAAGGAAAGAGAAAACATTGTAATAATACTCCAGCATTCGTTGGTTCCCCCCACCACCACTCCACCCCAGTCTCTGTGAAGGCCTGCATGAAACCTTCATTATTATTTGAATGGCAAACCTCTTGATTCCTAACTAGGAAGAGTACTGCTATTTTCAGTGGTGTCTTGTCCACTTGGGAGGTGGTCACTGACACCATAGATCAGCTGCTAACAGCAAGAATTGCATTGTAATGTAGAACAAATGAGGGCTGAATACATGCCCTCCAACGCATTCAGCAAGGCACTGCTGCCACTTACAATTACAAAGGACAAGAGCCAGAGACACTTCAGCAGCAGGAAAGCATGACCTGAGAGCCTGCAGCTCATTTTTGCACTGCTCTTATTCAATACAGCACTGCCCTGTAATTTCCTATCTCATTGTTATCTGTTAGCCGTTTACACAGTCACACCTTCATTATGTCCCAGTTGCCAGCATTGGCTGTTTGTCACATCGATTGATTGAACTCAAACTGCAATTTACATGGATTGCTTGTGACTGTCCTCTGGAAAAGCTGATATCCCTCAGATGGGTTGGCAGCTTTCTCCCCTCCACCTCAGAGATGTTATCAACTGTCCAATGGAAACCAATGTGACTTCAAACATCCTCTGAGCCTGATGGCTGGAGTTGGTCAAAACCTTAGCTGCTCTTAATCTCACTAAATGTCATCCTGTTGTTTTCTTATGATGTGAGTCAGGGTAACTCAAGTTCAGTCGACAAGGTTGTCAAGGAAATCTTCCTACTTTGCAAAAGGAATCCTGTTCTTGACTTATTTACTATGGTATATCTGAAAAGTAAAGAAGTAAAAGCTATCCATATCAGAAATGGATAGGACCATACACATGCCCTGTTACTTATGCCACTGATTCTATTAACACAAACTACATACCATACTAGGTCATCTCAGAACACAGCCTTTATCTGTTTCCTGAGTGACTCAGTCCTACATGCATGCTAGAATAAGCTAGTTCAGGCATTCTTAACCTTTTTTTTGTGTCATGGGTTTCTGGCATTCTGGTGAAGCCCATGAATCTCTTCTCAGAATAATTTTTTAAAAGTATACTATAAAATACAAAGGATTACAAATGAGGCCAATTATATAATATTTATATAATTATACATAATTATATATGTGTCTATATATGTGTCTGTGTGTGTGTGTGTGTGTGTGTGTGGATAGAGAGAGAGAAAGAGAGAGAGAGAGTTATTTAGTTAGTTCATGGACTCTCAGAGTTAAAATCCCTACTCTAGTAGAAGTATATCATAACATTTCTACTATTTCTCCAGATGGCCCTCCACACTGACTGCACAACCTCCTTATAAGGAGCAGAAAGGGCAGGAAGACTGAGGAAAGGGTGAGGTTGAGGATCTGCTGGCTGAACTTTGCATCTTAGCAGGGGAGTACCACTCTTCTGATCCCATTTGATAGTACAAGACCACCTAAGAAAAGGGGAGGGAGTCCTGGTAGCATTTTTACAAGGTGACAGATCACCTTAGCACTGGCCTTGGGTACCATGTAGATAGCTTTAATTTTGCCAAAGTTTCAAAAATATTGGTCAAAATCTGGGGTTTTTTTCCACCTTTTATTGAATGGAATTAAGGCAGGTAAAAACAGAAAACCTTTATCTCATTATTTTCATATCATATATCTTACATGGCTCACAGAATAATAAAAAGGAGTAGCCAAACAATTCTACTTAATTGGAGCCAGTAATAGAGTGCTGATGGAGAAGAAGAAGATCATGAGTGTCAGTCAAATAGGCAAAGTGCACCTCATGTCCCTGCATCCAGAGGCAGCAACTGACTCTCCAATGCCCAATGGCTGGCATATGAGTGAGTGGAATGGATTAACATTTAACTCATATTTCAAATATGACCAGGTATATAAGTGTGCAACTTAGTAACTAGAGGTTAACAAACATTAAGGTGGTCAATAGAAACATGCATTCTGTGACTATCAGTGGAAGAAATTTCATCATTACAGGAAAGAATTTGAAATGAGGACTAGTAACTCACAAACTAAACCTATGAAAATGGAGAAAGTTCACTCTCTCATCGCAAGTCTTCAAGCAAAGTCTAAATGTTGATTCTGGTGTAAAGGATATTAATTTAGGCTAGGTTGCTATACATGGCCATGCCGGTCCCACCCAATTCTGAAGTACAATCATTGGAGTTAGAGGCTTTTTGAATAATAATCAACCCAAACCTAGAAGAACCAAGAGCAGCCTTCATCACTTCTCGTAGTAGGATTGAGGAGGAAGGACAATTCTGAAGTACAATCATTGGAGTTAGAGCTTTTTGAGTAATAATCAACCCAAACCTAGAAGAACCAAGAGCAGCCTTCATCACTTCTCGTAGTAGGATTGAGGAGGAAGGACAGTCAGGATAGACAGAGTATTGGAACTTCATTATGAAGCAGATTTAAAAAAAATTAAATCAGATGATGGTGGCAATGATGATGAGAAGAGTGGTGATGATAATGATGATTGATGATGAAGTTTAGCATGGTGGAGTGGACATAGGTCTGGAGTCAGCAAGACCTGGGTTTGAGTCCTGTCTCCAATGCATGTGGCTATGTAACCCTGATACTCTATAAATTACTAAACTGCTCATTGTTCCAGAAAAAAAATAAGACAGAGCACATATGGCTCTGCCTTGGTTGTGGGAGTTTCATCACCAGGGTATTTCCTATACCAATATCCTCATAGGTGTGAATCCCTAATAATAATGTAGATGATAGCAATAAAATATTTTAACAGATTCACATTGATTTAGTCCTTGGAAGTTTGCAAAACATTCTATATAAATTATTTCCAGAATTGAATTTTCTCTGAAGAAGTTTTAAATCTATTATGTAACATGGCAAATGTTGGTAAATGATTGCCCAGCATAGCGTGCCCATATCAAAGGTGCTATGCTCTATGAATGAAGCAAAACTGCAGTGGCTCAAAAGAAACATGATATGCACAAATCTAGACATCTCGATGCCAAACATCCATATGCACTATTTGTGCCCAATTTGTGTTAGAGCATTCCAAGGTCATATTGTTTTAATCAGTTAAAGTCGGACACATTGTACCTTGATTCCAACATAGTAATATCATTTTGGTCCTCTTCAAGAACAAAGGACAGCAAAGAAACAACTAATGTGTTATTTCATTTATGCTCCAGGAACCCAATTTGGTAGGTACTATAGCTATTTTAGTGAAGAAGAAACAAAGCCAAGGTGGGGTAAGTGACTTGCTTGGGGTGGGTTGTTTCTTGGGGCAGAATTTGACCTTATGATGTAGTATCCTCCTATGGGCTTTAGAATAAATTCAGTGAATTTACCTTTATTTTTTTCAAATGTTTCAAAAAAAAGTCTATTTTGATTTATATTACATTTACATACTCATCTCTCCAACTTACATTTCCTCAGCTCTACACTTTGCTATATATCTATTAACCATTTTTGCTTGCTTCTTTTTTTTTCAGCTATTATTCTTCCTAAATGTGTCCACATATCTTAAAGAATAAATCCCCAAAGCCCAGAATGTGTTGTGATCTGTGGTAGGGCCTAATAAAAGCAGCAAGATTATTTCAGGGAGAAATAGACCAGTGGGTTGCTGATGAGTATTGCCTTACAAAATGGTGATGAAACTGTAGTTTTGTTTTTGATTTTGTTTTTTTCAGGAAGACATTCTAGTGAACTGCTTGAACCAATCTGTTTTCTAGGTGTCTAGGTAATATGTTCCATTATGTGTCATGAAGTCTATGCCAACACTCTAATGTGGTGTAGTGACAATTTCCTTCTCTAGAAGAACTCAAGCGATGGATGCATACTGGTTTCAGAAGAAGTTCACCTCCATCCCGGGGAAAATTTCCTCTTACCTTGGAACAAATGGGTTGACTATGAAAGACCATCAAGCTCCTCTCATCCTAAACAACTTTAGGAGAAAGAGAAACTATGCATAGTGGAGAGAAATGGTCAAAAAAAGAGGGCAAACACAGCTTGGAGAATAAAAGCTACAATGGAATACTGCCATGAGATTATCAGTGCCAGAATATAGGAATAAAAATATCTGGGCAGATGATGCAGATTTCTTTTACTGCTGAAAACTCCTTTTGGGCCTAGTAATTTTCATTTCTTCACTCCTCCCCTCCCCCAAGAAGGCATGCCCATGACTTTGACCTGCTTCTTCTACCAGGATGGGAGCTTTATCCTACTTTTTAAACACGTGATTACTTCTGCATGCTTAAATGTTTAATTTATCTGCTAAACTGCCAATTGTGATAGAAGTTGCTTTCCAATGACATTACTGATCTGTGATTCTATTGCTCTTTCTTTAATGCAAGGGAAAGAGGAAATTAGCACCAAGGCAAAGAGAGATAGATTTAAACAAGTGGTACACCAATCAGGGGCTCAGAGCTACGCAAGAGAGTTGTTGGTTCAAGTTCACAACTTCCCAGGGCAAAAAGAATAGTTATATTAGGGTTTCCATAGGCTGTCAGCAAAAATGGCAAGCTAACTTGCTGGGCTGGGACAAAATTCTTATATATCTTCTTTTCCATTGTAGTTGGAGAGGAAAGTCACTGAGAGGGCAGAATAAGGGAATACAGTAATCCAGTCTACCCAAAGGTTGATTGGGGAACAGTACGAGTGACTGATAACCCTTTATACTTGCTAACCAGCTCAGCACAACCATATCACAGATGCTAGGCTACTTATTTAGAATTTTATTCACTTCTAGTTCTACCATATGTGGTGGCTAATTTCAATTCTAGATAATAATAACTTTTATTAATTACTTATAATTTTCCAGACACTGTGCAAGGCATTTTACAAATATTATCTCATTTGATCCTCACAAGCCTGGAAGGCAGAGACTGTTATTATCCCCATTTTACAGATGAGGAGTCGGAGGAAGGCAAACATTAAATAACTTTCACAGTCACACAGCTAATAAGTATCTGAGGCTGGATTTCAACTCAGGTACTTCTGACTCCAAGTCAGATACTCTGTTCACTTTATACCTAGTTGAAACAATGGAAGGAGGTGGGATATGGAGCTCTTAGCAAACGGGGTGAAGAAAGCCAGGACTGAGAGAGAACATGACAGAAATATAAGTAGTGGCACAGGTCAAAATATCACCAACATGAACCATGATTTCACATGGTGTTTTTACCTTTTTTAGTTTTGATCTCTGGACCATACACAACGTATTTTCCTTTTCTCCACTTTCCCTCTAGTCTTCCCACTATTCTTTCTCTTTCTTAGCGTTCTAGATTTTAAATAATTGGTAAGGTATTGGTTCAAACCACTTGAGAAAAGAGACTAGTGCTTTCATATAAAGAAATATAATTGTTCAGTGACTCACTCACCTTGCTCAGTACCATACCATTACTACCCTGTACACAGTCAATATAAATAAGAAAAAAAGATACTTTGGGGCAGATAAAATGGAATGTAGGCATATACTAGTCTGCTGTAGACATAGCCTATGTTTTAAAGAGAGAGGGGGGTTTAGAAGAGGAAATCAAAGGGTAGACTAAACATCACTGAGAGAAATTGCAACAAATTCATTACATCAGCCCTACTCTCATTTAAATAACAGCAATGTATTCCTGACAAGCTTCCATCCCTTCCTTTCAATTTATTACATTGATTAACATCCCAAACCACTAATTCCATCTGTGTTTTGTTTTCTTCCTTTCTTCAGGCTGTCACACAGCACTCTGGGGATATGATATCTTTCATTTTGAAAATCATGGGTTCCAAGAGAAGATTTGGGACCAAAAGACATTAATCCTCAGAACTGTATTAGTCTAAGTCTCAAAGGAGAATCCAGCAAAGGCAATACTTTAATGTAGCTTTAAATAATGACTTTTTAAATATTAAAATTTATATTCCAGACAAACTAGTACCTAGTAACCAAAGACACTTTAAATGTGAATGAAAGTAATTGATTTTATCTAGAATGTTGAAGAAGATTGCTCTAGGTTGTTATTTCTAACATTCTGTGCAAATATTTTCTAGTAAGATATTGTACTCTACTCTTATGAAAAGGTCATAGAAGTCATAAAATACAGAATCTGAACATTGTTCCTGTAACCAAGATCTATTGAGAGTACAACCTGGATCCAGGCAGAAGAAATGGAATTGGCTTGTGTAAGTAGCTGGGAGAAAAGATTTATGACCAGAGGTCAGCTATGTTTCATGACAGATATATCTTGTGATTTCTGAGGTGCCCACAACAATGGTATATTGTCTAGCAAGCAATCCTGAAAACCTTGAAGATAATCTGGATTTTGCTGTTATTTTTTTTCCTCCTTCAGATTGTATGTAGTTAATTATTAGAAATAATGTAGTGTTTGGGGGTGGGAGTGGGGAAAAGAAATTACCTTTTAAGGAAAAGGTTTATAAATATGCATATGTTGTTCTCAAACCAGTGGCATTTATGTTAGGGAGAAAAAACACAAATAACTTTGAGAAGAAAATTGTCCTGGCAAGAAGCTTTATATGAAAGGCACATTTCTCCATCAATATCAGCCTCTAGGTTCATCCACCTTACCAAACAGTCTAAGATACTACCCTACAGTTCTTTGAGAATGTGATTGAAAATACATTTGGCAAAGCAAATGCTTTTCTAAATTGTGATTTTTCAGTAGTTGTAGGTTTTATGTCTAAGTTCTTTGATGTGAGTGATTTAAATTTAAGAACAATGGCTGAAGATGAAAGAGCAGAGAAGCCTTCTTGTGCTATTTTTCTGTTTGTGGAAACTAATAATTCAGTGTCATATATGATGATGTAGTGAGTCAGCAAACATAAAATATCTCCAGGGAGCCCTCTGTTCAGCTATTTTTTCCAACTAGTAGAAGGATTGACTATTGGTAGAGGGATAAGGAAGAAAATTAATTAAAATGCAAGCTTAAAATTAGGCATTCAGCATTTCTGTGGGTGATTTTTATTTGCGTTCTAACATGTAAGGGAAATTAAATCAATTTTGCTGTAGAAGTTACTTCTCTTGAAAACCAGAGATTATGGTAAATTAAGGTTAACTGGCAACCTGTTGTTTAATACCATTTGTTGGACATTTTGAGAAAAGAAGAGAAATAGATCATGGCTTTCAGGGAAGCAGCCTGGTAGAGTAGAAAGACTGGGAATCAGACAACTTAGATACTAAGAATGTAATTGATGCTTCTTTACTTGACATCTGGTTCTGATTCTGCCACTAACTAGAGGTATGAGCTTAACAAATTGTTTATTCTCTTTGAATCTCATTTCCCTCATCTCTAAAATAAAATAGGGACAGAGATAAAAGATTCTCTAAGATTATAATCAATAGATGGGTAGACTTGGAATCTGGAAGACGTGACTTAAATAATATCTTTGACACGAGATGTTTGGCCATAAGAAAATCACAATCTCTCTTAGCCTCAGTTTATTAAGCCACAAAATATGAACGTTGGTATTTGTGTCACAGGGTCAGTTTGCAATGAAAATAGAATCAAGTAGGAAAAGCACTCTGATATATTTAAAGAGATATATAAAGTTGACTATTATGATTATTGATATTGCTTGCAAGTCCTGTAAATCTATTATAACACAATGAGAAAGTGACCAGAATTAAAATGTTAAAAAGAAAATAATAAAGGTCAGACAATATTATACATACATCATATATATATATATATGTACATGTATATATATATATAATCCTTACTATGAAGAAGTTCTACATATCATAGACTCATAATCTTTTTTATTCTCTCATTTACCCTCCTACGCTATAAACAAAAGGGGGGATGCAGTTAAGATGAAATAAAAGACATTCTAAAGTGCACAAAACTTTCCAGTCTTAGAATCTCCAGAATTCAATAGGTAACTTTATTACTTCACATCTTTCAACTCTTCCAAAATGTTTTTCAAGGTTTCTCTTTTTGTAGATTATTGTCCCTGACTAGTCCTCCTCAACTACAAATGATAGAATCACAGGACGTTAAAATAAGAAGACTCAAAGGTCATTTAACTCAACTCTTACCTAAATAATTAATCCAATCTACAATATGAGAGGGAAAGTCATATATTCATATCATACACATGTGTGCACACACAAATACATGACACCCACATGTATGTATATATGTGCATGTGAGTGTATGTGTATACAGACACATGTGTGTGTATTTAGTGACACAGAACATACACATTGGTCTACCTATTCCATTTTTTAATTGCAATTCTAATCAATAGGAATTTATGACTTCTAACAAGCTGAAATTGCCTTACTCAAAATGTCTCTTATTGGGGCTTAATTATGCCCTCTAAGATCAAGGAGAATAAGTCTAATTGCTATTCCATAATATCTTTTCTATTATTTTAAAGGCTATCATGTCCAGTGGGCCAGATGAAACTTCCCCATTTCCTTCAACAGATAACATGACCTTGAGTCATCTGACCTTCTTTTAAACATATATCAATTTTTCAACAAAGTCAATCAAAACATGTCTCAGAACTAAAGGAATCATAAAATCTCAAAGTTGGAAGTGAACTCAGGACTCATTTAGTGCACCATGCTTGTTTCTAAATAAGGATCCCTTCTAAGATATCACCAATGGGTATTCATCCAGCCTCAACTCAAAAACCTCCAGTAAGAGGGAGCTAAGACATGATAATTGGGATGAAGTCTAACCAGAAGAGAAGAAAATGAACCAATCTACACACACGGACACAGACACAGACACACACACACACACACACACACACACACACACACACAGACACACACACACACACACACACACACGCACACACTTACTTTCCATGGTCACAGATTTTCTGTTAATGTGGTCAAACATCCAATTAAGCCTTTTTTTTGCTAATTCAACCTTAAACCTTCTCTTTGGATCCCCTTGGCTCATATGCATAGATTTATATTACATTAATATATATTATTTTCTATGTGGATATTTCCTATCATGTTCATTAAGAGCTCCTGAAGTTTACAAAGTGAATGTTTAATAAATGTTTTTGGCTGAGGGATAAATAGCCTTTGCAAAACAATGCACTTCAAATCACTTGTGAAGACAGCTGTATCAGCTGACCTTTCTCCTTTTTAAGTCATTAAACATTAGACAGCACCAATAATCTGCAATATTGCTAGCTGTGTGATGAGGTCCTTGCCTCAGGTTTCAGACTGGTGTTTTAGTCTTCACCTGCGCTTCAGCCAGCAAGCTAGTGACCTTCTTTGGTTATTTCATTACCTTCAATAGCATCAGACATCCTTCTAAATGAATAGCATTAGCCCAAGAATAATCAATACCTGTCTAAAAGTCAACAGTTCCAGTAGTTAATTCTCCTCTACCACATTCCTTGACAGAGAAGCCTAAAAAATAGTTCAAATGAAGATTTACTTACGGGAAAAGGGAAAAGATTAGAGAAGTTAAATTTCTTCATATTTAAGTGACCTATGGTTGTATATGTTGAGATATTGACACAGTGATTGTCATGGAGGCAGAATCAAGGGTGGGGTATGATATGAAATAAAATGAAATCAAGAATTTGCCTAGAATTCCCACTGTGTCCATGTGACTATAGTAGGCAGTATATGGCATATAAAGGAGTATGAAACATGTATTTGAGGACATTCCTGTCCTCAAACAGCTTTCCTTCTAGTCTGGGATAATTAATTTAAGATACTTACACATGAGTTTTCTACAGACATGGATAAATTTTATTCTTTTGCAAGTTGTAAATCTCACAGAAATGATGGATCTTCTCTCCATTCTATCCAAAAGTAGTTATTTTTACTCACTTCTCTATTAACTCATTTTCTGCTTGACCACTGCTGAATTCTCATTGACATGTCTATGGGTGTGGTTTATTCCAATGACTTAATTCCTCATTTCCACATTCTACTTGGAAGACCAGAGATGCAGCACATATGCTCATTCACAGAATTCCGGGACAGATAATGACATGATGCTGCCTATGTACTCTGCCTCAATGTTTTGTTAATGTTTGCCCCTTTCAAATTCATATTGGGATAAAGGAATGATTCAGGGGAAATGACTAAAAGAAAAAGCAATAGTAATAGAAGGGGAAGAAATTTATAGTTACTTCATGTCAGCGAGATGAAAAAAACAATTCATTAGTAGGCTTCCATAAATTAAAGTATTTAAAGGTTCAGTAGTGTTGTTTAAACATTTAAAAAAAAATAGACTTAAAATTCCCTGAAGATTCCACAAGATAAATCCTGCCTCTGACACATGTTAACTGAGTGACCCTGGACAAGTCACTTGTATCAATTTCTTAAGTATCTCTAAAGATTCCAAATTAAAGAGCTAGTGCCAGTTTATATTACCATATTGGCAGAGAAGTTCCTCCTAAGGAGTTCCCCACATCAATCATAAAATAGACCCACCCCCCAAACAATCCTAACCTGCTTTTCTACTATCCCATTTACAAGCACTCTGCTTTTATGATCTTTTGCCTGATCTCATCACATTTTAGCCAATACACCAAAGTCTTACAGGTTAAAACAGACAAGATCATTGATACATGTGGCAATGGGATGAGACAGGGGCAATTAAAAAATAATAACGGTCTTTAATATGGTTCTTTCCAGTCACTGTTACTTGTCTAAAATAGGCTTTCTATAAGAGCTTCAGTAGTTTTTGTGGGGATTATTGCTGAAATATTTTAGAGTGAAGCCTAGAAGTCTCACTAATATAGTCTTAGAACTTTATATCTGATTGTATTTAGAGCTATGCATCCTTTGCATTAGAAAAAGTTAATACTCAGTAGGATTTGTAACCATGATTACACATTCTTGGCAATAGAATGAAAATGTCACACTTGACACAAATGAGGAATCCATATTTTATTGCATTTGGTAATCTGAAATAAGTCAAATAGTTTTTTAAAAAAATCTAACAGTACAATAGGTGATGTCTCTGATTTAAAAAAAAGTTTTACTTTAAGTTAAAGTTAAAGTTTTACTGCAAATCACTAAGTCTCTCACTAAGGATCAAACAAAGGCCAGTTTGGTCTCATTGGTGAACTGAATATGTTTTCTTCCTTCTTCAAAATGGTTAATCCTGATTCAGAATTCAGAACCACTAATGGGAAAAATCAAAGTGGGCCTTGGTGCAATGATCAAACATTCAAGAAGTGATCATCCATTTCCTTCCTTCTTCTACTACCAAAGCACAGACTTCACCAAGGAAAATATTTTCCTAATCTTGGTTTTGTTCCCTTTAAAACCCCTTGCCCCTCCTCTAAGGGGTAATCCATCAATTTGGTATATCTACCACTTATATTTTAGGTCTGGACAACTGAACTGCCAAGAGCATTCCAACGACTTTCTCTTTTTCTTCAAGCCTAGACACAAAAGGATTTCCTCAAAACTTGCCTTCATTATAAACTTTTTTAAAAAACTGTTTTTCATATCATCATGAGAACACTTTTTAATTAATCTCTTTGGTGAATTACTCTAATTTGTTTTTATTCTAATTAATGGTTTAGTATCATTTAAAGGCAAAATGCAACTGTTTCCTGGAATACGTCTGTACTTGTATTTATGTTAGCTGTTTAAGGATCCATATGCATAGCTTTAAACAAATGAGAGCACTGCAAAAAAAAAAATTGTTCAAGAGCTGAAGCCATACAGTAATTCAATTTGTCACATACCTTCTATATAATCTTACTTTTCTTTATCCAAACATTACAGTTAGCAATGAAGCTGCCTCATACAAGCCTTTCTATACTTTTCATTTCATTATTTCCTAAAGGAACCACTAGACTCAGCAAGCAACCCCCCTTTTTTAAATCATTCTGAGCCCTCCCCCCCCCCACGTATTTAGCTTTACATAATAATTCTCTTCTTCTTCAATATGAACAACCAAGGGATTTTTTTTTAGCAGTCTCTGAAAAATAAAAATCCCAAGACAGGCTCTCTCCCTAGGGATTACAAAGCTGAGTCCCTTCCTAAGGTGCTGTATTCTCAGCGTTTTTAAGGGAAATCTTTCCCGCTTGAAACAATGAGCAATCTACTGAATGAACTAGTTAATAACTAGTTGGTCAGAGAAAATAGTCCCTACATCTTTATGAGTGTCTGTAAGCATATTATTCTGTCCATATAGTCTAAAGCAGAAAGGTTTGAAATCCCCTTTGTAGCATCCCTTCTTGTAAGCTGCCCCCTTAGGCTTCTCCCAGATAAACTGGCAGTATGTTTTTTATTCCCTACAGTGCAGTTCTCTTTTCCTTTCTATCAGGTCCTAAGCATATCCGTCAGTCCAAATGGGAGCTGAGTTTGCAAGCTGACAGGGGATGGAAAGGGCTGGTGGTGCTGATGTCAGAGCCAGGAGACAGTTGTGATTGGATCTAATTAGACTTTGCAGCAGCAAATAGACAAGCTCCCTGCATGATTGGCTTCAAAGTGTCTGGTGCCAAACAACTAACAGAGGCGCAAAAAGTAGAAGCCGTGCATTTACAGCCCTGCTAAAGGGAGGCAGACAGCACCCGAGCTACCCAGAGCTCTTCCGATGCTTCAGTCTCTCTACCTTTGCACAGCTCTCACGACATCGTCGGAGCATTTAAGCATGCCAGCCCGGTAGATCAGAGACACTCAGCCCAGCTGAAAACAAGTGACAGAGAACAATTAGAGAGGGGGCTCAGTACTCAAAAGTGAGCCCGCTCCTTGATCTGCAAAGCGGAAGCAGCTGCTGCTGCGAGAGCAAGAAAAAGGTGAAATTTACCAAGAAAGAACTCGTCTCGATTCCCGTCTATTGAATCCCAGCCATGGCATCCGTCTTGGGGAACAACAGAGGGTCTGGAGGGCTAAGTAGTCAACTCAAATGTAAGTCCAAGAGGAGGAGGAGAAGAAGATCAAAGAGAAAAGGTAAGGGTCTCTCTCTCTCTCCTCCCAACCCCCGACTCTCTACTTTCCCTTTCTTCTCTCCCTGGCCCTGTTCTCTTTTTTCTTATTCTTTTTGAAAAGATACACTTAGAAGCCAGTGGAATGTGAAATACAAGTATCACTTAGGAGTGCAGATACTTTCATAAATTGCTAGAGGTCTGTGTAAGGATTTGTGTGTGTGTGTGAATATATCTAACAAACCGGGTAAGCAAAAGGCTTCTTTGACGGGAGACAGTTTTTAAAGGGGTGGAGGTGAGGATGGGGGGAAATAGGGTAGGAATGAGGGAGAAGCTTTTCTTTCTTTTGACAAGAAGGGATCCATTTCCTCGACCACCGGTACAGCAGTCCGACTCCATAGTACAAGGCTGGTGCTTTTTGACCCTGTCAGAGGTAACATTATCACATGGTGCTTAATGAAAGAATAGCTTGAACCATCCCCATAAGAGCACTGAAATGAAATTTAGTGTCAGCTTTGCAGATTCAAATTGTCTTTGAGGAAGGAGAGGGCAAGTCATTGGCAATCGCTTCCTCTAAACAGTCTTAATAGTTTTCACTTAGAAGCATGCCACTTCATTTGAAAATACCCAGACCTACAAGGAATGCTTTGCGTGGGGCAGGGGGTGGGGGGAGTTGATATTACTGGGAATTACTATTTAAAAGAGAAACAGTCATAACATGATGTCACTGGCCGAGCAAAATGGGCGAGGTGGGGGCGGGGGGGGGGTGGAGAATCAGTTTGATGACAGGTTGCTGCTGGCAAACTGTCATGAGGCTGCCTCCTTATGAATATTTCTGGAGCTCAAGTACATAAAGTTAGTCAATGCCATCATAGACACATACTGCTTCTAAAGAGTGATGTGGATATCAAATTAACATTCACTCTAATAGAAGAAGCAGTGTTCTTGAATGCTATTGCAGCCTGTGAGCACAGGATAGGTAGATGAAAAGCTTCTTCTAAGGCTTCCCTACTCTCTCCCACAGAGAGGGTCTCATGTCATTGTCAGATGCTTATTGTCTATTGTCGGTCTAGAGAGAAAAGTTGAACTGGTGCACATAATTTGAAATTGAAGACTTTAGAGATGAGCCAATTTGGTGCTAGAAAGAATAGCAAGAGAGATACAACTAATATTCTCTCCCTGTCACCCCTTATTTGAAAGCTGCTCATGGAGAATATATTATTAGATATGATCAGAATAGGAAATCCCTTGTCACTGCTAATTTTTATCCTTCCAAATGCCTAAGATAAGTTTCTGTCACACCATCAACCTAACTGCTTTTTAACAGCTCACAAATCCCTTATTGCCTCTTCTAGTAATGGAAATTAAGCATACGGTTTGAAACCACAAATGTCAATATCTCAAGCAAGCATTCAATAGGACTGCATATCAAAAAACAATAGTGATAAGTACAGCATAATAACTTTCTAAAAAAGGCTTTAAACTCTCCACTTTCAAAGCAAAAAGTATTCGGTACCTCTTATTTTTGCCCTTGAATTGCTAAAAATGGGTGCTGGATAATGTCATTTGGCAATTTAGAATATTCCATTTTCAAAAAAAGACTTTTATATCCTTTACAAAGACAATAATACCAAGCAGTGACATCAGCATAAGTAAAATAAGATTTGTATGCTTGGATGGAACTTACAAAAGAGGAAATAAACAGTCTTGTAGATTTGCATTATTGTGTATTTTCATGGATATATACTAATTCGTTTTTTGCATCATGAAAAAAATAAGTAGATTTTATGAGAAATATTTTAACAAAAGTATGAAATATTTATACTAAATCAAATCTAAATCTAAAAAAAATTTGCTTGAAAGGGAATTTTCACCACTTCACCCCTAAAAATGTAATTTCTTTTAATTCCACTTGGGAAACGTTTATGTTGCAGAAAACCTACTTTGGGGGATAAGGAAATATGAACTTGAACAATTTTTGTTTGCCAATTAAGTTGGTGATTAGGACAATAGTTGTTAAAGAATTTCATATAACAGAGGATTCCATGCTTTTAATTTTTTTTTCATATACCTAGACGTGTTGCTTACCATCTTCTTATTCTTATTCTTAGCCAATAATGTGAGAGGAAAAAGTGGTCAGGTAGAGGGTAGTTTCTGCGTATAGGTGAGTTTTTTGCTGAAATCTTCTATAGAGTTTTCTTTCAGGGATCATGGTGTGGGAGTCAGAATAATATTATTCAGTATTTTATGGGGGGAAATCAGGGGAAATTAGAGGCAAATACTTAAATGTTTGAAGTGAGAAGTAAGATAATAGATAGAAGGGAAATCTCCCTTCATTTCCATGGAATATATGAGTTTATAATGCCTAAATGTTTTAGCCACTTGGTTTTTCTCATATAAAGAATAATGGTTGTCTGGATATTCAAATTAAATTCCATTCCTAGACTCATAGTGTAAATTACCTTTTACCAAAATAGCCTAAATTTTGACATTTATCTAATATTAAAATATCATACCTGTTGATGAACACTAAAAATTCACCTCATTATGAAGTATTTTTTATAAAGACCTATGTATTGAATAAACTGATCACTACATTTGAAAAATATTGGCTTTTGGTTTGAAGGAAAAGCACATCCAGAAGAAATATGAACTACTTGAAGTTCCTTTTTATGTCAGGTTCCTTTTAAATGTCAATTGCGCACACAGAAAAAAACTAAAAAGTCCTTTAAAAAGTTAAACTATCTTTTTAATCATTAATAGGTGATACGATCACTTTCCTATTTCTATAATTTAAATATCTCTTTGCTGTTAAGTGCTATGTACATGCAATATGATTATACATGCATAGATATGTACAGGTATATGTTTATATATACATATAAATCCATGTGATAGGAAGTGATATAGATTTCTTTGAAATAGTTACATTTCAAATCATAATTTAACTCAGGAAGAAATAAATTAAAAGAAAGAATTAAATATATCTTAAGCTGACTTTGGGGAAAATAAATTTCAGACCCCTCAATTATTAACTATGAAGAATATATAAGACTTTGCTTTTCAAAAAAAAAAAGCACTTTGCTTGTTATCACTAATAGCTTTACATGATCTTATTTTGGAGTTGAAACTTCATCTTAAAAAAATACTATAGGGATGACTGTCATTTCTTGTGTGAATAATAAAAGTAAAAATTTGACAATAACACAAGAGAAAAACAATAAATTGAAATAATAGTATAGAAAGAACAGAGGAAAGTAGATTTTTAACTTGCATGGATTAGAGGGTGTTTATATCCTAATGGACTAAAGACTAAATTCAGTCTTTACTCTGCCTTTTCTCTATTCTTAGGGTTTCAAGAAAGAAACAAGAACACTAGTGATTTAGGGAATATTTCACTGTTAGTTACATATCATCAAATATCCACACAGTTCAGATCTCTGTGAGAGTATAGAATTTTCACTTATTTTAGACCACTTGTTAGAATTATCCTAGAAAACTGTTTGTGGATAAAGCTGAATTGTTTGGTTGTATTGGACCTATATACAATTGTTTACTAAGTGACCCAATAAGTAAATATGTGTAAGGTAGGGCCTTTAACTTCTCATTATAACACTGTAACTTACTTGTGCAAAATGGCAACAACTGTAATCCCAGCTATGAAAATTCAGAATATCAGTGTTACCACACATCTTCAAGGAATTGTCCATTAGTCATTTTTTCTGATTACTAATATTTGTTGTTGCCCTGTAATAACTTTAGGGAAATGTATTTTCTGGAATGGTTAAATCTGTTATGCTCATTAGTGGACTACACCTATTACTAGAATCGTTGCATATATTTGTTTACAAAAAAAGGCATTTCTTAGCCTCAAATATACTCTCTAATTCCTTGGATTTGATTCTCTCTTGCATGAACTGGTATAAGAATTGAAAAGAATGGGGGATTGATGGGGGAAAGAGTAAATGTTTGTTTTGTCACCAAAATGGTTGAAAAGAATGGTTGAAAATGTATTAAAAACTGAGATAGCTCCATGAAAAAACACAGAGGAAACCGATGAGTTTTTAATGTGTCAATCATCATAAATTGAGAGGTAAAAAGAAGGCTTTCAAGATCAATCTTGGATGTGGTATAAATATGTACTTGCTAACTGTAATTGAAATCAGGCAGTTGCATGTGACATTTCTTTCTTTGCAATAGTTGACAGCAATGCAACTAACTCTAAAGGCTTTCGTGCTGCTTCAGAGTTACTGGTCAAATGTACTTTTAGGAAATTAAAATGAATTTTGAAAACAACAATGCAAGTACCTGTAAAAAAAAAAAAAAGAAGAAGAAGACAAACTGAGAGAAAGTGATGGAAAAACAGACCAGGTTTCCAAAGCTGTGGGATACTAATAGAAAAAAAAAAGTTGAGCAAATGAAGAAAATAAGTAGAGCAGATGGGTAACAGAGGCAAAATTATTATGAAATGAAATTCCATGAAAAATTAATGAAATAGAAAGATTGTAGTAAGGATGAAGGTAGAAAGCTACCGTGGCTTTTCATCTTCCTGCAATGCCAAAGTAATAAATGAACGTGTTTCATCTTGGCTGGTTCAGGGACACAACTCCTTCCTCACGACAGGCTTGTGTCATCGTGTTTCAAGATGCTCTCTGCTTATCTCATTCTCTGACAGCTCAAGAGGAAGGACTGGATTTGGTGATAAAATATAATTGATTAAACCTTTAGCCATCATCTAATTTTGAAGGAATTTTTTAAACTGCTTTTTTCTTTGTTGTTGTTGTTATATTTTGTTATTACCTCCAATTTTTAGTGATCCGTGTAATGACAGCAATTTGAGATCACATCAAGGGCATTAGCTATGATGACTGAATTTAAATATAGAATAAAAATATTAGATTCATGAGGCTATATCTAAATAGCGGAGGGTGAGGTTATGGTAGTGTTGTCTTCCTAGCAACAGCATGTATGGGAGGTTGGGATGACAAAACAGTTGGTTTTCATGCAATTTAGGAAAATGATTTTCTCTGTGATTAAAACATGCAATGTCCAATTAACTCCAAATTTGCAACATACAGTGAGTTGTTAAGTTAGGTGGTACATTTAAGTGACGTGCAAGTTTGCCCCGCACCTATCTTTTTTTGAACTATTAGGAATTGGAGAACAGCATTTTGTCTTTCATGAAAATTTGTCTATTTTTATAAGCAGGAAATAAATTATGCTTCTGTTTGACTATAAGCATTTAAAATTAGACCTTCCTAAATAGAAAATGTTTAGGTAAATTTTGCCAACAAAGTTTTTTTGTAGCCAATTCAGAAACATCAAAAACTCTATATGTTAGTTAATATCAAGAGAATTTTAATCCCCTTTATGAGAGCCATTTTCCAGCAAAGTAAATGGAAAAAATTAAAGGAAAAGTGAAATCATCTAATGAAATAACAAAAGCATTAAAGTTTTTTATACAATTTGCTCAGTGTTAGTACCTCTTAGATTTGTATATGACATGAACAGAAGTAGCAATATATTTCTGTAAATAATGTCCACTAATTAGAACTCTCAGAATACTCCTGTTTGATATTGTATAGAATTAGCAAGTGTGATAAATCTCAATTTCTACCTTTGCAAATACTTTCTTGAATATGGAAATTTATAGATTTTGTCAAGGGCTTGCTGTGTAGTTAGCGTCATGTCAGTCCGCATAAAAAAGAAATGACAAAAAAAACCATAATTCTTTAATTTAAATAACACATTTTCTGATAATACCTCTAAATAAATAGTAGATAGAAAAAGATTTCCAAAGTTTCATTGTCCTTTTTGGCATTTGAAAAAGTGCCTTTTGTTTTTCATAATTTTAGCTGTAACTATAATCTCTTCATAAATAATTACACTTTTATCTTGTTATCTAGTAATCTTTGTTCTAAGGTTAGAAATTATGAGTCCTTAGTTTTTCTACCTCAGAACACCAAAATATAGTGACTCAAATATTTAGAATGAGTTCCTTTTAAACTACTAAGAGTGCAGTACTGAGATTGGAACCTAGATCTATCCTTTACTAATTTACAGATGAGCCAGATAACATCCCCTGAATGTGTACCTAAGGTAGGAAAGTGACATTGGGATTGGAATGTTTGCTTCTATTAAAAAAAAAGAAAACAGGAACAATAAACACATTATTTGTCAGAAACATCTTTTGGTTATTTGCCAACACAATCGTAATTTGCTGATGAAACAATAAATATTAGAAAACAAAATGTTTCTTTACAGTACAATTCCTTCATGTTACCATTTCTGAATTTTCCCATTTTTTTTATTCCAGTTCAAAATACAGAGTATTTAGTAACAAAACAATTCCTCAATATTATCCTTTAAATGTAGAATAAGAAATGTTTTTTGTGTGTTACTCATAAAAGTATGTTAATTCTCATTAAAATTCTTTTTGAATGATATAATTACTTATAATTGATGTGATTTGCTATCAAAGAAAGCAAAGAAATCCATGAAATGCATCTCCCTTTATATTAAGAAAAGTATTATGCAAACTTAAAATATTAAACATATAAATTCACACAGATTTGGGTATGAAAAAAATTTTGCTTACATAAAATCGGCTTTTATTTTAGCTTTTCACAGAAGATACCCATGATTAGTTCTAAGACTCTGAAATCTTTTTTGAAGGATCGTTTATTTGGAATTTCAGAGATTTGCCACTTGTACACACCTAAGCCTGAAAGATTGAAGGTGATTTCATTGAGCTATTTCCATCGCAGAGAAAGCAATTAGGGCAGTCATGTTTGTGTAACTGCTAATTCAACAAAAACACGAATATTCAAGGTGGACAAAATTTCCATCAAGACAGTCCACCTACTTTTCTACAACTAATGTGATCAAAACCTCCCATGGATTTCATTGAATGGCTTGCTGAAACAGAAATCCAGCAGTGCAGATATGAAGCCAAAATGAGATAATTTTTTTAAAGTAAATAACTGTTCTCTTTCATATTATGCCTTGAACTTGATTATATGCATCAAGTTAGGGAGCTTTAAAACCAAGCAAGCTAATATCCAGTTTTTAAAATTATGTTTCCTCTTATAAAGTAGATCAGAGGTGTTTTCTACTTTTTTTGTTTTGCCACTTAGGATAATAGCATAATAATATACTTCAAAAAAAAAGAAAACCTCTTATCATACAGAAGGAAAAAGAAACATCTGCCACAGCGGTCATTATTATAATATGATGAATGCCATAATTAGATCCTAGCATGCTTTTTCAGTTTATTTCTTGTCTACAAAAAGCATAAATGATTCCTTTAAATATCTTAACTGCAGATCCTCTCCTTAATGCAACTCACTGTTGCAAACTTTACAGATCTAAATAATCTGTATCCCACCATTTATTTGTGACTCTTATTTCCAGTGGCTGATTGAGAGAAAATCTTATTTATCATTTTCTAATGCTCTCTTATGCCTTCTCAAATAAGGTATATCATGCAGAACTGGGGCAAAACCATTTTCTGAATCTAGAATCCAACTGCACTGGTTCAAAATGTCAAAAAAAAATCCCTTCTTGTTAGGCAAAACTGTGGTTTCTTTTTTAAGGAAGAGCCTTTATAAACAGGGAAGGTGTTCCTAGACCTGAAGCAACTCTATCAAAAGCCTATTTTTATTAATCTGAATCAATCAAAAGTTTGTGCTTTTTCCCCCTAAAATAAAAACTGCATCAGATAATTGGAACAGGACTTGGGAAAATGCAAATTTGACAAACACTGAAAAAAAAATAGAAAAATACTTGTGACCTCCTCTCAACCCTGAATCTGGTTGGGCTCACTCATCCCTATCTACAGCAGATGCCATACATGCATTTGGTTTGCTGCTGTGAAAATAGATGTGTCCTTAAAAGAAATATCCTCTCATCACTTTATACCAGACAGTTCTTGGGCTGAGATACTGAAAAACAAAATGCATGCAAGCTCAGATTCTATCCACTTGGTATAATCCTAAAAGACAACTTTTTTTTTCTTTTCTTCTGTGATTTGGGGCCTGGCAGTAGCATGCTATAAAATATTATCTTTCCCTTTTTCTGATATAGTGAAAAGCTGAAATGCACCTTATGTTAACAATGCACATGAAAACTGTTTTTGCTCTGATCCAACTCTAAATACAAACATTGCCACTGAAACACTTCTAGTCTATTCATCAGAGTATTCGCATTCAAGCTAGTAGTGACTAGCTCTCTAGAACATATGGGGCAGAGAGAAATAAAGAATACAAATCACCCCACACCACCCTACACTCCGAGCTGATAAGAAATCATTTAGAAACCATGACCTGCTTATGGCTCCAGGTTTAGAAGGAGAATAATGGAACAATTGCTTTTATAACACCCAAACAGAGGAACATGGGGAATAGGCTAACTTTGATATCCTTTTGACAGGTGCTATGCTAAGAAAAAAAAATAGTGTCAAGCGGAAAAGCATAGCTTAGCTGTGGGGGTAATGTGTTCCTTCAACATACTTACCATTTTCTTTTCTCAGGTGCTAAAGAGGAGTGTACACACAACATTGATTGAAATTGAGGCAGATTTACTTGTTAAGCAGACATTTAGAAGTGTAAGGTTATTCATTTAAAGGGTCTGAAAACCTCCCAGTCTTCTGCTAATTTTGTGTAATCACTGTTTTGTTTTAATTCAAATTTTATTTGGAAAAAAAAATTAAGTCTTGACTCTGGATCTATAATTTGTAGAATCTGTGCTAAATGTGATTCATTGCCATTTTTGAGTTCATATGTTTTCATCCAGGTGCCTAGTTGGCTAAGCATTCAAATATAGATTATGTGGATGAGGAAGATATATTCCAGTTTCATTTCATCTCACTGTTCAATATTCAGGAGGCAAGTAATTAAGGCTGTCTTGGGAGTGAGGAAAACCAGGGTTCAAGTCTTGCATCTAACACATAGTAACTGTGTTATCATCGCCAAGTTACTGAACCTCTAAGAATATTAAGTTGTAGATGAGTTGCAAAATTTTATCAGAAGAGGTTCATAAATTGGTAAAATCAGGTCTATACTCCTCCCAACAAAATCAGATACATGGATGCATGCATTTTTATTGAAGTTCCCTTCTCCAACACAAGCTTTAAAATTAGAACAATGTATTAAGTACAATATAGAATAATACCTAAGAAGAGACTTTTAAAATACAATTTTTAAAAATAGGAAAACTTGTGAGAATAGATACAATAGTAATTTCTAGTGAAAATGACTTGGGTTTCTGATATTTGTCTTAAAGGAAATGGTTAGAGTTATTTGTTGCTTATTTTAATTAGTTTTTAAAGCCATCCACACATTCTTCTTCTGGTCTCCCCAAGTAAGGGCTTTGTGAACAGTAACAGCATTTTCGTTGTTGTTTAAGGTAGCTTAAAACCTAAGCTATTTGACTTGCTTTAGGATAGAGGAGGAAAAACCTCAGTAGTTTGGAAAACTTTTGGCAGACAGAAAAATAAAATAAAATAAGCCAATATTATTAGGGAGAAGGTAGCTGGGGCAAATGGAAAGGAATGGGAAAGGAAGTAGATGAGAGGGACAGAGGAAGAGAGAAAAGGAAGGACAGAGAAAGGGGAGAGAAAAGGGAAAGACAGATGTAGAGAGAGAAGGAGACGAATGGAGAGAGGAAGAGAGGGAGACAGAGAAACAGAATTCCAAAGCAAATTCTGGAAGGACATTGCTTTCCTTTGTGGGGGGGGAGAAGGGGGCAGAGAAAAAGAACCTGATTTGTGATTATTTACATCCTATCCAATTCAAATCTTACTCTTTATTTGCAACTCTGAGCTAAAGATTTTGTGAATGAGAAGACAGATATGCAGTCAATACTCAGCCTCTAGGAGGGATGGAGTGGGTAAAACACAACCACTGGTCTTGTCACTTGTCCATACTTTTTTATATTCTTCTCTAATTCTTTCATTTGTCTAAATTTAACTCCCTAACTAGATATAAGTTCCTCAAGGACAGGAACTCTGTAATAGATTTCTCTTTTAACCTCCTACAGCCCCTAGGATTGTACTGGTCATAGAGCAGACACTTATTAAAAGGAATTAAATACTGGTTGGGAGATAAGACTTAACCACATAATTATGAGTATCTTCCCAGCCTCATCAAACATTATTCCCCTTCCCTCACTTAACAATCCAGCCAAATTGATCTCTCTTTTCTTTACAAAGGGCACCCCAAGATCTGTTTTCCATGCCTTTAAACTGATCATCTTTCAAGGCAAGTGGGGTTAAGTGACTTGCCCAAGGCCCCACGGCTAGTTAATATGTCCAGTTTCTGAGGCTAGATTTGAACTCAGGTTCTCCTAACTCCAAGACCAGTGCTCTATTCACTGAGCCACGTAGCTGCCCCTGTCATCTCTCCTTCTTGAAGAATTGTTCCCTTCTTCATCATGGAATTCTTATATGCTTTCAAGAGGCAGCTCCAAGCCATCTATAGCTCCCATAATGGCTAGTGCCTTCACTCATGAATTGCCTTGCATTCCACTTTTTAATATTTCTGTTCTTTGTTTTGTCTCTTCTATAGACTGTAATCTCAAGAACAAGGATAGTTTCATTCTTTGTATTTGTATCCCTAGCACCTATCATAGTGTCTCATACATAGTAGGTGCTTAATAAATGCTTGTTGATTGATGCACATGCAACAATTCAGCAACAGCAAGATGTGTAGTTTGGTGATAAGAAATGTAGTAAATATTTTGTTCACCATCCCAGTTCAAAAACAATGAGAGTATGTTGGGAAACATTTTGGTATGGAGGCGTGGTACTACCTGTTAACCTCTCTAGCCCACATTTTGCCTTTGTATAAAACCAGCTGTTTAAATTAAATGACTTCTAAGATTTCTTTTAGCTCTAAAATCTATTATTTTTTATATAATAGAAATTAAACAACTACATGGTATGTACATATAATCTATTAATTTTCCTTTGGCTTTTGTCTCACAATGTATTTTTTCTAACTGACATTTCTAACCACTTTGTTTTAGACTACATTCTTCTAGAAAGCAATGTTTATTTAAGTTATTGAATGGGGGTTTTTTTTGGGGGGGGGGGATGGGTAGAAGGAGGAGGTGAGAGGAAAATCCAGACCTATAATTTCATCAGCATAGGGAACACCACATGTGAAAACTTCTTCCCATGATGTGCATAGGCAATTTTTCTAAAATTTATAGTATTAGAGAGTTGTTTAGGGAGTTGGGGGAGTGGAAATAGAATTTAAATGACTTTAATGATTCAAGGTCAGGATTTGAACTCTGGTTTTCTTGACCCCAAAGCTAGAACCCTATTCACTAGGCCTTGACTCCTCTTATCTTAATCAAAGTTAAGGGTCAAAGACAACAATGAGGTTCTGAAAGACCTTCCAAAATATCCTATTAACAAATTTAGAGAAAACTGTCCTATTTCTTTAGTTTATTTTGAAAAGTTGTCAAGGAAGTATTTTGTACAATCCCTACTTTCAGAAAGATTGTAAACAACAAACTCTTTTTTTCCCATACAGGAGTACTATCTTTATTGCAATAAATGACATACCTAAACCAAACAAATAAAAAACAGATTGAATTGCTCAGTGTATGAGTTAGTTCTTATGGGTTAATTTTCCATTAAAAAAATACCTCTACTTCTAGTTTTGTCAATTAACAGAATGCGCTGGTATTAAGATCAGTTTTCATTAGCAGTGGGATATTTGTCTTGCATCTCCTATACCACTAACATAGAGCTTACTCTTTCTCTCCCAAGAGGTTCATAGTGTCATCAGTCCTCTGTTGCTCTTCCTAAATACTCCAAGTACAATGATTTTACCTCCCTCTGAAAAATTCTGTTCTCACCTCCTCCATGAGGTATTTTAAAATTATTTTTGGTCTCTGAAAAGCTAAGGACAAAGATGTTTCTATGTAATAAATAAAGTGAAGTCCAGCCAAATGATATAAACTAAATCACTAACATCCTTGAAGAAATACTGCTTGAAATTTCTACTTTCTTTTTTTCAGTCATGGATAGGATCCCCATCTTGGAGGGCTTCTAAAATAGGATGGATGTCCATGTGGACTGACCGAATATATGGAGATATTAGAGAGCTTCCCATAGTTCCTTCTGTAAGTCTTTGATTCTATGACCTGATGTCGTCTAGAGAATGTCTGGAAGGAACTTTTGATATTCAATGCCCTAATCCTTAATTATAAAGGTAAACTTTTATAGGCTTGTGGAAAGTTTTTTTTCCTCTCCCCTCTCTTAGATTATTAGCACAATTATTGGTGTTTGGTCTTCCCATTCAGTTCTCTAAGTACTGCTTCAGCGTTTCAGAACATGAATCTGGAGATCCAAAGATTAATGAAGCATGTGGAAGATCAGTGTTTGGTTGAGCCACATCTGTGCTTATAATATGATTTGTGTGGAGAGTTCCCTCCACAAAGAACTGTAGCTCATCTATAATTTTAGTCTTAGAGAACGGTTCAGTTTAATTTTCACTTAACCACTGAGGGATTAAGTAATTTTGTCCATGTTCATATAGCTAGTATATGTAAAAGAGAGATCTTGAAGGAGATCTTCCTGACTATAAAGGTATTTCTACATCCACTATACCACGAGGGACTCTGATAAGAAGGAATATTGTCTTTTTTTAACAGATGAAAAGTTTGGTTTCTTTTCTTATAATTCCAGTAACTGTCAGCAAAAGCCAAATAAATTACACACAAACTTTACAACAGAACAAAATGCCTTTAGCAAAGTAAATATAAAGGGAAAAAGTGAATTGATCAAGTAACAGATTACATAGTCTTATCCTGACTTTGTAGATGGTAAATTTATATCCAAAACCTTGAAAACTTAGACAATGGTAGAATGTCATGGTATGGCCAAAAGTAATTAAACTAGAACCTTGCTACTTCATGTTAGGCAAAATATTTGTTTGTAAAGGAAAATAGCTACAAAGGGACAAGGGCCCTGGGTTGGGAGCAAGAAAATGTTTCACATATCGAAAAGTGGTGGTGACAAAGTAAATATTCCTATCATGGTATTTATCTATTCTTTTTGTGGTAACAGTATATAGTTTAGATGCCATGTGGAAGAGAGACCAAAAGAAGTGCACAAGAGAAGATTGAATGTGTAGAATCTATATATGGATGGATAGAGTACCCACATGAACGAGATAATGAAAACAATTAGATATCAAAGTATAAGTCAATGTTGAATTCCATCTTCCTATAACCTCTAAAGCAATTCCTTTCTCTGTGAATTACCATAGCTATTATTAGTTTGTCTCCACAACGAACTGTCTTCTGAAGCCTTCAACAAGGAATAACTCAACACTTCCCTCCCGAAGTATATACGTATATAGAATTCTCAAGATATTTTAATATTCAATATACTTCTGACGAGGTACAATGCCTATGTGTATAGTTCCTATATTGCTTATATAAACACTATGCTCAGTAGGATAATAGATAAAGAAGCAAGGATTTGTAAACATAATTAATAAAAAGGATTCTTCCAACAAAACTGAATGTACCCACATCAACAGAGCAAGATTAATATGGGTGGTGGGCCCCTAATATGTAAAGTCTCATCAAGGACTTGGAGATTACAATTATATTCTCTAACACTAGATTCTACCAGTATGATATTCATTCCAGAATCACAGCTATAAACTATTATTTAATAACAGTAAAGGAAGATATCATCCATATTAAACAAAAAAAATTATGAAATCTTTTTTTCCAAGGTGTTTGTTTTCTTTTTTTGACAAGTCAAGTCATTCTATGAACCAAGGACTTGAGAATTTAGAACATCCCACTTTAAGATAGAGACCTCTGGACTTCTTTAATTACTCACCCAAAGCCGTCTTTCACTGCCCAGAGAGGCAGAAGCTTTGCTAGGATTGTGGCAGATTACCCATCACTGAAACAAGAGAGAATAAGGCCAAAATGACCTACAATTAAAAAAAAAAAACCCAGCAGGTCCTACTGCTTGAGTCTATTCTTCCCTTAAACCTGTCTCCCTGGTCAGAAAAAGCCTTCAGAGGCTTTGCACATTCAAAAAGGCTGACACTCTTTCTGCGGCAGTCATCTTGCTAGTGAAAGACTTTCATACAAATGGCTTTTTTGGTATTTGCATAATTCTCACAAAGTTGCCTAATGTTATAAGATACAGCAGAATATTGTGGTAAGAATGTTGGTCTTGAACTCACCATGGGTTCAGATTATAGTTCAAACACTTATTAATTAAGTGATGGAGTTCACAAATGAATTTTCTCATACTTATGTATGTGTGTGTGTATGTATGTGTATATGTGTATGTGTGTATATTTCCAAGGAGTTTTGAAGAAATAAAGATACACATATATACTTACACATGCATATGAATATATATACACATATATGTACGTGTGTTTATGAAGGTGTGTGTATATATACACATTTTACACACATTTATCATTTGTCCAGACCTATGATTTCAGGGTCGAGGTCAAATAGTACGTGTCACAAACAGGTCATCATGACTCTGGGGCTGGTTTACAACATACTGACTCTCTATGTAAATTTGAAGATATTAGTACTAATCTCCAAGTATCATTAAGAAAATCTCTATGGTTAAATGTTGTACAAGGCAGCAAGATACAGTAACATAGATATCTTACAGTAAACATAAGCATTGTTTTTCCCTGACTTTATTTATCCTGTTTAGTACAGGGTTTAGCCCATAATGAAAGTTTGAAAAAAGCTGGGTGATTGACTCTCCCATGTTCTCAGTCCTCTACAAATGTACGATAAGAGATGTCAAAGAAGTGGTTTAGAAAATGAGTCTTTAGTAACCTCAGGTCTTTTATTTTAAAATATGTCACAATGTGAGATGACAAATATCCATCACACTATTATATGTCTTTTGAAGAAAATTTCTGTAAACTGAATCATACTTTAAGACCAACTATAATGCAACCATATTACAATATACCTCTAAAAGGATTCATCTGATTCATTTCCAAAGAGCATCAGTTCTATCCAATGTGGATCAGTGTATTATGTGTATTTCCCTAAACCAGCTTTTCTCTCAGAAACCTTTTTTTAAAAAATAATGTAGATTAAATTATAATTCTGTTTCTGTCACTTAAAAGCATATTCATCAGATGAAAAGCTCAGACAATTATTTTGATAGTTTCTCTGGCAAGTTGAGTGTATGCTTGGGATTTGATAGGAGTGGGATTTGATGAAACTAATCCCTAGGAATTTTTTTTCTGGATTGTTTTCGGGTAAGTTTTGTTTTAAAATGTGATCACATAAGAAGATTTTCAGTGTCATTTGCTCTTCACTTCCTGTTTTTCTTTCTACTCCTGATAAGATGTAATACAAACAACAATGGTGAATATATCATTGACATAGCAGAGCATCCATGAATCTCCAAACTATTTGGTGAAGAGATGCTAAGGGGTCCATGCATTTGGATTGGAAAAATATATATCTTTATTTCCACAAATCTTTAGTTTCCTTTGTAATTCTATGCATTTTATTTTATGGATTTTGAAATATTTTTGTAAGTGACTTTACAAATTTCTTAGTGGTTTTCGGTACGAGAATGAAAGAAGGACTCCCATAGGAAGTGGCACCAGGCCTTTCTGAAGGAAGATAAAGGTTATAGGAGACAGAGGGAAAGCTAAAACTTGAATATGGATCTTCTGACTCCTAATATGTTGTGCAGATTTAAATACCCTTTACGTAAAGAGAAATCTTTTACAGAATGATGTAGCATTAGAATTGTAGCATTTCGGAATCAGACAGGACTAAAGAAAACATCTCACTCTAGTCCAATCCCTCACTTCACAGAAGAGACCACTAAATGTCGCAAGAGCTTAAGTGACTGGCCCAAGACCAAGCAGACAGTGTTTTGTTTCAATGTTAAAATTATGCTTTTGCTTTGTTGTGAATATTCAAGAAGCTTTAAGTAATTTATAAATAGAAATGTCGTAAGTAATTTATCTTACTATTTCTAAATATATAAATCTAGAAAAAGTACACTACTTTATTTATGCAGAGATTTTGTCTTTAACCTTACACATTTCTTGCATTTTTTGTTTTTATTTTTGCTTTAAAAAAAAACATATTATTACTGTGGAAAGAATTATAGGCTTAGAGAGATGATGATGATGATGATGATGATAGCTAGAATATATGGTGCTTTAAGGTTTTCAAAGTACTCTACAAATATTGTCTCATTCTATCTTCATAGCAATTTCTGGAAATAGGTGCCATTATTATTCATCTTTTACAAAATGGGAAACTGAGGCAGATAGGTTAAAGTGACTTGTCCAGGGTTACAAAGCTAGTAAATGTCTGAGGATGGGTTTTGAACTCAGACCTTTCTGACTCCAGATCAGTACTCTATTCACTGCACTATTGAGACAGAAAGAGGAGACAAAGACACAGAGACAGACAAAGAGGGAGACAGAGGGAAAGAGAAAGCATATTCAATGTTCACTATGTTTGAGGCATTACGCTAAGTATCAAAGATACGAATACAACCCAACAGTACAGTTTCTGACTTTAAGGAGTTTCTTTTCTAATGGAAGAAGGCAATACATAAAGAGAAGTTCAAAGGCTGGAGGTGGCAAACAGGGCTAACCCAGAAGCTCACGGTTTTGCTCTGGTATAAAGATTTTATTTGGTCTTTCTTTTTCTCGTACATTCACACAATGCTCCACCCCCCACCTTTCTTTGTATTAAAAATCAAACATATTTGGTATTGATAATTCATTTTCTTCCCACTATATTCTCTAATAATCTATCTCTTTTTTATATTACTATAGTAATACTTTAAATGCTGTAGTAGATAACTTTGTGAGTGATATTTTGCCAAGCATATTCCAAGTTTAAGGAATTCCAAAGCTCCCAGAAAGAAGTTAAGCCACTTTTTGTTTATTTGTCCCTATGTTTTATTTAGTACAAGTATTATTTTGTTTTTTATTAGCTCTATTTTCTTCCTTTAAAGAAGCATCCAGGTATAGGAGTTAGAATGATGGACACAAAGTTGGGAAGAATTTGTTTTGAATTCTGATTCAAATATTAGCTATGAGATGCTGAGTAAGTAACTTAATTTCTAAGCTTGGTTTTCCTCATCTGTAAAATGGGAATAAAAATAGCACCTACCTCAGATTAACAATCTGATCACAGTTAACAATTGTGAGGACCAAATGAAATACATGTGAAGTGTTCTCTAAACTTAAAGCTTTATATAAATATTCTAATATCTAAAGGGCTTCATAATGATGTTCTAATTTTTATTTTATTTTTAAAATCTATATGTTTTGAAGACCAAATGATAATCTTTAGAATAGAAATAATTGGTCTCTTTGAATTTCTTGTAATATATATGAAGTAGATGTATCTGAATTGGCTAAATGCAATCAAGTTATTCTTCATGTGGAGCCAATACAACAGCAATAAATAACATATTCATATACTATTCTGGTTTCAATTTTAATCTTCAAACTAAGAAAAACCCAAGATTTAGACTGTTAAAATTCAGAAGCCTTCTTGGTGGCCCATAATTGAAAAATCACTTGTTACTTACTACTCTAAGAAATAGCATATATCAAAGACCCCAGACCTCTTTTTTTTTAAACTTTCTCAAACACTAGACTTTCAAAATTGTTCAACCTTCACATGCAGAGATAAAAGGTACTAGTATTCTGTAACGTTTGAGGTAAACAAGGAGGACATTAGTTGTTACCCTCCCAATTCACCTGGAATACTCTTGGATTGGCTACTGCCATTTAAAATAGTAAACATTTTGTTGTGGAAGGAATGTGGATTTGTGTGACTATATATATGGGGAAGAGAGTTACACAAAAGACTTTTACTTTTTTTAATGCTAATAATTTACTGGAAAGGCTACAGGTCAGTTGGAAGACTATTTACCTCTTGTCTGAGGATCAGCCTAACTAAACTCAAAGAGGCAGATCCCCAGCACGGCTGTGCAGTGATGGATGCCTGGACATAGTAACTCTCTAAAGACCATTTAATAAGCAGTAGGGGGAATGAGATGCATACAATCATAGATCACTGATTGAACCAATAAACCTCAGAATCATAGATTTTGGAATAAGGAGGGACCTCAGAGGTCAACTCATCTAAGCCCCCTAACTTTAGACATGAGGAAACCAAACCCTGGAGATGCCAACGATTTGTTCAGGATCACAATGGGAGAAGTGGCAAAGACAGGATTTGGATTAAGTCCTCTTACTTCAAAGCCAGTGCTCAGCTCATTCTACTGTACCCTGAAGAAGCTAGAAGCCTGTGGAATCACAGAATTTATAAACTTAATCTTATAATAAATCAAAATCAGTTGCTTCAAATAATGACTCTCAAAGTGGGTGGTTAGAAGGAAATGATGGTAGGAGTATCTTGGGGGTACCACTGAAAATTTGAAATATTTAGCAAATTTGTACTTATATCTTTCCTTCTCTCTCTCTGTCTCTCTCTCTGTCTCTCTCTCTCTGTCTGTCCTTTTCTCTCTCTCCCTCTCCCCCATCCCTCTTTCCATCTTTCCTTCCCTCCCTCCCTCTCTTTCTCTATTTTGACCCCCTCCCAAAAAGGAATCAAAAAGAAATATGAGGAAAGATTTGTAGCTGGAACAAATCTTAGAGGGCCTCTAATCCAACCACCTCATTTTAGAGATGAGGAAGCTGAAGCCAAGAGTTAAATGACCCAAGGTCACATAGCTAGTATGCAGTAAAGCTGGCTTTTGAACCCAGGTCCAATTTTTTTTTTCCTTCACACAAGTTAGGGTTCTTTTCACAGAATGGTGACATGACTAAAAAATAATGCAAAATTTCCATAAACTAAATACATTTCATAACTTACTATCAAATCTCCTACATGCTCATTTAATCTCTGTATTTATCCTGATTGAATGAAGAATCTACTTCTATTTAGCAATTTGTGTAAATCCCCACCCCATGTATGTTTTCACACAAATCCACTTATTCCTTCCACAATGATATATTTACCATTTTAAGTACCAGCAGCCAATTCAAGAAGATTCCAGGTGAATTGGAGGGTGGGAAAGGTAACACCTAATGTTTACCTTTACTTCTTAAAACAGTCCTAATAATAGTAAGAATGCTATTACTAAATACTATGGGAAATTTGGGAAGTTACTTTTTTCTGACATAAGAAGCTAGTGTTTCCCACATTATACTAGTAGAAAAAGATAATAGATCTTAGCTGAAGAAGAAATTTGAGTGCATGGTCAAGAAAATACTAGAAACACTAAAACTCTTTATCTCTAGATAAATAAATCAAAAAGAAGACATTTTCATTTAGATCTATATCTATGGCAGGTGTGATTAGGGCTTTTAAAAACAATTGACATGTTGCTAATACTCTATACTTCCAAAATGGTTTACAAAAATCATGATAGTGAAAAATCAATCATTTATATTTCCACATAGAAATAAATGATTTGGGAGGAAATTTTTCCCATATTACAGAAAATTCCCATTATGTTTAATAGGTCAATATCTATTAAAATAACATGGGTATTTTAAAAGCAGATTTAAAAGCCTCAGAGAATTATGGAATGTCTAAGAATATTACAATATTGTCTTGAAAAGCACACTACTTCATGCAGAATTCAAGAAAGGTTTTGGTTTTTTTTTTAGTTTCTTTCTATTATTGAGTGAAAATATTCCTGTCTCCTTGTTTGCCTCATAGGAGTTGATGCGTGCATGTGCCCTCGAGTATTTTGGTAGACAATCTGGAAAAAGCACATGGTGCTTTATCATGTTTTTTTGAGCATTATTAACAAAAACAGAAAATGAAAATATTCACTAGTCTCATATTCATAAACATATCACAACATTTCCTATTTGTTTCAAAGGCTTCATGATCTCATTAATATAACCACTGTATCTACTAGCACAAATCTCAAACTACTATGCCTTCTCAGTTTGTGCAATTCTTGCTGATGGTCTCAAAATATCCTGCTGCAGACAACATGCCCACTTTTTTAGAAATCTTCCTTTCTAGATTTTTTGAAGATCTAATGAGTACCAATGCTTAACATGAGAGATCCAGCTGTTTACCCTTGCTTTCAGTTCCATGCCTTGACCACATTTTTCTAACCATACAGTTCCTTGATAATATATTATATATATTTCATATATAGGATATATAAATATATTATATATTGATATTATATTAAATATAAGCTAAGCCTCATTTTTAGTACACACAGAACAGGCAGAAGTAACCAATCTGTGAAGTATTTACTTAAGACAGAATGGAAAGTTAATTAACGTAGGAAAATGAGTGGGCAAAATAATCATTTTTTTTACTCCCCCCCGCTTCCATTCACAAAATGTATGCCATTTCTTCCAGAGGCTTCTAGGAGAGTAACTTGTGAGGAAACTGAAACAAGGGTGAGAAAACTTTCTTCTGTAGGGAAATTAGTCAAAGTGGAGAGAGAGCCAGTTGCTTTTTAATTTCTCTCTGTTTAAGATCAGATCTTGCCAGAGAGCAGACAAGACTGTAGGTAACACTTGCATAGAACTCTTGGATACAACTGTCAGGCTCATGAGGATTCAGCCCAGATTCCTGGATTAGGGAAGAGGGGCTACCTTACATCACCTTCTTCCTTATCCTTTTCTAGCCCACATCCTCTGATTCAATCTGTGTTAAGGAACTAATCTCATGGGATTCTCAATAGCAATCAGCCATTACAGCACATGGTCCTATTATACAATATACATAGAGAAGTGTTGGAGTCCACCTAAGTCCTCCTTGGCTTTTTCACCAAGGCTAGAGAGATGACATATGGTTTTTCAAAGGACAGCTAGGTAGTATAGTGGATAGAGTGTCAGGCCTGAGGTCGAGAAGATTCATCTTTCTGAATTCAAATCTGATCTCAGACACTTACTAGCCATGTGACCTTGGATAAGTTATTTAATTCTGTTTTCTCACCTGTAATCTCAGTTTCTTCATCTGTAAAATGAGCTGGAGAAGGAAATGGCAAAGCACTACAGCAGTGGTTCTCAACCTTCCTAATGCCGCAACCCTTTAATACTCATATGTGGGCGTATCTGCATGTGGGCAGACCTGTCTGGAGATGGATAGAGGAGTGGTGTCTCGGTTCCTAAGACCATCGGAAATATGTGTTTTCTGATGGTCTTAGGTGACCCCTGTGACCCCTGTGAAAGGGTTGTTCCACCCCCAAAGGGGTCGCAACTCACAGGTTGACAACCGCTGCCCTGCGGTATCATTGCCAAGAAAATCCCAAATGGGGGTCATGAAGAGTCAGACATGACTAAAACTGCAAAACAACAACAGTAGTTTTCAAATGCTGCATAAACATAGCCTCACTCGTTGTAGAAGTGACATGTGTTTATTAACAAATGTTCCATAGGAAACACTTGCATACTAACTATTGCTTATGGATCGTTGGCCTTTTCTCCCAGTTTTCATTCCCCCAATAACTTATTTGTAATGCCTTCCTCTCCCCATCTCTTTTTTTTTTTGCCCAGAGAAGAGGCTTCCTTTGTTCAGAGTATTTATCAAAACTCACCTCTTCTAAAATTAATCCCACTCAACTCTGGCCACTCTAGTAATCTAGTAATAGCGCCCTTATATAAATAATTACATGCTAAAGGTACCATATATTCTGCATTTCTTATTGTATGTTACACATTTTCTTATATATTTGTTCAATATCCTTCCATTCTCCATACTCAATCTCCCCATTATCCGTTTCTGATTAGTTTATAAGCACCTTAAGGTTGGGAAACCTACTTATTTGGGAAACATAAATTCCATTTAAAACAGTTAATACTAGCTTATGATTTTTTTCATGTCCTTTCAATCAATGATGCTAAATAACTATGGATAGACATACATACCTTTTAATCCAATTGTCACGAATAAAGTTAAGTTTGTCTTTGGCACCTTCTAGCTTCACCTTTTGAAATTTTGTCATCTCCTTCAGGGATCCCTTCATTGACCCAGATACTCATGCTTCAAAATTTGCCTCACAGTCTCCAATTAGGCCTCCCTCATTTTCTCTGTATTTACCTTTCCACGGTGTACACTCTTGTGTCCCATATCTCCCTTATACACACATATACTTGCTAACTGACAGTTGAAAGCATCTAATAGTCCAATTCATACTGAAGTGCTCATTACCAAGAAGGGCATTATGTCTTCCAGAGGGGTATCCAGAGATGATGTCTTTGTTCTAACAAATCTCAGTCAGTACAATTTTAAGCACTGAAAACAGCATGGTGCAAGAGATTTTTTTAGTTGCCATGAGAGGAAAGGGCTTCTTCACGTCCATATAAGTATTATACATTTACATAAAGTCAGCTTGGTCTCTAGTATTAGGTCTAAAACATTTTTGTTCCTACTTTTTGGCCCTTGGAATAAAGGCAGGCAAGAAGGAGAAAGGGAAACACATTTGGAACAAATAATAGGATATAATTACCAATCTCTTATCTTACCCCAGGATGATCTTTTAGAAAAAACTCTGTCTCGTCTCTGTGAATTCATACCATTAATTTTTATTCTTTCAAAGAA
This sequence comes from Pseudochirops cupreus, assembly GCA_028627135.1. Classification (NCBI taxonomy): domain Eukaryota; kingdom Metazoa; phylum Chordata; class Mammalia; order Diprotodontia; family Pseudocheiridae; genus Pseudochirops; species Pseudochirops cupreus. The sequence continues at coordinate 521,047,747 of CM053581.1, read as the reverse complement.
ACATTTGTTAAATTTATATTTAGAAAATATCCACATATATCACAGCTGAAAAGGACCCTATAGACCAGTATAGTTCAATTTCCTTATTTTAGTTTAGTTGATAAAACTGATGAGAGAAATAAAATTACTCATCCATCACCCAGTCAATAAGAAGCAAAACCAGCATTTGAGCCTAATTTTATTCCAAACTTTATCCTACACCCACTTCTTTATATTTTGGAGAATCAAGTAACATGACTTTATTTGTATATATATTAATTCTTTCAATATATATTAGAATGTTTTCTCATACTATCAGGGTAAAATGGTATGGTATACAGAGCACATACCCTAGTAAATAGAATACAAGACTTGAGATCAAGAAAATTTGGATTCCCATATTATGTCAGATATTTATGACTATGTGACCCTGGAAAAGTCAATTAACCTCTCAATTAAATTGGTTTAAATGGGCAAAACAATAGCAACTTCCTTGCATAATACATCAAGCATATAAAATTATTTATAAAACTGTATTATTGTTAATATTAATAAGGCATTTATAAAATTTTTAAGATTTACAAAATATTTCCTATGTTCAAAGTATTTTCTAGGCATTGTAGAAAATATGAAGGAAAAGAGGACTTATTCTCTGTCTTCAGGGAGCTTATAGTCTAGAGAGGAGAAAAATATGTAGAAAATAACTAGAAAGGAGAATGTGGATGTCCCACAAAAAATCTACAGATAACATGCTATTGGAGCTCAGGGGGGAAGGGAGGGGGAGAGATTTCTCCTGCCCAGAGAGATCGGGAAAACTTAACAGTATATAATTCAGAATTTCTGAAGGTCTGTGAGTGGGCTTTTGAGTAGTTTTGAGCAGTTTCAAAAGAAAATAGACATGTTGAGAATATTGAGACTGTATCTATCTGTATGATGACACCAGGACATCAGCCTGGTCTTGTTTAGTCTTTGTCTCCCCAGCCGCTAGCATAGCACACACATTTCTACTTTACTTAATAAACATTTGTCAAATTGACTTGACTGGCTGAATTTTGCATTTCTCATATGGAAGTTTTGGCATCTTTAACCAATACCCTATAACCTAGCAACAACAATCTTAAAACACGGGTACCTAGGTAGCTCCACATATAGAGCAATGGACAAGCACCTAAGAAGACCTGAGTTTGAATCCTACTTCAGACACTTATAGTGAGATTGGGTAAAAGTCTTCTAAATTCAGAAGAAATAAAATGGTAGGGGCATAGGGTGGGGGAGAGGACAAGGAAGGGATCTTTAGAGGGGATGGTGAAGGAATACATAAATAGGAGTATAGAAGGGTGTTTAGATTTATGTGACAAGGGAGAGATCCTGGGGGGAGGGGGTAGGCAAGTCATGGGAGGGCAATGTAGTAGGTAGAAGTAATGTAGAGGAGGTAGGAGGGATAAGAAACAAGAGATATGCACATACATAAAAATAAAGATCAGGAGTAGAATAGGTTTGGAAAAGTATATGTGTATGTGTGTGTGTGTCACACACACATCTGTATACATATACACACACACACACACACACACACACACACACACACATACACATACACATCTATAGCTGCATATATATCGGTACGTGCCTTTTCCTCAATTTTAGACCAGGATCCCCCATGGTGGCGCACTAGTGGGACTTGACAATTGAAGAAAAGGTAAGCATCACTATAGCAGAACCTCCCGCTATACCCCAAGCTTGCTCTGAACAGGAGACACACAAGTCTTGCCTGGCTGTCTTGATTGTTCATTATGATGCCCTTAACATTTTCCACTCAGCTGGTATACTAAATAATTTTAAATAATTGGGCTTACATTCCTGATTTGGGAAATATAGTAAGATTTCAACAAAAGAAATTTCTTCAGGGAATAAAAAATACTTTCTCGAGGCAAGGTGAAGGGGAGTATTTTTTTATTTAAATGGAACATTTGAGGTCCGTGGTGTTTATGTTTTGTCTAGCCTTTTTAATACAAAAAAAGAAAAAAGCTATAAGAGTTTGTAAAAAACTATTTCTTTTCCTCAATTTTTTGGTGATTAAAAAAATACTCCAGAAAAAGGGAATTTCTTCCAGATGTTAATTTAAGCGCATTCTTGTGTTCTATGAATGCTTGCTAACAAGCATATTCTGTTTCAAATGAAATTCAAAGAATCTAGCATAATCCTTTAGAATAAAAACTAGAGAAATAAATTTAGGAAAGATGGATTAGAAAGTATTTGAAGGGGAAAAATGGGAAAGAATCTTTTCATATATCCACTATGAAGAGTTTTATCTTAAACTTCCTATTTATTCCTAAATTAATGTGGGTTTTTTTTATCTGTAAAGTTTTCAAGAAGTATAAGGAAAAAACCTGTCCTATTCTCTAACTGTATCTATAATAAAAATGACATTGATATAGAACTTTAGGTTTTGCAAAGGACATTACTTCTCATCTAGAGGATATTATTTCTCATCATTTCTCATCTGTTCTGGATACCACATTTAAGGGATCATTTATAAATTGGAGAGCCTTCAGAGGAAGATCACCAAGATACAAAAGGCTTCAAGATTATTCCATATAAGGATCAGTTCAAGGAAAAGAGGTTGTATAGTGTGGAGGTGAGGACATGACAGAGGTCTTGACATATTTGAAGGACTATTTCAGGAATAAAAAACAGAATCATTCAGTCTGACCCCAGGGGGCATTGGATCTAACTTGAAAGGAGGCAAATGCAGTCTTTATACAAAGGAGTGCAAAATTGGAAAAAAAAAAACAGTCAGTCAAACAAGCAAACACAAAAGTGAGAGCTAAAGTGGAATGTACTACTTTAGGAGCTGGTATGTTTCTCATTAGAAGTCTTCAAGCAAAAGCTAGATGACCTCTTGTCACATGAGTTTTAGAGGGGATTTTTGGTCATATGTGAGTAGTAATAAAGATCTTAAGTATATGATTCTTGGTTATTGTCTGATCAACCCTATGGTGTAAAATTTCCATTTTGTCTATTAGGAAAATGAAGCTCAGGTAGGTTAAGTTACTTGCCAAAAGTCACAGTCTTTTAAATGTTAAAGGTAGGACAGAAATTCAGGTCATTCCCACCATGTGCTAAAAATAGACAAACAGACAGATGAAATTATTACATACAGAATATCTTGAAAGACAAAATTATTTGGCCATAATTATACAACAGTAGCTTCATAACCCTAGCAGATAACAAATTCCCATACTACAAATACAGTCCCCAGAATATACTTGAGAATTCAGCAAGTAAACTATTCTGGAATTAAAGCATTATCACAGACAAAACTTATTGTTCACAATATCCAGGAAACAGCACTGACCCATAGAAACTCGAGAACACTGTTTTTAATAGATATCACCATTTCAAGTATTCAAATTATGTCAAATGAAAAGTTTTCAAAATACAGAGACATTAGCAGAATTTTTTTTTAGAAGGAAGAGGGTAAAATACATTACATTATCATGTCTATCATCCTATGTGCTACTGCAGTTATTCCAAAGATGCTGTCAGTAAGCCTACACAATAGGAGCTTACAACTCAATACTTTTATTAAATTACCAAAAAATCCTCATTTCATGTACATACACACTTTTAAAAGAATTGAATTCAGTGTCAATGACACTTTACCATGTGTCTAATTTTATAAAATCACATCTAAATTGGTTAATTTGAGAGGGAAAATAAATAATGAATATGCAGGTTTATTTTCTTAAGGTAAAAATAATTTGATTTTATACACTAATTTTCAAAGACTCAGTCATATTTCAACCATTATTACCTGGCCAATTCTCTTTAAAACCTCATGAAGTCCTTATTCTTTACAACTACATTGATGAAGCTTGTTTTTCAGAGAAATGGATCAGACATTAATTTGAAGACAATTGGAAATCAAAGCTCTCAAATCTCCTGACTGAGAATTACATATGCAAAATAGTGTCTCTGTTGCTCAATCATGCTCCAGGCCATGTTTATCTCATATGATGATTTCTCTTTTGAACTTTTTTTTTTGATGTAGGTATCAAAACATTTTTCAGTTATCCAATTTTCATTGATCCAACCAAAACTCAGGAGTCACAATATGTTAATTTCATGTAACAGTGTAAAATCTAATTTTATTTTTAATCTTTATTTTCTCTGTAGTCCAATCTTATTTCTCAAGTAAACAATAAACTCCTTGAGGACAGGAATGATATATCTTCAAAATGAGAAAAATTCTGGAGGAGGACATAAAACAGTGTCACCTATCCTGTGGATACTGGCTATATATTTAAGATTGTAATTTATTACTTGGATCCAGAATTATTAATGGCTATTCTTATTCAAATACAAAGATGAGAGCAAGGAATCACAGAGACAATATACTTGAAAGGCAATTAATTACCTTCTTATGTCAGGGTATTTGGATGAGAAAGAAAAATAAGAAAAATTAACATAAGTGAACATTAATGTTAAGTCATTAATGGGGGGAGGGGGGAAGCTTCTCTAAAAGATTTTTTTTTTAAATCAGACACATATCTTGATTAACTGTAAAGTATGTCCAGGTTTAGGACATACTGTCCTCCACCAAACACTTAGGAGGGAAAGGTGATTAACACTAAATGTTCTCTTAGGAGAGGCAAGGAGGAGAATGACCAGGGAAAGAAATAACAGCAACTTCTCAAATTAGCATAATTAGTAATTATCTCTTAATAGCCCCACTTGGCTTTGGAGACTTGGCACTTGAAATTCCGCTTAAAGTTCAGTGAGGAAAAACAAATTTCACGCTGAAATGTCTCAATAACACAGCTGAGCTGCCAAGGTAATCATCTCTTGGAGGTAAAGGGTCAGAGAGGGGCATGTGGATGTCTAGGCCTCTCCTACTAAGCGTGGAGGCTGGAGGACAAGAAGCACCCTGACCAGTTCCTTCCCTCCTGTGTCACTCAGAGACGCCTTTCCCTTTAACAGCTGCAGTGGAACTGAAGTAGGTGGACAAGAGGGGTGTGGCATTCCCTCCCCACTGAGCCCTACTGCCTGCTCCATAGTTTGACAGCCAGCTTCAGAGAGAGAACCAGAAATGAAAGCATTAAGGACAGCCCAGAAATGATGAAAGAGAACCCATTGCCAGAGACCCAGGACCCTCCCCTTTGGTTCTGCTTGCAGGCATTCCCAAGCACAAACCCAAATGAGATGAATGAGGTCCAATGCACCCAAAAAGTTAGGGTGGGTGACAAGGAAAATAGATAGGCCCTTTCTGTTCTTTCTTTCTTTCTTTTTTTTTATGAAGATGTATTTGGCAGGAGAACAACAGACGAGACAGGAGAAAGACGTATTTACAACTTTTACATGACTGAAACCATCTTTCTTTATCTCTGGGCAGGGAGTAATTTATCAGCTGATCCTGATCAAAGCAATCCTTTGCTATTTATAAACCCTCCTTGATTTATGTGCTGCAGGGTCTGTGGGTGAGAAGACCAAATGAGCACCCCACGGAGCTGATCAATAAACCACTAGACACTGGATCTAAATAGGAAAATAAGGTGGCCTCCATTTAGCATCTGTAACGTGCAAAGTCATTCGCAATCAGGCTCACATCTGCTGGCAAAGGGCTGATCTTTTTTAGTTAAAATAAATCTTCAGCACATCAGGGACACATGAAGAGAAATGACTGTTTTATTGTTTTCTTTTCTATTTTTTCCTCCTCTTCTTTGACAGTGCTGCTCCAGATTCACCCCTTTCAAAAGAGGTTGGCTGGCCAACCCCATCGGGTTCCATGCCCTCTAATGACCCTCGTGTCATGTATTCCTGGAAGGTTTCCCCAGTGCTAAGGTAGCACTTAGTACTTTATTTGTGATTTCTATTTAATAGATGGGGATGATGAGTAGACCTGAGATGCCAGTGACTCTTGCTTGCATATACATTAAATTCTTAATAACTGAAATCACCAAAAGAACTGATGCCAACTCCAGAAGCTTGCAAATCTTTTCTGTTATTTAAATGCTATAACTAACAGTATTATCCTGATCCCCAGCTCTTAGCACATTGTCTGATATATAGCAGGCACTTAATTTTTATTGGTTTGATTTGCTCATTGAGAAATTTTTAGAGTGCAGAGGGAGCATGGAGTCAATATCTATGTACTATTCTTTCAATATGACATGTTAACACAACAGGTTAGATTGACTAGAAAACATGAAGCCACAGAAAGAATGTTGAATATGGAACAATGAACTTAGAGTTATGGGACTTTGTTACTTACTAACTCTATGACCTTGAACAAGTTGATCGTTCTCTTTGGGACTCTGATACCTCATTTTTAAAAGGAGGGATTGGGTTAGATGGTTCCTAAAGTCCCTTCCTAGTCTTACTGTTGCATTCATATACATATGCACATGCATGTAAAAACCTGTTTTCACAGGTTATTGTCAGGCTTAGACTATGGTACTCAGGATTCATCTTAGGCAAAACTAGGAAGTACCTAGTTTTATGTCTTTTATGAGACCATTCTAAGTGCCTCCAGTATGTGGCTTAGTGTTGTGCATGGCTGGCTGTTCAAGAGATGGGGAAAAGATTTGTCTCTGGGACTTTGTGCCCTTTTGCTTCCTCCCCTCCATCTTCCCTTCTTTGAAATATGCTGTCAGGAAAAGATTCATTCATTCACTTTAGCATTCATTTGTCCATCTAGCACCCAGTAAAACTGCTCTGTGTTGGGGCAGCTAGGTGGTACAGTGAATAGAGCACCAGTCCTGGAGTCAGGAGGACCTGAGTTCAAGTCCAGCCTCAGACACTTAACACATAAACTAGCCATGTGACCTTGGGCAAGTCACTTAACCCCAATTGCCCTATCTTCCCCCCTCCAAAAAGCAAAAAAAAAAAAAAGGATTGCTCTGTGTTCCCAGGCATTCAATAAATATTTGTGGAATGCATTCATTCAACACTTACTAAGTGCATGTTATCTTCAAGGCTTAATCTTAAGTGTAGCTGGTTGTAGCATTTGAAAGAGTTCTGGGCCTGGATTCAGGAAGACCTGAGTTCAGATTTGGTCTCAGACACTTACCTCTTACATGAGTTTGAGCAATTCACTTACTGTTTACCTAAATTTCCTCAACTGTAAAATGGGGAGTATCCACCTCCCAAGATTAGTGGTAAAGATCAAGTGAGAGAATATTTGTAAAGCACTTTGCACAAGGCCAGGCATATAGTAGGCATTGTATAAATGCTAGCCATTGTCATTAAATCTTGTAAGGCTCTCAGCAGTACACGATACACAATCCCTACGCTTAAGGGGCTGACAAATTCTGGAGAAAAGACACACTTATCTACGTTAGGATGTAACAAGCACTTAGGTATGGGAAAGACTTTTATATCACCTATGAACACTTTGAATGATGTATTATGAACCTAAAGTTAAACATCAACAAAACCAAGCTTTCCTTTAGCATTGGTAAAATGTATTATCAATCATAAGTATATGAACATTTATACATATTTAATTTCTCTGAGACTCAGTTTCCTAATATCTAAAAGAGAAATATTCATGTTTGCCCTATTATATCATTTTCATATTTTTAAGGAAGATTTTAAATGCTATGGCAATGCACTGTTATTTTTATTATAAATTTAAGTCAATATATAACCTATCATAGGAGTATTTGTATTATAAACCTCTCCTGTAATAAAATATGATTTAAATATTTGAGAGAGATATGGCACTTTTATTTTACATTATTATTTTGATTATTTTGATTAGGGACCCCTTCAGTTTGAAATCATACCATTCAAGTAGCTATTATTCAGCATGATTAGGCCAATCTCAGTGCTTTCTTTGTGAGAAAGATTTGGGGTAGAAAAAAACACTTAAATTCTATAGCATCTATAGCAGAAAGGGTTCCATTCTCAGTAATAACTCTTGCTCATTAGAGTCAAATCCAAAAGTTAAATAGAAATGAAGACAAGTTAGTCAAGGAAGATTTACAGCTGTAATGAGACTGATTGGCTGCCATGCTTATGACCAAAGGTACAGTTGCTGATTGTCTAGAAAACTTGAACTAAGCCTGGCAAAGGTCCATTGGATCATATTTACTTGTTGATTCTCAGACTCACGCTGAATGGATTATTCTTTTTATGTAAGACTTAGGGGGAGAAATGCTGTGATGAGGCAGGAGTTTTTTTTCTTTTTTTTTTTTTGGCATCACAGGATTAGATTATTAAACCCTTTCAAGCACCTTTGTCTATCAATAAAATTCATTTTCCCTGTTCAGAAAGGTTGTGAAGACTTGGAGGGAAATAGAGACAAGAGAAAGGGGATGGGATGGGACTATATAGAAAGAGATGAAATGACAGAAAAAAAGGTAAGGAAATAAAGAAAGTGTAAGAGCTGTAGTGACTAAACAATCACAAAAAATCCCAAACCCAGAGCTATAGAGCATTAGGGAAATTCTGAGGGAGAAGGAAATTAAGAAAATGGAAATACATCATGTGCATAGTTAAAAGCCAACCACATATACTCTTCTTTATCAAAGTTCTCTCCTCACCTCCTCCACCCCCACAAAAATAAAAATGCACCAAGGAAATTAATGTTTAAGGAGAAGAAACTGGGGTTAGGTTTGGTGTACTGTACAAGAAATCCAGGAAGGGAAAAACCTCTTAGATTGTATAGCAAACTATTTTACTTGTGATTAGGAGTAATTACTGCTTTTAATGAAAACATGAATCTAGAGTCTAAGACTATAAACCCTTCCTCAGATATCAATTTTTTGTGGGCAGGGATATAACTAGGGCTGTCCTGATCTGTGAGCCCCTCAGATTCAAACTCCCTTTCCTTTTAAATGTTTCAATATGAAATATTCATATCTTCAGGAGTGTTCTAGTAAGACACAAATACCTTCTTAAGCTCTACCGGCTAAAATATTATTACTAACATATTTAACAATATGTATATAGTATTTTAAACCTTATAAAGCATTTCCACATACGTTATTTCTCTGGATCCTCATAACTTAATACCTTATGAAAGACTAGCTGACAGCCAACTGAGAGCAAGACAACAGCATGTTTTATGAAAGAAGAGAAGAAATATAGAGGGAAGAGGAAGGAAACTGAGGAGGATAGGAGGGCGAAGAGGGCCAGAAAGTATATGTGAGAGGTACCTTATTTAGTTCAAGACCATTCACATCTATAACTGAGAATTTAGGCAGGATTTTAGAGGGCTGTGATGCTCAAAGATACATGTAAAAGATGGCTTTCTTTTATCTTTTTAATAGATTTTTATTGGTCTTTTGTTTTTCCATTGCCTAGATTTCCCCGGGGATCCTCTCTTTGCCTTCAGCAATTTCTTATAACTAAATGTTTGGGTTTTTTTTTCTTTTTTAAAGAAGTAGAAGAGAAAACAAATTTAGCCAAATCAATCAATACATTTTGAAAAATTGGACCATACAAGCAATGTTGCACAGCTATGGACCCATTACCTCTCCAAAAGAGTGAGGGGAAGTATCTTTTTATATCTCTTCTTTGGGTCCAAGTTTGTTCCTCGTATTTAAACGCTGAAATAATTAGGAACCTAAGCAGGGCTTTAGAGTAATGACATTCTAAAAGACCAATGTGGAAACTCTCCCCCCACCACCTGTGTTAGTGTATGACTCTGTGTGTGTGTGTGTGTGCATCTATCACTCTGGCTCTCTGGCTCTGGCTCTCTATCCCCCCCCCCCCCCCCCGCCCCGTGGATACACACACATATGCAAACAGAGAAAATACTTATTTGTTATAACCCAAATTAATTGAGTTTTTTCATAGAACTCTATTTACATTTTTGAACTGACTAGGTAAAATAAGAATACTGAAAATGGTTTAAATAGTAAAACAGTTGGGGATTAACCTCTCATCTCAGCCCTGATCAATACATGTCACTTGCAAATATAAGGAAAGCATATTTTAACACAAGGAAGGCATTTTTAATTCACTTTATTCCATTCCCTTTTCCCTTCTTCACTCAGTTCTCAGCCTTGCCCCATCCCTAATGTCCCATTCATAAAATATGAATTTTGCTTCTTCTGAATAGCAAGTTATTAAGCATGTCATGGGTATTAGCTTCTCTCAAAAAAGAGCTAAGTGTCAATGTTATTTCTAGAACACGTTAAGAAAATATCACTATTTTAAGAGACAAAGTAAATTAGACAAACCTAACCGACCCTATATGGTCTCCTCTCCTTTATCTAATAAAAGTAGGTCAATGTTTTATGCTGTTCACATTAATGTCATTCATTTTAGTTCTACTAATAAAAGCTAATGGCTGGTTAAGCATTAGTAGAGACTCGAACCTCACATAAGGAATAAAAAAAATGAGACAGAATGATAAAAATAAATTTTAAAATAAGGCTTTAAATCATTCAAATATGCCCATAAAATGTTTTGTAAAACTCATCCTTTAATACCCAGGGAAGAGATTTGTAAGGAGAAAAGAAAACCTAATCATAGCATGGTCAAAATTTATCTCCAAAATGAAAGTAAGTTTTGATAGCTCTAATTGAAGAGGCTGAGCCAAGATGGTAGACTAGAAACAACAACCCAGCTGAACTCTTTCAGGATTCCCTTCCAAACAAATTTAAAATAACACCAAATCAAATTTTGGAGCAGCAGGGCCAACAAAAGATCAGGATTAGACATTTTTCAAACCTAGGGAAACAGGAGTTTGTTAAAGTCTGTGATACCAGGGTAGCTACAGGTCAAAAACAAACAACCTGCAAATACAAGCAGCTGCCCTTGGAGATGGCTAGAACAACAGTAGCCACAACCACTTCAGAAGCTCACAGTCCTATAATAAAAAGGTAATTGGACAACTAGTCAAAAAGAGATTATAGGGGGCTGTAACACCAGGCACAAGTAGCTTCCCAAAAGAACGCTACTGTAAACAGCTTTTAAGATTCTGATTACACAGTATAGTGAACACTCCATTTATTCCATAACAAATCAAGGCAAACATTCACAATAAATCACAATATAATATTCAAAACATTACATCTTATCACAGAAAATCATAATATAGTGTTCACAACAGCTTAACATTAGAATGGCCACATAGTTTCCAACAATGTGGTCACGGTATTTAGAACAAAGAACAAAAGAATAATCATCTGGTATCCCTAAGGAGGTTTGCCTCCTCAATCATTCAATAATTTCACAAT
>CM053581.1:521017103-521036073 GCA_028627135.1 Pseudochirops cupreus | reverse complement strand
AGTAAGAAGCCTAGAATAGGCTGAAATATCCAATCAAATATGTACTCCCAATCTTCAGGGAAATGTAGGGGACCATTTGTCAGCTGTGCTTTAGAGGAGATTCTTGTTCATGGAAGGAGAAGTCAGGATAATTTCTGTAGTTTCTTCCAAATCTGATATTTTGTGATTTTCTATCTACCAGCCAGGGCATTGAATGCCAAATACAGAATAGTATAGGGTCATAAAGGCTTTTAAAAAATGAAAAAAAACTGATGGAGTACGTTAGAAAGAACAACAAGAATTGTGAAAGTCAGTTGTATAGTGATTTAAAGTTTGTGACTTTTGTTCCCCCTTCCTTCTTTCCTTTTCTTCTTTTCTTTCTTCATTCTTTTCCTTCCTTCCTTTCTTCCTTTCCATCCTTCCTTTCTTCTGGGTCTCCCTACATCACCCAGACTGGGAATGAAGTGGCTACACATGGGCCCAATCCCACTACTGATCCAACATAGGAGCTTCGGCCTGCTGTATTTCCAAATAAAGAAAACTGATGACCCCCTGTTACCTGGTTTCTTTATATTAATGCTGAAGTTAGGGCAGACAACCAATCATCATAAATCTCTAGTTCAAAACTCCTGTGCTTGTAAGATCCACCATTTTTAGCCTTGCTGGTATCTGGGATTTTAGACATGTACCACTATTCTAAGGAAAGTGTTGTTGTTGTTGTTGTTTTCTTAAAAGAATCCTTTCTGTATGTAAAGGAGCAAGACAAGGGAAGACCTGGAGAGAAAGACTGGGCCAAATGCCAAGTTTCTGACAAAATTGTGAGATAGCAATGATGATTTTGAAATGGGATGTTAGATGGGATTTAATGATATATTAAGAGGTTGGAAGTAGCAAAGCAAGGAAGATGATAATTCTACATGTAGAAATGTTGCAGTGAGAAAAAAAATGGTCGTCATTAGAAAGGACTGAAAGATGTGAAATCTACTAAAGGTATCTAGGATTCATTTGATGTGAGGATAATAGAAGAAGAGGAAGAGAATAACTGTAAAAGAGTTTGTTAACAATGGTACTTGCACATCCAACTAACTAGCTAATTATTTCTTTATCTGACAGGTTGAGCCTTGATTATACACTATATATGTCCCTCTATGTGACATATACCACACATGAAAATGTTTGGATTTCAAAAGCCTTGCGTTTCAACTGGGGAGCCATGTTAAATCAATAATTCCCTGATGAAAACTTGTAATGAAACCACAAAACATGATTCCAAGGTAAACTTTACCTTTAGAATCAAAGTATAAACACAAGACCAGATGACAAATTTGGTCATTGTTCTTCCCCACAGCAGAAACTGGCCACCTTTCCACCTTTTCTTATAATGTATCTATTTGTATATCATTAAAAGTATAATACCTACTCAGTTTAGTAGATGATATAATTGTCACATAACAATAAAGGACCAGACATCTCTAGGGATGTATTTCCCAAGGAGACTTTTAGTTTTTAAAAATGAAAACAAAGAAACCAAGTAAATATTTAAAGAAAGTTTTATTTAAGTATTTAGCAATATAGAGAAAATGCTATTACACAGACAAGCACAAAATGTCTTTTGCCTTTTTATTTTAGATTATCTTTTTCAATTAAAAAAAAAAGCCAAGTATAAAGACTGGGGGGAATCAGTTTGGAGATTCAAAAGAAATAGCAGTAGGTATTTGGTGAGTTTCTACTCTGTTCCGCACTACACATACAAGAAACATACACATATACACACACACACACACACATACACACACACATACCTCTCAGGAAAATCAACATTCAAAGCTAATAGATTTTTTTAAACAAATTTGGAAATAAAAACTAGTTTAAAAAAGGGAAGTATCAAGAAATTTATCATTTCCCCTTGTTTTTCATAATATATTCATTGTAAGACTTTTTTTTCCTTAATATAATAATTGCTTTTCCTTTTTTTTTCTTTTTGGAGAGTGGAAGACAGGGCAATTGGGACCAATTGACTTGCCCAAGGCCACATAGCCAGTAAGTGCTGAGTGTCTGAGGTCAAATTTGGACTCAAGTCCTCCTGACTCCAAGGACAGTGCTTCATTCACAGTGCCACCTAGCTCTCGCAGTATAGTTATTTCTAATACAAGATTGAAATGGAGAGAGAATGACATAGGAGATTGAGAGCTGACTCTAACTCTTACTTGCTGACTATGTGACTTTAGGTGAGTCATTTAACCTTGCAGCACTCTAGGCAATCTTCTGATCCTAGAAATTGCAGAGGTGCCAACATGCATTGGTAGGAGTTTCCTGACCAAGCAGTTCTCTATACAATGAAATCACAGGTCTATTCTCTATCCCTATGTAAATAAAACATCAAATTACAGGACAGGAAGGAATTTGGTGTTTCGTAGTTGTTGTCATTATGCCAATGTAAGTGTTTTAGGAAAACATCAGTTCCATTGTGCTTCGTAAGTATGCCCAGAAATGGGGTGGAATTCTTTAACTATTTTTTTTTAATTTTAAAGAAATATAGGGTAACTCAAAAATCTAACTGGGTAAGAGACTAAGACATCTTGTGCAAGATTAAAGTTTTTAAACGTGAAATCAGCCTAAGCTATCTCCATCAGGAATGCCATTCTGAGGCTTACTGTTTTATGTTGACTAAGATTTTTAATTTTCTTTTGTCTTATTTTCTCTTTATTTCTTTTTTCTTTTTTTATTTCTCTTATTTTTTCCCCTACTAGTCATTATAAAACAAAGAAGGTTTGAATGGGGAAAACAGGAGACTAAATCTAACAATCCTTCCATTGCTTCAGAGAAGACATTGGTCTTTTGTACTGTTGGTACTAGGAACTTTCATATCTCCGGGAAGAGACTCTGGGAAATAATGATGCCACTTCTGGGGAGGTTGCCAGAGGAGAAGGAGAGCAAAAGGGATGCAATTGGAGCGGATCCATGAGGAAAAGGAAGTTTCTGGAGTTCTCTTTTTAAACTAATAACTTCTTGCTAACTAAAAGCAAAGTTAAAATGTCCTATGCTGCTGAAGAACTGCAGCTGCTGAAAGTAGCCTCTAACTTTTGGTGTCCTGGAACAAAATCCCAATCATCCTGCCCTAGGTACAGAGCTGGTGTTATATACCCTATGCTCTGAATATGTTAATGGTGTTAGTGTTGTAAATCAATCATTTTTCAGTTGTATCCTATGCTTTGTGACCCCATTTGAGGTTTTCATGGCAAAAACACTAGAGTGCTTTGCCATTTTCTCCCCTAGCTCATCTTACAGATGAAGAAATTGAGGTAAACAGGGTTAAGTAACGTCCCTGTGCTCACACAGCTAATGTCTGAGGGCAGATTTGAACACAGGTCTTCCTGATTCCAGGCCCAGCACTCTTTCCACTGTGCCACCTAGCTGTCCATGCTGTGATTATAATGCTCAATAACTACTGATTTTTTTTTTACCCAATTAGACTCTACATAAAAGACAGTGCACTGGTTTTATAATAAACCCCTTTTAGCTGATTTAATTATTACCTCCACAAGTAGTTATATGTGTGATTTCTTAAGTCCTTAAAGTACCAAGTTCCATTTCTCTCTTCAGACTTTTATGTTACTTATTTAGGATTTCCAAATACCTTTCATTTCATTGATATGAGTACCACATATCGTTATGGTAATTATAATCCTTCCAAACCTTAATGGATAATTTGATGAGTTATTATGGCCAAAAATATTATGTCTACTTCTACTCTGCTAGTAAACCTCATGGAACTGACCCGGGCTGCTCAATGGATGACAGACGATAAGGAAAATAAAAAACCTCACAGACACATAACATTTTAAGGTTGACAAAGCATTATACATATGTGTTTATATACATACACATATATACATATGCATGTATATCACAAATATATATACATATATATATATATATAATATGCATGTATAATATATATGGATATATAAAATCTCATTTTATCTCCCTAACAAGAAACTGAGATAGATGTACAGATGAGGAAATCGAAGCCCAGAGAGTCACCTCTCCAAGGTTACACAGCGCCTATGGGACTGAATCAGGATTCACACACAAATCGTTCTGACTCTAAGAACAATATTTTATCTGTCAAGCCAGGCTGTAAAGTTCCTACTAATAGGACCTGCCAGAGCTTGACCTCCACTAGTATAGGCTTGTGTCACATCATAATGAGGCAGTAGAGGAAAGGTTTAGTGGGTGTTCTATATTATACAAATGTAAAATGATAGAATTCTAGAAAATGTCATTAGAGAAATTGAACAAATTGAACAAACATTTAGATCTTGATCAAATACCCCAAAAGAATTGAAGAAATTACTCACAGTCCAGTTTTGCAAACTCCATGTAAAAAAATCATTCCTCAATTAAAAGGATTGTATTATACATATTACACCATAGGCATTTATGTTTCATATCTGGAAAGATATTTCCAAATAAGACGCCCATATATACAATACAGGTAAGGTCCATTGCAATCAAGCTTTCCAAGCTATTTTGTGGCATGACCTTTGTGTTCCAGTTAAATTGAACTTATTGCTATTCCTCACACAATGTACTCCATCTCCACGTCTTTGCACATGCTGTCCCTCTTCATCTCTGCCTTTTAGAATCCACAGTTGCTTTCAAAACTCAACTCAAAACTTAGCTCCTCTATGAGATGTTTAATGATTCCACCCTCCCCCATCCTTTCTAGTTATCTTATAATCATTTTGTGTATATGTTGCATAAAAGTGTGTATACGTATATGTTATCTACCCCCAACAGGATATAAGATCCTTGAGTACAGTTGGGTGGAAGAGTAGAAAGAGTACAGATCTCAGAATAAAAACTACCTGAGGGTAAATTCTACTTGTGATACTTACTAGGTATGTAACTCTGAGCACATTATTCAACCTCTCTCAGTCTATTTCCCAATCATTAAAATGAGAAAGTTGGACTTTCATAGCTTCTAGATCCCATACAGCTTTCAACTTGTGATCCTATACAGCAAGGTCTGTTCCATTTTTTTCTTTGTGTCACTAGCACCTAGGACAGTGCTTAATATATACTAGACACTCAAGAAATGCTTATTGATTCATTTGCAAGAACCAATTAAACTAATACTGAATTTAGAATAACCAAAGCAGAGGTATTTCAGTGCCTGGTTGATTTAATTATGTTGGAGCAGTATTTTTGTGTCACTTTTTTTTTTCAGGATCTTCTATTAGTTAGATTTTAGTGCTGTACATGGTCTTACAAGCTAGAAAACATAAGCAATGGCATATTCCTGTGACATTATCTTTGAATTCACCAAGGAAATTAGTCTCTCATTTCATTTTGCTTCCCCATAGTTATTTTTGTCCAATAATAACTATACAGCTTTTTTCACATTCTCTAATAGAAAAATCTTACGGAATATTATTACTGTTGAAGGCACTACCATCTTTTCATTAATTAGGCTTCCAACCTGGATGTCATCCTTATCTTCTGGCTCTTTTTCACTGCCTGCCTTGACAATTCCAATCTGTTGCCAAGTCCTGTCATTGTACCCTTGAAATATCTCTTGTATATGTGCTCTTTATCTCTGACACTGCTACCACCATAGTGTATGCCTTCATCACCTCAAGCCTGTATTATTGAAAGAGTCTACTGATTGTCCTCCCTGCCACAAGTTTCTGTCCATTCCAGTTCATCCTCCATTCAACTACCAAAATAAGCTTTCTGAAATGGAGGGCTGACCATGCCATGCCCTCTAATCAGTAAGTTCTTGTGGCTCCTTACTACCTGTAGGAACAAATACAATCATATACTAACTAGCTCTTAAACCTCTTCATAACCTGGCCTCTTCCTACCTCTTCTCTTACTTTACTCCCTTCTATATACTCTAGGATCTAATGAAATTGGTCCCACTGTTGTTCTCACTCAAGATACTCAACCTCCTGATGCCAAATATTTTCAGTGGCTGTTCCCCATGCCTGGAATATACTCTCTCTCATTACCTCTCATGCCCCCAGCTTCTTCAAAACTTTCCTGCCCTCCCTCAATGGTAGTGCCTTCTTCCAGAGATTACCTCTAAATTATCTTATGTACCTTTTGTTTGCACATTGTTGTGTGCATTCCTTCTTCTCATGGGAATTATTAAGTCCTTAAAAGCTTAACACAGTACACAGTATACAGAAACTGCTTAATAAATGCTTACTGACTAATGACTGAGTGTCTGACTGACATGACAATTTTCTGAAAACAAATTCTATAAGGGAGTATGAGTTTTCAATTATTGTTGATATTTTAATAATGTTTTAATATTTTAATACAATTTAAAACTGAATTATAATATTTTAAATAATGAATGCCCCTATTGACAAAAATGACATATTTTCATGTATCCTATTTTGAGAAACTTAAGTACAAGGGATAAATGTAATGATAATAGAAAATGACAATTCTGTGAGGGAAGCAGTGAGGTAGAGGAAGGGGAATAAGCATTTATTAAGTTCCTATTATGTGGCAGGGACTGTGCTAAGCCCTATACAAATATTATATCACTTGATCCTCACAAGAACTCTGGGAGGTAGGTGCTATTATTATTACCCCAAATTTACAGTTGAGGAAACTGAGGTGGACAGCAGTTAAGTGACTTGCCCAAGGTCATACAACTGTTAAGTGGCTAAGGTCAGATTTGAACCCTAGTCTTCCTGACTCCAGTCCTGACTCTCTTATCTGCTGCAGCATCTGCCTGCCTCTTGCACAGTGGAAAGTGGACTAGCTGTGGAGTCAGAGGACTTGGGTTCCAATCCTCTTTCTGATGTTTATTACCTAGGTAACCTTAAACAAATTATATTATTTCCTTAGGTCTCCATTTCCCCAAGTATCAAATCAAGGGGTTGGTTTTCTTGCCCCCTGAGAGCCTTTTCAGTACAAGGTCTACATTCCTGTGCAGAATTTTAAGACTGGTACATTTTACAATTTATGAAAAACTCACTTGCTTTCATATTTATAATGACTCTGTTAGGCACAGATAATACTTATCCCCCTTTTACAGGAGAGAAAATCAAGGATCAGAAAGTTTAAGTAACTAAGCTAAGGCTACACAGCTAGCTGGTGAAAAGTAAAACCCAAGTGCCTTATTCCAAGTCCAGTGTTCCATGATAACACACCATAAAGGTAGAATGACTCTTTTCAAGATGTCACAGAAAAGAGAGGTTAAAAAACAAAAATGTTATTTTGAGGCAGTCTATCACTCAAACAAATTGAACTACTAAATTTGAGGCAGTTTCTATCGATTTCCAGGCCCATTTATTGCATAAATTCAGTCTCAGTTAAAGTACTTTATGCTGTACAACACCAGGATGCCCAGTAATTCAGGGTGGAGTTGGGGCAACTCCATAATTCTCAGTAATTGAGGGTGGTGTTGGGGGAGGGGAAGAAAGTTATATGTAAATGGAGGCAATAGAGCCATGTGGTTTCATTAGCGGAAAAAACCACAAAGAGGTAAATGGCTCCTCCCTCTGCTAGCTCCTTATCTTCTCTCAGGACCTTTACTCTTAACCTCACAACACTGTGACCCTAGACTGTTTTTCCTAGGAATCACTGAGCAAGGTGGAACCCAGCCCAATGAGAGTGATATATGTGATATATGTGGTCTAGGGCAGTACAGGAAAGGAGCAGCTGCCTCTCTATTAGTTACAAGATGCCGTGTCCTGCCAGTTTTCCCTTTCTAACATCTCTTGTATACTGCTCATTCTTTCTTCCGGCAATGCCACACCACCTTGGCACAGGCCTTCATCACCTCATACCATGACTATTGCAATAGCCTGCTGGATGGTCTGCCTGCCACAAGTCTTTCCCTACTCCAGTAAATCCTGACAAGCAACTATCAAAATGATCTTCCTAAAACATAGGTCTGATCCATGTCAACACACACACACACATACACACACACATACACACACACACACACACACACACACACACAAAATCAACTCTAGTGGGTGTCTGTAACCTCCAGGATCAAATATAAAATTTTCTATCCTGAATTTAAAGGCTTTCGTAACCTACCCCCACTGCCACCATTACTTTTCAGTAAAGTGTAAACCTTATGCGCACCCACGTACATCCAGTGACGCTGATCTCATTACTTGCTATTACTTGAACAAGTTACTCCATCTTCTGACTCTGGGAATTTTTACTGGCTGTCCTCATGCCTCCTCATCTCCAGCCTAGCAACCTTGGTGCAGGAGAGCAAACCAATGGTGACCGTCCAGAGGGGTCATTCACTTCTCTCTTTACCTAGAAGGAAAGAGAAAACAACAGAGCTTGATTCTTCTTCCTTAAGTGCTGGCTTTTTAACAAGAAGCCTTTCCTGAACCTTCCTCATTTTTGTGCCCCCCACTCTGTTATTTCCAATTTGTTTATATTTAGGTTGATTGTATATACTGGTTTTCATGTTGTCCCTACCCACCCCCAAACCACCACCACCACCACCCCCACCATTAAATGATCAACTCCTACAGAGTAGGGGCTTCATTTTGCCTTTCTCTGTATCTGCAGAGCTTAGCATAGAGTCTGGCACAGAAGAGGCTATAATAAGCAACAATTTAAAAATGTTTACTGACTGACTATGGCAGATCAGAAGGCTGCTCCTATCCTACATAGGATATCATAGGCTGTGCCAGGAAGCGAGTAAAGCCTGAGATGTGAAGTGTGTGTGTTTTGGGAGAAAGAGAGAGAAAGAGGCTAGGATAGAAACCAGGGGAGCTGGGTGGTACAGTGGATAGAGTCATGAAGACTCATCTTCCTAAATTCAATTCCAGCCCCAGACACTTACTAGCTGTGTGATCCTGGGCAAGTCACTTTACCTTGTTTGCCTCAGTTCCTCATCGGTAAAATGAACTAGAGAAGGAAATGGCAAACCACTCCAGTATCTTTGCCAAGAAAACCCCAAATGAGATCACAGTCAGATGTGATTTCTTTATCTGGTGTTCATGAAGGATAGGTACCCCAAAGCTTCTGAACATCCTCAAACAATGAAAACTGACCAAATTTGTAGTGTTACACTCCCCAACCTCTAGCATTTCCATTGACAAAATAAAATCAGAAACCAAGATGATCCTATTCAACAGTTTCCATGCTGAGGCCACCTAGGTTCCAAGAATTATAGAGTTTTGTTTTAATCACAGCTGACTTCATTATAAAGGTGTTTTGTTCTAGGAGATTCACTAACCAAGGTATCACCATATTAAGTGTCTGAAGAGAAAATATAACAATATCCAGGCAAATTAACACCTGCTGAGAGCCTAAAAGAAATCAAGCTGTGAGCTTAAATGAAACATAATGTCATATAAACATTTAACCTACCCCATTTAAAACTGCCGCTTTATGAGCACTTATCATTTTAATATCATCTTGTTCAAATATTATTAGTCTGGAAAATGATGGAAGCAAATAGGTACCCAAAGGCATTGAGCTGCCAAATCCCCTGATCATTTTTGAGCAAGAATTCTCTCTGATAATTAGTTGGAGGGCATGGAATGAAATTTTCAACTTTCTGACCATGACCAAAAAAACTCAAATATGATGTTCACCCTTCTCAGAGCTGTAATGAAGTGATAAGTAGGGCTGACATTTCTATAGCCATAGAAGGCTAATAGAGGTATTGTGGTAGAGGGGCATAGAGAACTAGCCTTAGAGCCAGGAATACCTGGCTTTGATTGCTTTCTGTGACACCCCCAACCCACCCCAGGCAAATCACTTAGCCTTTCAGCTCTCCAGGCAACTGTCTAAGACTGTTCCAGAGAAGTTGTTGACCTGTATTGGTAGGAAGAGTTCATGATACCAGTAGAATCACAGGTAGGTCTAGTACCTCACCTCTTCCCAGCTGCACAAAATACTTAATATGCATTATCTCATTTGATCCTCTCAACAACCCTATGAAGTAGGTGCTGTGAAACAGTATCTCCATCTTACTGCTGAGGAACCTGGGGCTAAGAATGTTACATGACTTACCCAATGTCTAGCAGCTACAGTCAAAAGCAGGATTCAAATGCAAGGCTTCCTGATTCAAATCCTGAAGTATATCCACTTTATATACTGCCTCTCAGGATGGTAAGAAAAGAGGACTATTTTATTTTAAATCAGAGACCTCTGTGTGTGTATGTATATCTTTCTATGTATCTATATACATGTATATGCATATATATATGCATGTATGTGTTTATGTATCTGTGTGTGTATAATCACTTCCTAAAGGAATATCACCTTAGAATATTCAAAACTTCCAAAATTCATAGAACTTAGTGGCTTCATCAATCCTGATTGCAAGAAACCAAATTGCATTAGCTAAGTAAATATTTGTGAGGCTAACAATAATAACAGATTTTTGCTTATGTCTATGCAATAAGAAGCAACCAATTTGTAGAAAAATAAAATATTGCTCCGTCAAATTGCATATAGCTGATGACTTAGTTGAGTAAACACCATGGGAGAAATCACTCTTTCCTACTATTTATAAGGAGAAGGGTTGGGGTTTTTTTTTGTTGTTTTTTTTTCGAGTCAAAACATGCTCAAAAATGCACCTGTCTATCTAGAATCTAGCCCAGATCTCATTCCAGTCTCCTGATTGACAGCCAACTCTAGCAAGACTTGCCTGCTTCCCTGACAACTGGTAGCTTATCTAGTTAGAAAGTAAGATGTCACAAGAGATTCTGAAAATAAACAAACTCTTAAATGGAAAAAAAATAGGATGATGAACATCATTCACCAAGGGACACATTTTATGTTTTTATTTTAAGGTTCCTTCAGCTTGGTCTCTATACTTGACTATATTAGGTCAATATCCCATGCAGTTTTCACTTCTGATGAGATCCACACCTAATCCTCCCAATTTGGGGTCTAAGTTTCCCCTTCTATTGTCCAGGGAGCCAGTATAGAGACTTGGAGATCATGAGGTAACCCAACAGAAATTAACCTTTACAGCATGTATTTGATGATTTGTGATAAAAAGTGTAAATTAAATTCCTTCAGTCCAAACTTGCTATGATTTAAAGACTAGATTTCAATTTCATATCACTACATTTAAGGTCCTCCCCTCAGAGGAAAGATACATAGATATGATCTAAGATCAGAAGAAGAGACAAAAGAACATATACATTTAGCAACAGTTCATAAGAGGACACCACATTTTGGAACTCTTCAAACTTCTTTGGTTTCTGCTTGGTTATCCCA
This sequence comes from Pseudochirops cupreus, assembly GCA_028627135.1. Lineage (NCBI taxonomy): Eukaryota > Metazoa > Chordata > Mammalia > Diprotodontia > Pseudocheiridae > Pseudochirops > Pseudochirops cupreus. The sequence continues at coordinate 521,024,853 of CM053581.1, read as the reverse complement.
AGTTTAGCCTTGTGGTAGTTGCCTACTATGTGTCAGGTGGGCAGCTAGATGGCTCAGTGGATAGAATGCCCAGCCTGGAGTTAGAAAGACTTCTTCTTTCTGAGTTCAAATCCAGCCTCAGACACTTAAGTAACTGTATGACCTTGGTCAAGTCACTAAACTGTGTTTAACTGGAGAAGGAAAAATGAGCTGGCAAACCACTCCAGTATCTTTGCCAAGAAAACCCCAAATGAGGTCATGAAAAGTTGGACATGACCGAGCAGCAAAAATGTGCCAGGAACTAGGGATATAAAAAGCAAAATGAAACAATCCTACCCTCAATAAGTTAACATTCTGTCAGAGAAGCAACATAAACATAATAATCATATGTCAAACAAGTACAAGTAATTTAGATTTAGAGGGCTTTATCAGCTGGGGAAATCAGGAAAGGTTTCAAAGAGATGGTGGTACTTCAAAAAATATAAAAATAATTGGTACTGTGAAGTGTCCCTATTGATAAGTAATACCATAATTACAACCAATAGTAGCAATCATTTATGTAGCACTTTGGTCCTAGGGATTCAGAGAAATATAGTTCTGTTCTCAAAGGGGCTCATTATCTACTTGAGATAAAAAAAAACTATATGAATATATAAATACATGTGTATATTCATATAACATATTTGAATATTTTTTTAAATATATGTTATATATATTTCTGTATATAACCCACAAATACAACATATGTATATATGTATAAACTAGCATATGCCAACTGGTATTAACAGATCCTGTCTTCTATCTAGCAAGTCTATATATAGTCATGCTTTTTTTTTTTACCCCCCTTAACAATGTTTCACCTTAATTAAATAAAAATCCATAGACTCCATAGATACCATCCCTGGCTTTCTTTTTTCCTCATCTAAACATCATTAGAACTCTTTCTGGTTTCACACAAATTAACTGCTCATCAGCTTCATTATTACAAAAGTGTGTAACAGCTGTATCTCACCAACTATGATCACTTTAAACCTCCTCAAGTTGCAACTTTGTCTGCATATCACCTTCACTGTGGTTCACCTCAATTGATTCATTCCAACTAGTTTATAACCAAACCATTCATTTAACTTAACTATCTGCCAAGGCCACAGAGACAGTTTTTCCCTGGTCTCCTTGTGAATCTTGCCACTTGACTATACCCAGCAGATCCATTATTTAACTATCAGCATAGTCCCTCAAATTAAAGTGACATTATCTACAGGGATAACTTGCATTCATTTGCAGAATGGAGGTTGGGGAGAGGAGGTGGGAGGAGAGAGGAGGGAAGGAATATCCAGTATCTTAGAAGGTGGGGGAGAGACACAGAGACAGAGACAGAGACAGACAGAGAGACAGAGAGACACAGAGATTGAGAGAGACAGAGACAGAGAGTGACAGAGAGAGACAGAGAGCGACAGAGAGAGACAGAGAGACAGACAGAGAGAGACACAGAGAGAGAGAGAGAGAGAGAGAGAGAGAGAGAGAGAGAGAGAGAGAGAACCTAATAGCTCTCAAATACTAAGGCTTATTTTACTCTGAACTGTTTATCCTTTCAGACCGGATTCTATAAAAAACCTCACCAGCCCTGAGAAAAGTAATTTTGTGAAGCTTAAGCAGCCTTGAGCGGGCTTTCTGAGGGTGTAAAATCCAGATCGTATTTATGCCCAACTCTGTTCGTTCACTGATCTGAACCAAGTAGCTCAGGTGTTAGCTATGTGGTTGTTGCTTTTTTCTGCAATCCAAATGAGATATTTTCACGTGAGAAGACAAAACAGCCTTAGTCCTCTCTTTAGTCTCTCTCAGAATCATACCATGCAAGGTTGTGATTATTTCTTCCTAATTCAATATATTACATATAATAGAGAGAGGGGGAGAGAGAGAGAGAGAGAGAGAGAGAGAGAGAGAGAGAAAGAGAGAGAGAGAGAGAGAGAGAAAGAGAAAGAATAACAAAGAAATTTCATATATACTGCCTTATAACTCCTTGAGATAGTTAGGAAAGGTCTTAATGTCTTAATGAAGGACTAGCAACAACGGATAAAGAAACTAAGAATCAGAAAGTTAACTGGCTTCCTCCTCAGTTACATAGAGAATAAGTAATACAAGTAGTACTTAGACCCAGGTCTTCTGACTTCAGACTTAGTGGGTTTGATACCTGGTAACTAAGGAAATAACCCATAAGCCTCACATTTCAGTCCAGCTTCTTAAAATTTCTTAATGGTTGCAACCACTATCTTTCTCAAAGAGAAATATCGCCATGGAAAGTTGTTTCAGATAGATATGATATCTAAAACATAAGACTGAAAATAAGACTTCTTATAAATCTCATTTTAAACTCTCTTCATGTATTTATGTAAGTGGGCTTTATAGCTATTTATATAGGGAACTGAGGATTCTAATAAACTGTGAGACTCTCAGATGTTCATTCAAAATAAACTGCCTTCAGATACCTGAGGATTTTGTCCCTCCCTTGTGGAACTAAAAGCTTCCACCTGAACTATTTTATGTACTAGAGAGGATGCATAGCATGCTTGTTTCCCAACAAAGGGGATAAAAATAAGATTTAATTAAATTTTCAGATGTGCAGTTTTTAAAACATTTTGGAATTTCCTTACATGTCACTAACATTGCCAGGGCTTTCTTTGAATGATGTGTAGTTTTGATTTGAAGGCAGAAGTTGGCTAATTGTGTGTTTTAATGTGGTTCTGCTAACATTTATGGCTTCTGGGATCCTGAAATACAAGGGCAAGTGACTGTGTCAGTCCTGCCTCAAATGAATTTGATCCAAGGCTTCTTTTTGCCAAAGACAAGGTTTATTAGAACACCAGTCAGGGTGAGCATGATTCTAAAAATCCACCCTACCCTCATACTGACTAGCTGTTCAGACTGAATCTGAATCATTGGCTAGACTCTTAAGGAAACTGAACACTTTAATGGAAGCAAGATGGATCTTTTATACAGATGACAGTGGAAGCAGAGAAGAGATCTAGACTGAAATAAGAGTGGGAAGTGGTAACACAATTGGAAATGGGGCAGGGTCAAAAACACAATTGAAGGACAGTTAAAAGGATTATTACGTAGCAAGAGCTGGGTGGCCCCAGGCTAATGCCAGTGACCAGGTCCACATGAAAATCCAGGTGTTTTTTCTCTTTGGGGTCCAGATCCCAAAGACATGGGTCTTTCCCTTTTAAGGGTTCAGATTCCATCCCCATCAGTTTCACTTCTGGGGGTAAGGGGTGAAGTTTGTGAGACTATGACGTGAGAAAGTATAAAATTGTTTAATAAATATGCATAAGTGAAAATTTGAACCAGTTGCATTTTAAAGATACCAAAGCAAAATGGCTGATACCTGGCTTTAGACACATAAGCTATTATAAAAACCACCATGTGGTCTTTTGTTTCCACTGGGGGGAGGAAATAATTTTTTTTTTTTAAAGAGAGAGGGAGAGTCATTTTTCATTTCTTTGTACCAGTGAAAAATGTGATCTCCTTCTACTGTCAACATTTTTATAATGTTCTCTTTTTTGCTTTCTTTATCTCCCTCTACATTTTACCCCCTTCCTGGGCTAAGCTCTAAACAAAATTTGTAGGGTTTTTAATGCATCCTCAAGTTTAAACCCATTAAGGAAACTTTGCTGAGAAAGATGTCTTTGGTTTCCCATTGTCTTTCCACAAATTTCTCTCCAAGAAGCCTATTGTTCATTTGTGGGGAGGAGGGGGACCTTACTTCAGTCTCTCCAATTCCAGAAAGCTATAGATAGTACTTTTGTGCTTCAGGGAATCCTTTGAAAGTTCCTTTCTCCAATCTAATTTGTTTAAAATATTCTCTTCAGAGAATTAAAATGCACATAGAATTCTTAAAGAGGAATTTCATTATTAACTTCTCCATTTGCTTTAAAGAGTGAAGACTAGATACCAAAGAGTCGTGACTACTTGCCACACAATAGTGGCCTCAATTTCTTTCTCCCTCAAAAATCAATCATTCAATCAATAAGCATTTATTAAGTGGTCTTCCTACTTGACAACATTGGAAAGCTTTCTCTCCCTCCTTGATATTCATAGGACAATTATAAATGTCATTCATTTGATAATTAAATTAATAATATGCCCAGAGCTTTTTTTTTTCCTCTACAAATAGTACCATACTGTTAAGTAGCTTGTAGTATATATGTGTTGGCTAAATATTCGGTTGAACTCAATCTCATGCTAACTCCCCAACTAAATTATTATTGTATCATCTGGGACCCCCTCACAGATGGGTCCTTAGAAAGGCTCTGATTTAATGAAATATTTGTGACTCAGCTCCTGTTCAAAATCATTTTAAAAGTCCCCATTAATGTGCTTATTTTTATCTGCCAAGCAAAAGACATATTAATCCAAAGGAAGTAAATTTAAAGAAAAGAACAAAAATACATTTAATCAAAAATTATAGCACATACAGTGACAAGAAATGATCCCCTTATGGAAACCATGCTACCATAAGAAACCATAAGATACCATGCTACCAGGGGAGGAATGCATGCACATGCACGCACACACACACACACACACACACACACACATGCAAAGACAAAATATGTGTGCTTAGTTAACACACATGTAAGATTCATATGTGACCAGGAGAGATCACAACTCTCAAACTTCAAAGCTATAAGTATCCCTTGATGATGGCCTCCTCCTGTTTTTTCTGAGTATATCAACACCTATGGTTTCATGATATCTGAGTAGCTTGCTACTACTATCTCTTCTGTACCACTGAGTCTTTAGAGGACTGTCTCTGACCCTCTGATACCAGCTACTGGGTTCAGTGGCTAGAAAGGCTCTTCCTAAAAAGGAAGGGATATGATTTTTTTTTTTAAGTGAGGGCTATGGATCATACCCAGTCCAAAATATAAAAATTTCTAACAGAATCTATTCTCTTGCCTGATTCCCCATTAGATTATCTTTTGCCTTTTTTTTATCCCTCCCATCCAGCACAGAGCCTAGAACATAGTAGGTGTTTTATAAAAGTTTATTGACTGACCGTATTTTTTTTCTTGGTGCCAATTCAAGTTTCTTTATTGTAAATAACTATTTAATTTTCTGCTAGAAAATTCTTTTCAACTCTCATGAAGTTCCTGTTTGTGACAATAAAACCTAAAAATATCCTTTTGGGAAACTCCTCCTCTCCATGTGAAAAAAAAATACAGTTGGGAGTCATGTGGATCTTAAATCAATGTGGTTTCATCCTCTTGCTATAAAGATATCTGATGACTGCCATAGAAATGAAGCCTAGGGTAAGGAGAAAGTGTTAGGTAAAATAAACAAGACAGTCTAAAACAGGTGTACCTTTATTGTGTATACCTGCTGGAGATTTTAGTGCTATATTTTCTGACCCTGACTTTCACTCTTGATAATTAACTAAGCTTATTAAGAGCAATGACCATGTCTTTTCCCTGTTTTTGTTCTTCACACCACTTTTCTACATACCATATAAATACAAGTGCCCACAAAACAGTGGTGCTCAATACACATTTGTTGATTGGCTTTGAAATCTCCCTGCCCATAACCAATTATTATATTTGGCAACTAAACACAAAACACAGCCTTCGGATATGTGTCCCCAGGGAGACCGGAAGTGAAAATGTGGATTAAGAGGTCAATATGGTATTCCAATCAGCAAATGGTAAGCAATTAGATGACCTTTGCTGATTAGAGCACCATACTAAGTATATTTAGATCATGGATTTGACATAGAAAATGTTCCCTAAAATCGCCATTTTCATTTCCCATCTCCGTGTCTTTGTACAAATAGTAATACATGCTTGGAATGTATCCCCTCCTAATTTCTTCTTCTCAGAATCCTTATGTTCCATCAAGGATCAGTACGTGTATACTTTTTTTTTTTTGCTTTCTCCCCTTCATAAAAGTGTTAGTGACCTCTCCCCTCAGTTTACTTTATATCAAAATTACTTGTTTTTTGCATTTCTCTGTGATGAGTGAGTTTCCTTGATAGTGGTGCCTGTTTCATTTTGAATATTTTTGGAGGGGGGAAGCCAAGGCAATTGGGGTTCAATGACTTGCCCAAGATCATACAACTAGTAAATGTGTCAAGTGAAATGAGTCTAGATTTGAATTCAGGTCCTCCTGACTCCAGGGCCAGTGCTGTATTCACTGCACCACCTAGCTGCCCCTTCATTTTGATTTTTTTTTTTATCATTAACACCTGGCACAGTGCCCTGTAGACAAGAGGCACTTAATAAGTATTAATAAGTGAAGTACTGTGAGGACAGCTAGGTGGTACAATGGATAGAGTGTTGGACTTGGAGTCAGGAAGACTCATCTTCTTCAGTTCAAACCTGGCCTCAGACACCTACTGAAGACCAAAGCAATTAAATAATTTGCCAAAAGTAGAGACTAATAGAGCTAGGATCTGAACTCAATTCCTTTGACTCAAAATTCAGTGTTCCTTTCACTAGTCCATGTTGTTTCAAATGAACCAGATTGAGTTCCAGTCAGCAGGCATTCATTCATTAAGCCCTTATGTACAGGGTACTGTGACAGGCATTAAATGAACAAAAATTCCACATTATTTCTCATATCTCACACAATACACCTAGATATCTTAGGATAAACATGACAAATCTTTAAGCCAGATGAATCCTCATGACAACTACTTTTTTCTCTGAAACTAATTAATAATGGCTAATTTAGGTCATCAGAACAATTTGCATTTATATTCTCATATTTTAAAAGACTCATGAGTTCACTGGTGTGAATACTCTCTCCAGAAACAAAGAGAATATCTTCCTTGTGTTTTCTCCCTACCATAATGTCTAAATTTCCTTTTTTTCTTTTTTCTTTTGCTTTTTGGAGGGGAAAGGCAGGGCAATTGGGGTTAAGTGACTTGTCCAAGGTCACACAGCTAGTAAGTGTTAAATGTCTGAGCCTGCATTCGAACTCAGGTCCTCCTGATTCCAGGGATGGTGCTCCATTCACTGTGCCACCTAGCTTCCCTATCTCTAAATTTTCTAAAAGTCCTTAATAGAGAAATGTACTTGACACATCCAAAAAATGGATTTACTTTCATAATATATTATGTTCACTTACACACACATTCTTCATGGCATGTATATACATGCATGTATACACATATGTGTATATATACATATCATTTATACATATAATATGTATGTGTATATTATATATAGAAAGAGACAGAGACAGAAAAACAGTTAGTTTCCATATTTAGCATTTCCATTTTTCTCAGAAGCAGGAAGATTTCCATATGTGCCAAAAAAGAGATATTAGTTTGTTTGTTTGTTTTTTAAAGCAGGTGACACTTTAGGCTGTGATTTCCAAAAAGGCCTATTAAGCAACTTCATATTTAAAAAACCTGAAAAATGGCAGCAAAATTCAAATTCCAAGGTCATGTGTTTTGAGCTTCATCAGAATTTGCTCACTGATCTGGAAAGAATCTAATACTGGAAGTCCTAATCCTCACTTTATCTCTATGATCTTTTTTTTTTAATTTTATTTTAGTTTGCATCATTCATTTCCACAAGATTTTGAGCTACATATTTTCTCCTCCTCTTTCCCCCACCCACCGCCCCAAAACAGCCATCCCAGTGTGTCCCCCCTCCCCCAGTCTATTCTCTCCTATGTCACTTTTCGGTAGGGCAGGATGGATCTCCCAACTGCAGTGCCCGTGTATCTCAAGTTCCAGTTGGATGTAGTCAATAATAATAATAATAAT